>JAQBSW010000002.1:0-297500 GCA_029291075.1 Eudiplozoon nipponicum
CCGCGCAACCAATGTTCGTTTAAGTATAGGCATAGTCACAAAACAATATTCCTCGTCTGATAAAAAGGCAATCATTTCCTATCTCATCATGTGAATTCAGTGCGTCTCGATAAGTAGAAATGGTTTATTCTCAGCAAACCTACATTCAGTTTTCAATCACAACGTTTCCACATACGCACCCTTCAATAACTTTAACAAATCATCTGACCTATTAGCGATCAGAATGAATAATAGCCACTGACTATACGCTTTATTTGAAGATAGTATTAATAAGGTAAGGAGTACATTTCTTGAAACAAAATTAAAATTTTAAACAATAACTTTAATCAAAATGATGAAAAAAATTGCTGAATTTGATTTTACAAATGAAGGAAACTAGATTAGCAGAGAGAATTGAATTTTTAACCAAACTCAGATATCAATGAAAGAAATGACTCTCTTGTTTACTTTTCAAGTATGGTTAACATCTTCACATAATGCTGTATGGCAAACTTAAGAGCTACAACTTCTAACATAATACTTGTTATGAATAAACTGTCGTGTGGCAGACAGACGTACTACCTAAGCAATTTGTATAATTAAAACCATCTTACTCTCTCAACAGTTTTATAACACGATAATCAATGAAAACAAATGAATTATGAAGCACCAAGTCTCTTTAAGCAATTAAAAAAAAACAAATTGCGCGGGTGGTGGAAACAATTCTTAAAATCAAGTCTGCGAGCTTGAAGAAAACACCAATCCAATTGTATAAAACCAGTCATCGAACTACATATAACAACTACCACCAGTCATATATGCAATGTGGTTTGATCCTCGCTAGTCAGTTTGTTGTCGTACTTTGATGATGATCATGGAAGGTCGAAATGCGTCAGTGCGTTGCGACTGGCGGTAGTTTTATTATGTTGTTCGACGACTTGTTAAATACAATGCGATTGGTGTTTACTTCAAGCTCGAAAACTTGATTTAAAGAATTGTTACCGCCACCCGCGCAATCAATTATTGTTTAATTGTATTATCTATATATGTGCGTGGCGAAGGCTACAAACAGCTAATGTACGTGACTGCACAGAAATTGTGCAGCCCACATTTCCAGTCACGTAATATGCATGCGAGACTACTAGAATTGAGTTCCGCATATTTAATTTTCCTTTTCACATATATGCATTGCGGTTTGATCCTCGCTAGTCAGTTTGCAGTCGTACTCTGATGATGACCATGGAAGGTCGAAACGCGTCAGTACTTGCGACTGGTGATAGTTTTATTTTGTTGTTCGAAGACGTGTTTTAACTGAGAAGGCATCTCAATGAGGTATTTAAATTTTTAATCAAATAAGTACACATAAGTTTCTTAATTTATAGAAAAATGAAGTCTAGTTAAAGATGAAATCTTATATGTATATTGTTATCAAGAAAAGGATACAGTATATAACAGTAAAACTTTTTTGAAGACTTCCGGAAAGTATCTGCAATAATTTAATAATTGGCTCAACAACTTTCGGAGCAATATTTATTCCAATGTTGCGATGGTTATTTTTTGTCGGGCTGTGTTGAGTAAGTAAGTCTAACATCGTCGAGATAATAACTTTTTAACCGTACCATAAGACATTTAGCACTAACTTTTCCGTAATTGTAGTTGTAAAATTTCACAATGATAAGTGAAATTTTGTATCCAAGATTTGTCCGAAATATAGATGACGATATAGGGCTACAAGTTGATTACGAAGCCAAGTCAGTTAATTATAAATTTTATTCAAATTTTAATCTATCTCGGTAATTAAAATTAAAGATTTGTGAATAAAAATTTATTTAGACCAGATTTAAGCCAGAGGAGAAAATTGATAATTCAGAGATGTTCGAAATTAAACAAAAATAGTATTGGTATTGAGAATTACAACGAATATCCAGCAAATTCTAAATAACCAGAATAACAGAAAGACTTATTGCATTCAAGGTTTATTTGATAAAATATTTTAGAATAGTTGTTCCTATTGTTACAGCGCTTATTGCATGTAGCAAGCCTAACAAGCACTAATTACTAAAAAACAATTTTTCTTCTTGTCGCAGCTGAACACATCATGTGTGGTAATTTGTGATCAAATTTTTATTAAAACTTAATTAAGTATATCGTCATAGAGTCATTGGTCTTGTAAGCCTGTTATGCTTCAATTGTTGTTCGAGCATACGAAACCGATTTGTTCAGAGGAGCTAGAGAGACCAAGTGGTTATTCGCCATCTATTGGCAATTGATGATTAGTTGCTAAAATTTTTCGATTAATTTTCCTAAAAATTGTGGCAATTTATTAATTATGGTTATTGCTTCTGGTATTTTATTCTTATATTAACTAATATCGGCATCGATGACATACACGCTTTTAAGGCACAACTTCTACGGACCATTCTTCATTTACTAAATGGAAGTACGTTAGTTTCATTGGATAATTACAGCAAGGTTACTTCCAAAATGTACCATCAAAGTAACCTACAACCAATAACACTTATTTCAACGCACAGCATTTAATCAACATAAAATACTGATGCTTCACTGGTGCAGATCCATAAAATATCAAAATGTTGTGTGGGCTATAAACGGACACAAGATCGCCCGTTAATAGATTCGAAGCATTGTAAATCAATTAATTCACTCAGTTTATACAAACTTGTGCTCAAAACAGATGATCTGCTTCCCTTTAAGATATAAATTCTTGATAACACTACATTGACTGTATAAAATAATCTTCTTTATGAGTTATGCGTACAAACTTACTATTTCACTTCATTTTGTCATAACAGCTCAACACCAAAAACATTTATTTTGCTTTAATTAACTATTTTAAGGTGGATAATTTGAACAATAAAGCTTCAGACAAGACAAGTCACATGTAAATCCATTTTCATCACTGGTAAATCGCCAAAAACAGGTATATTTTGGTCAATAGAACAACACGAAAGAATTCTCATACCGTGCCGAAATCGCCTTGTGTATTATTTAATCAGAGAAATTCATTTTAACGTTTCAGATTGTTGTTTTAGACAAAAACAGCGTCTTATTGTAGGAATGCTAACCATCTAGACTTAGAAGCGTTTATTTTTTAATTTCGATTAGAAGTAGCAAGTGATGCATCTTAGAAGAATCATGCATTTACTCCTGCCGTTTTGCCCTTGCTCGATTCTATTTCACGTTAACACTTTGAGTATTGGGCAGAGACAAACTTTAAGTAAGCTAGTCTCTGTTTAATAGTGTCAAAAAGACAGGATAATTACACACACACACACACACAACAAAACACAGAATGGTTCAATATGAAATTAAGGGTAACAAATAACTATGACTGTTGATCGAGTTCAGATTATTGTGCAAATTAGTGCTTATTTGCATTCTACGGCACGATTTTAGCACTGGTAAACGTTTCATCTCGAGTTTTACGTCCACAGTTTCGTTCGTTCGCATTCGTGTATTAACACGACACTATTGGTGTTTATGCTACCGGCTGACATGGAGACCTAACTGGGTGAGTTGCATTTAAAGTTTTTGTTCGCACACAAGAACACCTATTAGTTATTATCTCTGAATAACAATTAGGCTCGACCGTTTTCGTATCATTCGACAACCATGTTAGAGAGTAAACGCAATAAATATCAGATAATATTTGCATTTAACTGAAAGGTTACCTATTTACTTAGGTTTACCCAAGCACATGTTGATAAACATACATACCTCTCGTTCAACGTTGACTCTTCACACGAGCAAGTGTGTTATCAAGTTAAGAAAAACTATTGAGCATGAAGCGAATCGTTTTATCCTGTGAATTGACACTTGCAAACACAAAATGGACGCCAACATGTGTACAGCTAACCAAAGTTTCGAGAGAAAATAATTGAAATAGGCTGAGATTGGTTCAGGCGTGTCTGGTTAAACAAATAAACTTTCAGCAGAACCAATTTTAGCACACAAATGTGCAAACACTTTTGTGTGCAGATCTGCACAAATATGAAACAAACTGAACATTTAAATAAACAGAGACGCACAAACATAGCACATAAGCACACCAGCATTCACAAACACACGCGCACAAATATTCAATTACATTCTGAATTGACGTACCAACGGAGAATGGTAATAAACACTCCAACAAGCAGACAAATAAATAAGCATATTCATGGATGAATGAAATGAGATTGTTGTGCAGTTAATTAGTATGTCTATCACTCGGTTTTACAGTAAATAGGCACACTTATTTTTAGCAGTGACAGCAACTGACTACCTGTTTTAGACCGCATTAAATAAGAGACAAGATTTTCATACGTCAAATTAACAGCTAGAGGTCTATATCATAATAGAAACCAGTCAATAAATCCGTTTTGCGTACGAAAATGAGTGAGGTAGTTTCATCGAACCGACAGCACAGATCGTGATCAATGCACTTTTTTGCTTGGCAAACACTTCTTGTAAATAAGCAAATTTTACACATAATTCGATCAGGTTGACTTGCTTAAAATAAATACCAATCACTTCTTTATTCATACTATACGAGTGGTAAAATAAAACAGATTTTTTGTTAAATGCATGACCGTAAATGTGTATCAACAACCGATTTACATCAACTGGGCAATAATACGGTTTAAATTACAAAAATTTAGATTATGTTCGAGTTTTTCCTATTTTCATGTCCTATTCTTTACGGCTGCAGTGATCAAATTTCTGATGCAGATTAACTGGCTTTTGCGAAAAATCGCATTTTGTCTCCCTTTCCCCGATGAAATTTGTCGATTATTCTCATGGATACTTTTGTGGTAAATCAATTATCTAAATCGGAAGTTTGTCACGCTAAAAACTGAAAAAAATTCCAAAAGGTGTTAATAAAAATAGTTAGTTAGAAGCATCCTAATAATCAAGTATACGCGTTTCAAATTAGCACCAATTCCGAAAAGTATTTTTATCGATCACGGATTATTGTAAAGCCACCGTCATTTACATTGACAGAGATGAGTTCAACTTTATTTAATCGTTATCACTTTTCGATGTGGAGCTCATATGTGGGGATCCAATTACAAGGATTTAAGATGCTCAGCAGCTGTTTACACACGGATACAGTTTCACATATACTCTAATTAACTGAAAATCTGGCAGAAAGTTTTCTATATTGACGAGCATGGTGTTTTGCAAAATTCTACTCGTCCATTTGTGCTATTTATCTAATCACTCTTTTATTATGCCATGGTGGTAAGATCGATTACAATCAATTTTGCGGTCAAAAAGTCACCAACTTCCTTCTAGTTTACCATTTATGATATATGTTTAAAAATTGTGGTTTCATTAGCTAAGACAACTTGATTTTTAATATTTGAATGCAGAGCAAAAATAGGCGTTCGAAACGTTATATTAAAAGTTAATTTATTTACATAATAAATTTGATTGTTGTTTACTTCAACTTGATTTAAGTAACCGGCATCGTTAATCTCGCAATCAATAGTAGCTTGATCAATGCAATTGCGTGATTCTGGCGAAAGCTTCGCGTGAGATAAAATCGTGACTAAGTAGAAATTGTTCATTCGACAAGTCAGTCACACTTTAGACTACTAGGGGTAAAATTTGCATTTCTGAAAATAGAATTATTATTTACGCGCTGCAGTGTGATTACCATGAGACAGTACACCGTCGTGTTCTTATGGTGACCAAAAAGGTTGGGGACAAATTACCAGATGCAGCTAACAATATTTTTTCTACATTGTATAATTTATTGAAAATGAGATCGCTGTTAAATGCATGTCCATACAATTAATGGAAGAATAATTGTACAGTTACTGATTTTCTGTAGTCTTACGTATTCTATAAGTACAGAATTTAACCGTGGGTCTTCTATTACTAAATAATAACATGAATATTTCATTGTAGGTATGAGCTGTAAAGACCTTTATGTTTCTATAATAATCGCTTTGGCTCATAATTTTGTTAGTTCAAGCTGAAAACCTGGGCTTGGTTGGTGTCAAACAATTTTTTAGCTGGCATTTGCACAAATAAAGAACGAAACAAGTAGATTTACGATAAATGTGTATTTATAGCTTTAAAGCCCAAATTTTAAACAGAAATTCGCTGAATATTAAGCTTTCGTTTTATGCATACACGAATGTTAAATATTTTGTTATGGGTTTTAACAACTCTTTACGATTCTTTCATATTTTGCAGCGCTTGTAAAATTGAAAAAATATTTCTTCCGCGTACTACATTTGCAAAAAACGTTCTCGCTTTCATGCTTAGAAGTAGATTCTCCCAGAAAATATCAAAATTTTACACACTTCGTAATAGTCAAATGAAATTTTATGACACAATTTCTTTGATTACAAAAAAATTTAAATCTAATGCCGAAACGATGCAGTATTTACTGCCTCTTATTTTATCTAATGACAAAGCATCTCCCAGCAGTGCAGATTTTTTTAATGTTAAATTTATTCGGCCATTCTTTCCCATGGCCATCTTCAGAACTCGTTCAATAGTCTAACAAATGACAACACTGAAAGCAAAATAAAACAATACGCAAATAACTCTTAACTTTCGCTAATAATAAACTTTAATAAGACTTATTTTTAACCAATTATAGTATTCCTTTAGCAATTACACATGCCTGCCAATACACCCACATTACCCCATTTTGATACATTATTATATTCTTCGACGTTTAAATCTATGAATCTCAAGTTACACTAGCTCACAAGAAGTATCAAGTACATCCTGGTATAAAGTCAATTGACCTATCATATTTAGAAGAGAAATTTAGTTATGTAATTCATCTTAATATTACACCAACCTATACGTCTAACATCACTCTACATTCAATTAAATTTAACAAGTTTATGCATGTCGAACAATACCAGATCATAAGCAAGCTTCAAATATTTCACTAAATTATTAAGTTGTTTTCTATAGATAGTGATCGTTTATTATTATAGCGTATTTAGTCTCTTGTCAAATTACAATCACGTTAATCGATATAAAAATTAATTCTGACTAGTTAGATATAACAAACGCTAGAGTAAGTTAAACTTGCTATCCGCGAATGCACTTGAAAAGAATAAAAATATACGTCAAAATTACGAAGGCAGTTTAAATGTGAAAACATGAAAATGCGAAGGAGAAAAAGGATAGATGCATAAATAGCTACTTAAGTTCCAATTCCAGAATAATTATAAGGCATTACTCAAAATGAAAACAGGTTAAATGAAGCTTTATTACCTAAAGAAAACAATTTAAAGGAATAAATAACATTGCAGTTACAATGTTGGGTATATTAGCTGTTCTATCAAACTTTTAATTTTTTTACACTGAATATGTAATTCAACGGATTCCACCGGTCTTCTTTTCCTGTTAATGGCTAATGCCTCATTGAACATTGGGCCTAGCGATTTTTCAACTCCTGATACATTCATAATATTATTCCTCGATTTTATTTCAATTGACTCTCTTATTAACCTGGTCAATCTATTGCAAATACATATGGAGATACGTTTGCGGCCTTCTCAATCTATCAGATAGCCAGATTCTTGTAAATATCTAGCTAGGTCTGGTTTCTGGGTGTGACCTTATTTGGAGGCTGTTTTATGTTCACCTATTCTAACCTTATTTGAGCGCATCCTTTTTCCTAAATACGTCAGATTACAGTCTTTGCAAAATATTTCATATACTCCTGACGTATTCAAAGATGCTATTCTTTCTTTATGGTTTGGTAGTTTACTGCCTAAGGGGGTGCTTGTTTCAATACAATTCTAATATTATATTTGGGTCCTAGTGTTATTAATTGTTTAAGTAATTTCGTATCTTGCATTACCATTGTCTTACGGTAATCTTGAAGTTTGTCCTGCTTTTCATGCATCGAATCAAAATCGAACATCCTTATTACTCATTCTATTGTTTTATCTATTAATTCATGTTGGCATCTATTCGCCTTGAGTATTTCTTTAACCTTTTTCATTTGATCATTTCTATACTTCAAATCAGACCTTTTAAGACTTTTCAATACCATAGATTTCAAAATATCTATTTTCATACCATACCGATGTTTCGAGTAAAAATTTATCTGGGTGCTCAAATAGGTATTCTTCTTATAGATATCTTATTCTAATACTCTCTATTCCGCCTTAGTTTCACATCAAGTTATGCCAGCTCTTCTCTTGTTTCTTTTTCCAATGTGATCTTTAGAGCTTCTATATAATTGGCTAAAGTTTATCAATTCATTATCACCATTTTGTCAAATTATAAAAACATTATCAAGGAAGCTTATAAATAATTTCGGTTTAAGATGTATTCATTTTAGAGTATTTTTCAGTGTAATGCATAATTATGTTAGCAACTGGAACAGATACCTGTTGCAACATTGGCACGCCTATAGCTTGTTTATAATACTCAATACTGATAGTAAAGTATGTGGACCACACATATATTTTATCATTAAGTGCACAATTCTTAAGGTCATGTGGCTTCCATCTAAAACCTCCGAAAATTGAATCTCGCATGAATTAGAAGATAAAACAATGGAAGGAGTACTAAGGAAATTTAACTTTGATTCTGTATACCTAAATAATTTTATGTGTATGTATAGGTAGACATCTATTAATTGTCAAAGGAAAACTAGAATTGATTAATAATAGGTTTAATAACGTTTGTAAGATAATTCGGTGCCGAAGAGGTGGAAGATACACTCTAAGCTCGACTCGCAACGATAATGGTGAACGGCTTTTGGATAGCTGCGCTGAACATAGACTATATTTAAGTAGTACAAATTTCAGACGTAGTGTTAAACGTTGTGCTACATGGCGTCCTCCAGCACCCGGACAACGGTGGACTCAAATAGATCATGTAGCAATTAGTTATAGATGGCGTGGTTGCATCCAGGATTGTCGCTCTTTTTGGAACACTTATGTCGACTCGGACCATGCACTTATCCGTTGTAGATTTGCTCTAAAATTTTCCAGAAAATAATTTAGAATAAACCCCAAATCGATGTAGGCAAACTCGAACAACCGTCCATCCGACAAAACGTATGAAAATATTCTTAAGGCTAATCTAACTGGTCTGAATAGCGAAAATCCGAATATACTTTGGTCCAAGATAAGTTCCACTATGCACAATGCAGGTACTACTGTATGTGGCATAGCAGGCCCCCGTAGAAATAATCACTGGCTCTCTGTAAAATCTATGGAGATACTCGAAATAAGGCGCCAAATTCCACCTGGCTCGACTCATAATAATACCCGTCGCAATATAAGATGCCAACTTAAGCGCAGTCTAAAAGGCGATCTCGAAAACTTTTGGAGCAGAAAGGCTGAAGAAATGGAAGTAGCTTTCGCGTCAGGTAATAGTCGCTGTTTGTTCCAACTTATACGCACAACAGGTCCGAGAAAGTTAAAAGTTAGCGAAACTATAAATGATAGTAACAACGAATTAATAACCGATAAAATAAGTCGTCTTGACAGGTGGGCTGAACACTTTAGAGATCAATTTTCTTGGCCACCCGCGTCAGTTCCGCTTCCCGAAGGCATGTCTGCATCAACAGTGTGGAATGTTAGTCCCGAAGAACCATCCGAGTTAGAAGTACGCGATGCAATCCTATCTCTTAAGCGCCGCAAAGCCGCCGGCCCCGATGATCTGCTTCCGGGATTGTTTAAGGATGGTGGCGATATAATTTCAGGAGCGTTGACCAAACTTTTTCATACTATATGGAATGAGGAAACCGTACCACTTGACTGGAATGAGTCGACCATCATTCCCATCTTCAAAAAAGGCAATCGTAATTCGTGCGATAACCATCGTGGTATAAGTTTGACTCCGGTCGTATCAAGGTTATTTGCTTCGATTATCCTACGTCGTCTTAGCGCTCCACGTGATGCACAAACAAGAGAAGAACAGGCCGGATTCCGCGCAGGACGAGGTTGTATAGATAATATTTTTACGTTAAGGCAAGTTCTCGAACAGAGACATTTATATCACCGTCCCACAATAGTCGTCTTTCTAGACTTCAAGAGGTGCATTTGATTCGGTGGATCGCAATGTTTTATTCCATATCTTGTCCAAAAGCGGTGTGCCCACTAAATTTGTTAATATTATACGAGCTCTCTACACAAATACTTCTGGTCGCGTTAAGGTTTACAACGAATTAACGCATAACTTTACAACCAGCAGTGGTGTTCGTCAAGGTTGTCCACTTTCCCCATTTTTGTTTAATTTTGTAATCGATGCTATTATGAACAACACTCTCTCACACATTCAGGACGCTGGAGTTGAAGTTCTCCCGGGAGATAAACTAGTCGATCTTGACAATGCGGACGATATCGTACTATTATTCGACAATCAGCATGCTGCCCAGACCACCTTAAATAGATTATCAAACGTTGTTCCGTCTTTCGGTATGAAATTCGCACCCTCTAAATGTAAGATACTGTTACAGGATCACCCACCACTCACTCCAACGTTGCGACTGCAGAATGAAGATCTTGACATAGTCGACAGGTTTACATATCTTGGGAGTTCTATCAATAACGTCGGCAATATGTCCGACGAGGTGAGAATACGGATCGCGAAAGCTAGAGTAGCTTTCTCGAACCTTCGTCATTTATGGAGAAACGCGAATATTTCACTTTGCCTTAAAGGTCGTGTTTACAATGCATCTGTACGCGCAGTCTTACTATACACTAGTGAAAACTTGGCCTCTTAGAGTTGATGATCTGAGACGCTTACAGGCATTCGATCATCGTTGTTTGAGAAGTATAGTACATGTTGGTTACCAACAATGAATAACTCAACGTTGACATCCGTAGACGTATTTTTGGATCTGACAATAAGTGCTCGTCTTTAGAAAAGCAAATAAGGCTCAATCAACTTCGTTGGCTCGGTCACGTTTTGCGTATGCCCTCATTCCGATTGCCCAATAGAGCTCTGTTCTCTCATCCAGCACCAAATTGGCGTAAGAAACAAGGTGGGCAGATTTTGACATGGCAGAAACAATTAAAGTCACTTACATCCAAATTGGGTAGTATAGGATCCACTCGTCTGCCGGGATGGGGTCCTCGTGCACATCACAGTTCTTGGTTAGAAACCCTTAGCGATATGGCAGCGAATCGAGCTCAGTGGCGATCTTGTTGCAGATGTATAGTAGAATCATCTTCGTAACTTTCTTTTCTTAGTAGGGGCAAAGTTAGCTGCGAGGTTCGGTTTGTTTATGACGTGATACGGTGAAATCCGCAAGGAAGCTGTGTTGCTGATGTCGCCTTGCCCGAATTGCTAACTTGGCGATAATGGTGTTCTGGAGAGGTTTAGTTTGCCTCATTTCTGTGAGTTATCCTGATAAATTAACTCATTCTCTCTCTACCCCTCTCCCTCTCTCGTAAATCTCAATAATAGTTTATCTAAATTCACTTTTTTTTTCACTCCTTATGGTTATATGGCAGTGAAACATTAGTCACTTGACTTTTGTGTGGCTGGAAATGATGATGATGATGATGATGAAGAGGAGAGCTACTTGTGTGTTGTTTTAATGTACTTTCAGTGTTACAATTTGTGCAACTATTAATCGAGTCCCGAAGATGGCCATGGGAAAGAATGGCCGACACCTCAGAACATAACGAAGAATATTCATGTTCATTGACAGACAAACAAATTTAAACATGCCTCTTCTATTTAAATAACATGCATTGCAAGAAGAGCATTCATGCACGCTTTCATGTTAAATCGTAATATGAGCCATTTCTTATGGAAATCGTAATAATTCGAAATTAGCTTATTTTGTGGAAATACAGCACAATGTAATCCCGTTAATAGGCCCATTTTCCCAAAATTTCCCGTTCCTTTTACATAACGCTAACAAACAAAATATGGATAGCCTGCGATAAATTCTGAGCGTGTTCAACCAAATGCTGATTTGTCACAGTTGCACAGCCGAAGATAATCATTGGCTCAATGCAAGCTATACAGTGCGTGTTTAAAATGAAAATTGTATATTTTGATGCTCAGGTAGATGTGATATGGTATATACATTAACTACTGACAAGTTCATGCTGTGACTCAAACTACAAAATTACATTAAATGACAACAATAAATAGAGTTTCGGAGGCGAAGCTATTTCGAGAGAAGCAGGCCACGAGCGTTTAAAGAATATGAAAATAATTAGTACATAAACTATCCATAAATTTGGAACTGTTCTTCAAAATAAATTAACATTGTAAAAAAGATGTTATGTGTCTGATGGATCTCGGAGTCGAAAAACATATAAGGCGATGCCGCAGGAAAACAACGTTTGCAATCATAAAAAATTATATATTCTGCATAATACACAGAAAAACAGCGTACCCGTTACTGGAAAGAATTGAAAGCCAATGCTTAAAAAAGGAATCTTTAAATAATTTTTATTGCAAATTACAAAGTGGTATTAAAAATTAATAATACAACATGAGCTGCTACTTAGTACGCAGTTTTAAATCCTGACATAAATAAAAGTCAGGTAAAGCTAATCAATCGGTTCATATGAAATTCGAAACAAAATAATAAAAATGCGCAAAGTAACGCATATATTTGGAAGCTCTGCTATTAAATATTTTGTAATCAATTTTGGATTAACCACGGCATAAAAAGGTTATGCCATTAACCAGAGAATTTCACAAAGGAGCAATTGTAAATCGATAAGAAACTAATTCGAAAAATACTTTTAAAATAATGAAATATAAAAAAAAATATTCGTTCAGCTTGCTTCGACTTTCATTTACGAAGTGTCAAAATAAATTTCTACATATTTTTAATAACTCAACCGTTATCAGTTAAATTACGTCAAATGAAAGAAAGGGCTCTCGTTTAGCGAAGTCGTCTGTGTCGTGCTCAGATATAAATCGTACCCAAAACTCTCGTAGACGATTGGATAGATGGCGCTTCACGTCGATCGGACAAAATGCAGCGTGTATACTGTTTAAACAGATGGCCACTAGCTCCTTTGTTGTCAAACCGAGATGTGTATGTGCCAGCAGAAATTCATTCGACAAATTAGAATTAAAAATGCCTTTATCGTCAGTCTATATGATTTCAAAAAACAGTAAACAATACAGAATTGAATTGGCAACCTAAAGTTCTATTTTAAACTCCACATATAACTATGAAAATTTCTCATGACGATGATGCCGTAAGAAGGTGTGGCTCAGCGGTTAAAGCAAACGATTCCGAAGCAGACGCGCTCAATTTCGAGCCCAGTCCGCGGCAAATTTTGGAAAGAACGAAATGAGCTCTAAATACGGACGAACCCGATCTACGGGATGAATTGCCTTTTTTAAATTAAACTATGCTTAGTTTGATATTGTTTGTTGCGAAGAACTAATATATATATATATATATGCGATTGTTTATTAAATTTTGCGTACCTAGCATGCTTAGTTTATACTGACAAATTTATGTACATAGTGAGACAGGTATTCATCTTTTATCCTTTATTGATAATAATGGTTACCACCGCCCGCGCAAACAATGTTAGTTTAATTACGAAGATATTGATATTTATGGTTATTATAATAAAATAATTTTCTTTCAAATACATGACAATAATGGTTCACGAATAGACCGAGACTCTGTGACACTTCGATTAAAGCCACATTGTATGGTTTAATTGGAGTAATAGGTGTTCATAAATAGTTGTAAATCTTCATTATAGTGAACTTTAGCATGCATTAAAATCGATTGTTCGGATAAAATGTACCGACTGGTAACCATAGTGTTGGCATTGAAGTCGCATTGTTAATAACATTATATGAAGTTAGCTTTACTATTGCAGGTTTACACATTCGAATAAGAGATTGAATCTTACTATTTTTCTATATTCTTCAACCAAATATATAGTGGGTAAAGGGCGTAATACCGGCTCTTACTGATTAGTCGCAAGTAAGTACGAAACGAATGTGCATATGGGATTATACCTTCAGTTCCTGCTGTCTCCGATTTATCCTTCTGATCGTATTTTAATAATTTGTTACTAGTTGCGCAGCACCTAACACACAATTGCACATATTAATTAGATCTCCGCCACAAACAGTATCCTATGAGACAATTTCCTAGTAAGGTGAAAAAAACAATCAGAATTTGCTCAGGTAACGTTCTGATTCAATTTCGCTAAAAATGTTATGGACATTGGTAATTGTGCATTAGGTGTTTTGCACCTAATAACAAATTAGTTCAAAAATGACCAAAAGGATAAACCAATGACAGAATAAACGGAAATTTTAATCTGATGTGCACATTCATTTCTTGCTTACTTGTGACTCATCAGTAGGGCCCAGTATTACGCCCTTTACCCATTATATATTTAGGTGAGGAATGTGGGAAAATTCGACAGTACCGTCCAATTTCGCCAAACATGTTATGGACGTAATAAAATTGTCAACCATATTCTGGTATTCTTATTTATACAATACGGCCTACCTACAAACCAGATCTTATGATAAAACCAGCAAGAACACATGGTACACATATAAGCACCTACAGTTCGTACCAACCACTCATCAGTAGGAATCGGATAAATGTTACAATATAACAATATAATTGATCAGTCGATATTAGATAAAGGACCAGTACAAATCGTTTAGAAAGTTCCATAAGAAGGCGTTATAACATTAAATTTCAATCCGAAAATTCGAAATACATTTAATGTTCGTCTACTTAATTGACTATCGAAAACCAATCAGTGTACTATTTCAGATAAAGCACAAACTCACGCAAATGCAAACTGGATGACAGTGCTTCATCCATTCCCGTAAATGATGATCTTTGTAGTCCTTCACTGTACCACATTTAACATTCGATGACAAGCATAACTCTAAGAAACAATAAGCAAGGTTTCTAGTTAAATTATCGATATATGAATAAAATTAGTCATTAAAGCTTTTATTAGAAGAATTAAGTAAATCCAGGAATAAATTTAAGGACACTAAAAAACACATGATTGCTATATAATTCGGTTTAGGTGGACTAATATTTATATATGACGTTATGTACGAAGTATTGTCTAAAAAGTAATAAGTTGGTTTAAATTGCACCAGAAGAATATAACAACACCAGCATACCAAAGTTTTATCTCGTGGAAAAATGCGTTTCGAACCTACCGACCACTCATTAGGCCCCAAACCCATTAAAGATTTATCTGAACTCAGTTTTCGAAAAATGATTGTGTATTCCCGTCAATTTTTTCCTCACCAGTTGACGAGAATAAAAAAATCTTGGTTGCAAACAAAGCTCATATAACTGTGAAATATGCTGTTACGGAGAAAATCACATTTTAAGAATATTAAATATTTAAGGACTGCTAAAAAGTTTCGTAATCGATGCTTATGCTACTTTTAGTAGGATGTCGCAGAAATTTTAAATCATCACATAAATTGAAAACTATTAATGTAATTGTTATCACAGCTCAAAGCAACCAATGTTTATTTGATTATATAGCTATGCGTAAAAATAATCTAAAAATTGAACATATGTCAACTTGGCTTTACATTGCACCTCGTAAAGTCTAATAAGGCTACATTTTACTCAGAATATGCGAGTGAAATTGAGAAAAATGCAAAATTTAATCTATCAATTAAAATAAGGGTGTTTTTCTAAAATGAATACATTTTTTAAGTGGATAACTAACAATAATCAATAAGTTTTAATAAGCTACATAAAAATTTACGTTGTACAATTAATTTTAGCTAAGAGAAAAATTATAAGTATACACTTTATAGTGGATTCGCCCAGGACGGCTTATTTGACTGTCGGCTGAGCGGCGGCAATCATCAAGAGTCGATAAGAGTTACCCGGTTACTCTTAAATCAATCTCCACTGCTAGTTTTTCAGTGAGCAATGCTAAAAAGGGTGATTGGGGAAGAATTATCTTGTTTATCCATTCACTAAAGGTTCTGGTTGCTAGATCCGTAGAATAATACGATCTGCACCACCGTGGACACCGAACAGTTTCCTCTTTAATTCAGAAACGCATGACGATACAATAAAACTAGCAGAAATCTAGAGACAAACAGAGTCCGGAGGAAAACCTAGTTTGCAGTGTTCAGAGTCAATAAAAACGCAACTAAATACTACTTAAGTCGACCCATCATTACAGTATGGCATCTATCCTGGAGTTTAAGTCCCTGAAGGTTTTTAGCCAGTTCACCTAACTTATTGCTCGAAAAGTGACCATATAAGAAAATAACGTCGAAAGGGAGTAAATAGCTTTATTTCGATTAATAATAAATAACAAAAAGCACTTCTCAGGTAAAACCGTCTACTGTCTCAACAGGCACGCAATTTGTATAACTCTTGAAATAAAAATTCACAATCGCACTATATTATGCGAATCGAGCTTCCAAAACCAAATTAATCTCAGTATTTAATTAATTTATTAATTATTTAATTAAGAAATAATCAATATAACATATTTATATGTGAACACTAGTCGAACAAAACAGCCAATCCTATATTCAATCGCAAGGCTACGATTATGATAACTATTGTTCCTATAAATAAAAATATAAACAACCCATCTTGTAGGACTGCTTAAAAGTGTCAGTAGGAGCTTTCTAGCTTCACTATTATACGGTTAATGCTAAGTTAAATAAATAGAAAATTTTGGAATGCATTGCGCACTCTGTTGTATCATGTAGAATTTGATATTAAAAACCGGATAAATCTATAAGTAAATCTATTAGGGCCTATTATAGTTTCAAAATATAGCTATCTGTTTCGAAGGCGTGCATTTGGACATAGCATAGTTTTGCAATCATAGAATAGTTCATCCTAACAGTTTTATGACATTGCTAATTAAATTATCTAATGAACAGCCTAATGAACTACAGTCTGCATTGTAACCTGTCTTATTGATAAAAAAGATTACACTGTTGTTAAACGTATAGGTATTTACTCAAACCAGATGTTAGCGGTAATAAGAAAATAGTAAACATGTTGCTAATCGGATTTTAATCAACAAACAATTAGTACAAACACTGTGGCAAACTATTAAGGGATAAAAACAATAAGTATTTTTACAATCCTGTCAGGCTGGCTATACCAATCAAATATTCAAATGAATGTCATAAAGAAAGTCGAAAACTAGAGATTTTCTACGATGAAATCTTATTGTAAATAAAATCACTCAGGATTGTTTTAGTTATCTGACAATCGAGGATTGCATCTAATTTTCATAATCGCCATAATTCCATTAAACAACTCTATATACTTGTTCGTGCAATTATAACCATCTTAAGAAAATGTTGTAACAATTAGCCAATCGTTTCAAATAATCGATCGACTTGAATGAAAATTGATTACAGCTCGTCATATCAATGTCATTAATATGAAGTAGACTTATAACTAGGTGAAAAAGCGCTAAACTTACACACTATAGCATAAATTTAATTGTATCTCTTTAATAAATTATATTACATAGTTGTAAAAAAACTAATGATAGCCACCGTTATGTAAATGTTACACATCAGGTAAATGACTGTTTAAGTTAAAAGTCAACATCCAACAGTCAATTAGATGTATACACAAATATTGGTTACGCGGGCTATAATAACTACCGCACAATAAATTTTCGTGTGATTCTACAAATGTTCAATTGAATACCACTTCCCCTAGTAGTGTTGCATCTGTTCGATAATGATAGATTGTGGGTGGTTAGCTGAAATATTAGGTCTCAACCTAAAAGAAAGGCTAATCAAAAAATATTAGTTAGTGTATAACTGATAAGTTGGTGTAGTGTGCGGAAGGATAACTTAGTAGTTAAATCAACAGACTGCGAAGCAGACGTGCCCATGTTGGAGCCCCGTCCACGACAAATTCTGAACAGTACGTGAGGAATTCCTAATAGAGATGTGTGAATTTTCGTTTCTACAACAACTATTTAAAACACATTAGTGAACGCCGATCTCATTTATATAACCAGTTGCTTAATATATTAAAACTACATCTGCCATCATCATCATCATCATCATCATCATCATCATCATCATCATCATCATCATCATCATCATCATCATCATCATCATCATCATCATCATCATCATCATCATCGTCGTCGTCGTCGTCATCATCATCAGCATCAGCATCAGCATCAGCATCATCATCATCATCATCATCAGAGTACGACGGCAAACTGACTAACGAGGATCAAACCGCAAGGTTATAGATGTTAAGCATAACTGACTATGTGACATTCGTCTCTAGCAGTATCTCATACATTGTACTTTCCTGTAAATGTAAGTTGCAAAATTTCTATGCAGTAACGAACATTAATTTGCTGCACATGTATATAAGTTGTGCAATTAAAAGGCATGGATTGCAAGGCTAGTGATAAAAATTCTTTAAATGAAGTTCATAATCTTTAAGTAAATAACAATCTCATCGTATCTAACCAGTCGCACATTTAAATTTTCAAAACATCGACAAACATGTAAGATCATTGTCTGGCTCGATTTCTTTGTGAAAACAAAGATACACACTCAGCCGATGATTAATTGCTACTGGTTCTCCGTTGTCTGAACACTGTTTCTGAGAACTTCTATCCTTTCTTAGCAAGGCCAGTTTCGTGCAACTGAGATTCATAAATACAGTAAAGGAAAAATGAACAGTCGACTAGACAAAAGGTAAACAACAAAATAGTGTTCGCAAAAGATATCGGCATTAATAAATTTGTATTCTGTAAAATTAAAGCATAATCAAGCTTACCTAGGGGTATTTTATTTCGTAAAATGTTATCTATCGCGGTTTTAGCCAAACAGCTGTCTTCGTTAGGCATTGCAGTTATGCTAAAGTCGTTGCAAAAAATGTGGGTGCCATGTCCAATCCGATCCACATGTAACCGATCTAGGAAGTTAGCCCACTCATCAATTCTGTCTGGAATTTCTGCTAAATGAGCACTTAATGGAAGTCCGTTCTCTCGGGCAAATTTAAGCAAAGGCACATAGCTGAGCAGGTTGTCTTTCTAAGAAAAGTATAATAAGGAATGTTTTTCAAAACACAAAAAATAAAACGTCTAAAAAGTTGCTTAAATTGCATAATCACAGACATTATCAACACAGAGAATTTTAACTCAACGTTGCACACCCATGAAATAATTTCCGCTACAACGTGATTTGTTTTAGCTTATCTATAAGAATCATTATAGTGATATGTAAAATTGTCTTGGAAAATCTAAGGTTGATGGAACTTTAAAGAGAAAACAATTTCGCAACTGGTGATAATAATATTAGAGTACGTAAGTGTTGGCTAACTGGTCGAGTATAGCAAGTAATCACTCAGAACACACGAAAAGCAGGAGATTTTGTCTTCAATTACTACTAACTGTATGGATGGCAGCACAAGTCCTGTTATCTTACCATTGATTTGAAAAAGTCACGGGAAATTACTAGTTCTCATTTCCAACGCGATTTCCAGGTCGCTGCGAATGACACGTTATACAAAGTAACAATTAATTTATCAATGCCGCGTTTTGCGTATGCGGGTAATAGCTGTACACGGGCAGTTACACAAAGATCCGATTTGTCACTTTTTCCAATTTTGTTTTGTCTTTGATCGGGTTGACTCATGTTTACTTCAATTGGAAATGCGGTTCTATCACATAAGATGTGATTTCCAATTGAAGTAAACATGAGTCAACCCGATCAAAGACAAAACAATTAGTAAATCAGATCTTTTCTACAGCTACTGGCTATCAACTCTTCTGAATGCTTACACACCGCAAAATACTGAGTTTATAACAATTAATTTGTTAAAGATTTGTAGTAAGCAGACCTTATCAAGATATGATTTTGAAATTCATGAACAAGATATAAATAACTAGCTTCAATGTATAGTGGTATCAGAAATCTGCATCCGGCATACATATATTAGATAAGTGAGGTTGTTGATGATGGTTTACGACTGGGCAACGAATATTGAGGTTAAATCTGCTACCAACGTATGAAATCAAAATATGTGTCGAATGAGAGAGCGTGAAAATCAGAAAGAAAGAAAGAGTTAAACAACGAGGTAGCGAATAGGCCCTACGCATGAATAGATAGTTATTGTCTAAATTAAGAAGAATTCTAAATCAGTACTTATAAAGTGAAACAAAGGCTAAATGAAGTCGGTTTAAGGTATACATTATGCAACCGAGGCAGACATTAAGGCTCGATTAGCACGCCTCTTATTTGTTCATAATATAACTTTCTGAACGTAACTTGCGTAGATTGCACAAATATTGTAAACATTTTCAAAAACTTCTTAACGTCATATGAGTTCCATCTAATACCCACGAACATTCGGTTAAAACCCAATTACAGCATTTAAATGCAGCTGGCACTGGGATTTTTGTGTACATATGAATAACAATGAAGCTGGCTAAATTGCCACTTTCATTTAACCTGTATTTCTAAACTATATTAACACGTTGTTGCATGATTTTATGCTTACTGCTAGTTTATTAGTAGGTGCCGACAGAACAACTTAGACCCATATTGTAAAAAGCCAAGTGATGTGCCTCAAAACACGGCATTTAATAAGTAATCCTCAAATCAATTTTGTGAACTTCAAATAAACATCAATATCTTTGTAATGAAGAGATCGAGCAAAAAAGAGCAAAACTACCATAGATCGTATGTAATCCACCAACCGCGCAAAGCCTGATTGTTTAAGTATAAGAAGTACGTAATTTATCTAATTATCAGACAAAATTCTGTAGCCATGCACACACCTCCAAAACGCAGGAAAAAAATATATAATGATTTTAAGCCCAATTGCAAAATTTTTATTATATTTAGATTGTCAGTATGAACTCAATATTAAAACAGGTAGGAAAGGCAATTCATCTAGTAGATCGGTTTCGCCTCCATTGGGAACTCGTGAAGTACTGTCCAGAATTGGCCGCAGACAGGATACCAATCTTGGCACATTTCTTTCGGAATCTGTCACTCGATCTACTGCGCCAGGCGTACCGCATACTACACACAGTTTGGAGTCATATACTAAATTATATTTTCTGGTAATCCTTGCTATCAGGTGGTACATATTTAGAATCTCTTAATACCTGAAGTTCTAACTAACCACCCTCGATCTGCTATCATACAGCAGACACCATGCCACTTGAGGTAGTTATATTAATTCGATGTGTAATAACAGGTACGTTTATTTATATATATATATATATATATATATATATATATACTGAATGGAAGCTATGAGCGGTTACAAGTCGATGCCTTAAGAAATAGGAAAATTTTACCAGTAGAAGGAACAATTAGAAATTCTGAAAAGCTTCTGTCAGAAAAAAACCTCAAATTGGGCATAGATTAAAATAATTCAATTACATTTAAATAATGTTTGTTGCGTAGAGCTAATATATATGCAAGTATGTATTAGGTGTTGCGAACCTAGTAACAACATGAACGGAAAGTATAATCTCGCCAGTAAGCACGAAACGAATGTGCATGAGATTATACTTTCAATTCATGCTGCCTTTGGTTTATCCTTCTGGTCACAACTGAACTAATTTGTTACTAGGTTCGCAACACCTGATACGTACTTGCATATATATTAGCTCTTCGCAACAAACAGTATTTAACTGTAATATATTGAATTGAATGATGTCATGCTTACCGCGAAATGTGATAACTCATATCGATCAAGGCCAGAGTGTATGGATTTACTGGAGTAACAAGTGTTCAGAAATTGTTGTAATTCTCAATTTCGGGGAACTATAGCATAAATTGATATCCATCAGGTTGGTACCATGTACCGACTCGGAAACCATAGTGTTAGTACCATGTACCTTTTCGGTACAATAATGTTGGTGTCGGTTACTAACACAATAGCCATAGTGTTAGTATCCTTTACAGACTCGGTATATATATTATATAGTGTGAGTTAGCGTTCAAGTCGCATTGTCGTAGACTTTATATGATGTTAGCTTCACTATTGCAGGTTTACATATTCGTCTAGGAGATTGTACCGTCCTATTATTCCACATTCTTCGACCAAATATATAGTGGTTAAAGGGCGTAATACCGGCTCCTACTGATGAGTCGCCATTAAGCACGAAACGAATGTGTATGAAATTATAATTTCCGTTCATGTTGCCTTTGGTTTATCCTTCTGGTCACAACTGAACTAATTTCTTACTAGGTTCACAACACCTAATAAATTTAATAACATGTTATGGTAATTTAGCTATACGTATGTCAAAGACAATATATTAAGATATTTTAAGTTGTGAGGAACAAAACAATGCCTATGTAAGATATTGCATTTTCACTTCGGTCCATGGAATTGAATACGAGCTTAGTTAGATGTTCAATATCTTGCTAAGGTCAATTAAATATGTATTGCAAACGTTGATTAAATTACATAGTTTAGTAATACTGACTCTCAAACTCCCGCCAGGTAATTAAATAAACTTATTTAAAGCTAGGCATTTATACACTTTAAACAACATTAATAAATTTAGCTATACCTTCAATATCAATAAAATATTGTTATATAACACTTATAAACAAAATTCAACCATTTACAACAGTTGTAGCATTTTGCATTATATTTGGCAAAAATGCCAAAATTTGGTACGTTTGAGTTAATAATGGTTAAAGAATAAAGAAAAAATGTGAAGACCAATAGCAACATAAAACATAAAACATATGCAACATTCTACAGAATGAATAAAACATTATATTATAGGACCCCATTACATCTTGGAGAACGAGGTCTTTTGTCTATTGCTACTTGCGGAACGCTTCGTATTGTTATTTTGTAGGATTCAAAGTTTCGGCCAAATAGCAGGCCTTCAGTAAGAATTTATTAAGGCTTTAATCAACCTTGAGAGGACTAACGTCAAATGCTCAGAAAGGTAATGTTTAAAAGAAATATAAATATAAATAAATCAGTTTGAATGGGATTACAACAACCGACAAAATTTGTGTTTGAAATTGAACTGTATTTTATTACAAACCTGATGAGTATACTAGAAAAGAATAATGGAAACCTCAAATAACAGTGTACATAAAACGTCGTTCCAGATGATGTGAGAGAAACAATGTCATTTTGCAGATTTTTAATATATCGTGTTCATCATGCATCTTAATGGACAAAAATGCCTAGTTAACATGTTCTAAAATATCACCCGAGTTTTTACATATAAATGATTACTGTAAAAAATATCAATCAAATAATACATGCAGCATGTAAAAACTCCATTAACTTATTCACTAAAATTGAATAATTTCTCGTAACTAGCTGCATAAAAATGAAAAACCATTCCAAGTTAAACCAATCCCAAAGCGCGCGCGAGGGAGAGCTGTCTGGAATAAGAATATCTAAGAGGGTAGAAGTGCCGTGAGTATGGTCTAATGAGTCATAGAGATAATAATCATATTTTTAACAGCAAGGTTAAAATTCTACAAAATTAACATAGACAAAATAAGGTATGTGGGATAAAGCATCATGTTCACTAGTAATGAAACGAAAGAGAATTAAAGCACAGATTTTTATTTCAATATTTTCTTGTAGAAAAATTCAAATAAGTATTAAAAACCTTATCGCAACAAAGCATAAAATCAATAGTTCCATCATGGTTTGTGATTAAAAGTACTGTTTGTTCTCTATTTGTAAGAATTCATTGTAAAGGAAAGTAGATACGCTCAATTTAAAAAGTAGTGAACATTTATATGAAAAACAGCATAAATCAATATCTTTGCAAAAACAATCAATAGTTCCAGCATGGTTTTTTATTAAACGTACGGTTTGTTCTTTAAATCTAGACGTCAGTCAAAAGGGAAGTAAATACGCTCAAATTAAAGGGTACTGAAAATTTATTTGAAAAACAGCATAAAATCAATATCTTTGCAATAATAATCAATAGTCTCATCATGGTTTTTTAATTAAACGTACAGCATGTTCTTTAAATATAATAAGTCAGTCGAAAGAAAAGGAAATACTCGTCATGTATTTGAACAGCAGTGAATAAAAAGGTTGAGACAGAAAAATAATAACAAAATCATTGTGCAGATAAGATCTTTCAACAGTTAGACTCGTCGATAAAAGGAATATATCAAATATAATAGCATTAAACTAAATGATATTAATGAAGCATAGTTTGAATGTTACTAACTAATATACTTGCGCAAAATGTCGATCAACTTACGTAGGCCGATCGAACAAAGGGCTAATCACTCGAATGAGTGAAAATTACAACTTAAGTGCCTATTTTAAATCAAATGGTGAAAACACGACAGCAATTGCACAATACATCGTTGAACCCATACACGTATGTTTACAGACGTAGCATTTATGATAAATTTTATAAGCAATACCAGAAAGAAGTTGTTTCGCATACGAAGATCTGCAGATAAACAAACTGAAGTCGATTTATGCAAGCAAAGAAGCATGTACGGCATTGAGCTTGAACTTGAGGTAATGCACGCAACTGCTTGGTTGTTACCGTATTTCCACTCTCCGTATTAACATTTGTTCAATTTAATTTAGCTTATCAATTTACATTTAAAGAGATGTTTATTTGTAGATACTTGAGAAAAATATCAGAAAGAAACGTTACTTGGAAATGATAAAATTTCTCCATTTTGCTCATGGAAAGGGTACCATGAAATTTTGAACTGTTGAACAGTATAATCTCATATTTATTTAAGAAAGGACAATTTCATATAATAGATTTCGCAATGCAAATTCAAGAGACAAATATATATATATATATATATATATATATATATATATATATATATATATATATTAGTTATAAAAATTTTGTAATATAAATTTATGTAGAATGAAAATTTTAAAAAAATGATCTAGATGGATAACAATAAACATAAATAGAATCAAAAATTAAATAAGCACACACGAATGGGTAGTTTACTCCGCCATGTTAGATTCATGCTTCGATCACTTTTACTTAGCTTCCAAGAGTATGTTCCTATTCAAATATCCAGAGATGCTCAGTTCTTAAGAATTTCTTGACTTGCAAAGCTCAATAAAACTCATCAATTACGTTAATAAAAATATTATTAAATTACTATGTATTTCTAACTGTCGTACCAAAAAAAATCCAAATATTGTCGCAACAAGACATGAACAGCCTACTTCGAGCAAACACGTAAGTTGACGCCAAGATGTGAGCAAAACCGAATTACCTTCTGAAAAATTGAGAATCCCAATTTTGTAAAAATGTTATAGCTTACGTGTGGATTCCCGCTCAAATCGATGCCTAGCACAAGGTCTGCATGCTGCTTTGCAGCTTCAATCGCCAACTTGATACTTTTAAAAGCATGATCTAACCCTCGCGCACGATCAACGGACACTAAGAGACCAACTGTGATCTGACCACTCTTAACAGATATTGAAGACTTAATGGCGTCTATCACGCCTTCCAAGTGCTCTTCCATAGATGGTTTTTCTTGTAGAGTGGTTCGAAGTTCAAGATAAATAACGCCATCGTTCGCAAACTCATTTATCGTCAACTCAACCGCCTAAAAAGACACAGGACAAACATAAACAAATAGAGTAAAACATCACAATTAAAACACGAAAGTAAATGTGGCCACTACTGACTATATATACGAACGTGATAAAATGAAACGGCATTTTCTGTTTTAATCGATACTACCAAATGACATAAAATGACTGCCTGAAAAGCCTTCATTTAGCAATCTAGCAAAGTTAGTTTATAAATGTGCAAAACAAAGAATAATGGATATGAAATTACTAAATATACGTCTTGTTCTAAATACGCGGTACCGAAGATGACACAATTAATCCAATAGCGATGTAACACCACCAATGAATCATAAAAATTCTGATAGCATAAATACATATCTTAACAAAATTCAGTAAAACAAACCACGATAGTAAGTTAATTTAACATTACAATAGTTGTAATATTAAAATTTAGTTTTACCCGTAGCTACCGCAAACAAATCGGTATCTTTCGAAGTTTAATTTTAATGCATGCAATTTTAAAATTTATACCGAATAAATGCGGGTCTTATGTCGTTTTGCGTTGAATAGAATTAATTGAAACAAAGGCATTCCTGTTAATAAGATAAGATAATACGGAGTAACTAGCAAATAAGAAAGTAATGAATGGAATATATTTTAAATAAATAACAATTATAAATATGCTGATACGATATATGCGTTGACGTTTTAAATGGCCCATTTCTTTCGTAAATAGATAAAAAATAAATACACTTATCCAGTCCTATTTTAATGAGTGTATGATATCTAGTTTGATTTTATATTCAATGGGTACTTATTTTCAGCGGTCTTGTAACAGACTCAAAATTAATTATGTGCTAACATTTTTACAGCATAACAAATAAATGATGGTAGTTAAAAAATCCATCGCACAGGAAGTTCACATGGCAGGAGTTTCAAGTTGAGTCATTTTCAAAATACCTGCAGAGGTTACAAACAAAAATGTTTCCAAACTCAAAAAGCGACAAGATAGCATACACCCTAAAATTTTATTTAAAGAAGCTTTAAATTGTTTTAATTGTACCTGTTACTTCAGCAAAGACCTCATAATTTTACCATAAATGATAGCAGTTATCGCATGTTTGTGCTGATTGCGATGTCACTTTAATAGAAAACTATATTAAAAAGTGCAGGAGACGTTACTTCCACAACAGATTCTGGGAAAATATTACATTTGAAAATAAATTACTAGTCTCCATCCTACTTCCTTCAGTTTGCTGCAACTTACATGCAGATTTCTCCTATCTCAAATGTTCTATTAATTAATGTGCATTGAAAAACGATTAAATGAACTTAAAGGTGGATGATAGTGTTCACTCACATAAGTGCTTCTGCTGGACCAAACCCTCGAAAACAGCTATCTGAAAAACGCAACATTCCATTCATAACTGTATACATCAGGAAAAAGGCAAAGAGTAAAAAGACAGCAGACACCTTGAAATTTAGCGAGTTTATGTCCTATATTAATTAGTTAGCGAACCATAAACAAAATTGAACAACCGTATCCGTTTACAAAGCTTGCGAAGTGCTGCAATTGTAATGAAACATTTTCCATATATCTATGTAAAATAATCATATCGACATTACTATTATAATAAAAGTTGCGATCTTGATATGAACACCTGAACCATTAAGTACACACATTTGTCAGTATAAAATAAGAATTGTATAGTGTAGAAATTCTGGCCAGTACGTGATGAGCTCCCAATAAGGATGAAATCAATCTACTGGATGAATCGTCGTTTCTACACTACAGAATTCTTGGTTTATACTGACAAATGAATGTACTTTATGGGTCATTTTTTCATATCAAGATTGAAACCTTAATTATAGTAATATTTATCACCATCCGCGCAACCAATTTTCGCTTAATAATATCGACATTATATTTGGTCCCGTGAATAAAATAAGAAATTTGAATAACATATTTCACGCTAATGAAAATTAGCTAACAAAACTGGCAATTTCGACCTAAATCCACGTTTTTGTCACTATGAAACTAGCTAAAATACTAAGGCTTAAGAAAAAATTCGCTAACAAGTTTTACAAATTCATTGATTCAAACTGTATAGACATTTATACATCTGCAGTCTTACTTTTTTCGCAACATCGACGAAATCTGTAAGCCCCTCCAGTTATCAATCTCGACTCTGAGGAGTGTTGTAAATACATTATAGTATACTGCAAAATCCAAATCGTCTTGACATTAGATGCAGTGAAACTTTTTATTCAAAAGCGGAAGCCATTCGTAAAAACGCGTTAACAAAATGGAACTATAGTGAACACAGGCCATGAAACCTCATAAAGGGTTTAGACAGCCGAAAACTTCTGAGCGAGAAATGGACTAAAATGATATGAGCGCCATAATATCCAGAGGAATACTGTGTCTAAAGCGGACAAGTAGATTAGAAATGCCATGAATGTTGTGTATCCTGAGAGTACATGAAGATACAAACTTTTGATACATATTTCTCATTTTCGTTCATAACCTTGAATTTTTTCCGGCTCGAGGATATTTAAGCGGTGTAACTCTTTTTGGTGAATAAATATATGGACGGAAAGTGGGCAGTTACATATAGTAGAATGTTAATTAAATTCTAGTCAAAGCCACATATTGATTCTGAAGAACACTAGTGTTACACGCTCGCGTCCCGAATAGCAAACCATTGCTCAGTTACAAGAATGTTGTACTATGACATGTATCCAATCATTTAGATAGCTTTTCATTGTGGCACAACGCTACCTGTGATACTGGAAAACTGGGTTTACTACGAACAGGTGAAGTATGAGTGCAAGGTAGAAGAACATAGTGCTGTTGTTACAAATATTTTCACTCAGGTGTCACCTTCCTTCAGCTGTTTCCAGCCCAATCTCAAACTAGGCTTGAGCTCAAATCAGCTGCAACCACTGTCATGTCTGAAGCATAATCGTATAGCTTTTCTTATAAATAACTCATTCAATTAACAGAATGGCTGACAACTGGCGAGTACACGTTTACGACCTCCAAAAACGGACCGTCCATACGATACCAATCAAGATTTTATAGTACTACAACCGATAACGGTTTTTGGTGCATCACTTGATAGTGGGAAGGTAACACAATATCCAGTAGAATAAATCCTGCAATGATATGAAAATAGAATCTTTTTTAAAGTGTACAATACTCCAGTGAGATACATTATACGGTTGGCTAATCGCAAACAAATGACTATATCCAAAAATGTTACAGATAAACTTCAAGAACCAAAAAATGCTGCTGACAATATCATGCGTATTTAGGCATGTGAATGCCAGGGAAGAATCACATTGAAGTGCAAGACTTATAATGCTGGAGACAACAGCTGAATCTCAGGATTTAACAATAAGTATAGAATTATTATACAATTTATTTTACTAACGAGACGCACGTTCTGCCAGCAAACTCTTGTACATAATGATGCTTAATAAAGAATATGCTTCGTGTAAAAGAATATCTTCCCGTTTTTCCTTAGAAAAGTTTATCGGTATGCTACCAAGACAGTTGAATCACATATTCGCCCAGTAGAAACGACTATTGACTACAATTAGGGAATCCATGTAAGGAATCGAACTAGCATAAACTAACAAAATAATAGCAATCGAGCCCATATAGCAGCACACAAACCTCCGCCAGTTTTTCCAACAAAATCAACCAGTTATTTTCGGATTTCAACATAATTTAAGCTTAGACTGCAACATTTGTGGTTTAAAAAGTTTGGATCTCCAGTGCGAGCGCAAACTTTTTCCATACAAGCACCAATTGCATTCGTGGCATCTCAGGAATTAGTGTATTTTTCGGAAGCAGTCCAATTAGAAATGCTAGTAGACGTCGCCTATGCACAATATCAGGAAGTACTTTCTGAATTAGACAGACTTAAACCACAGACGAGTGACCTTGCCCTGGAAACCGTAGCATGAATTAAACGGTGGTTTTCCAAGTTAACAGTTTATTCACCTATTTTGCAACCGCAAAAGGCATTCAAGTTCATACTACTTGACTCTACCAAATATGGTGCATTTTCGAGCATGCCTGGTTTCCAATAAGTGAGTTAACGCTCTATAAAATGTACCAATAATGTCAGTCACACCGTGGCTGACGACACCAAGGATCAACTCCATATCAGCAGCGTGCAGATTTAACATTTTCTCGTGGAAATTTTCACGCTAAACACAGAGGGTAAGCGACAAATGGCGGCAGCGAAGTCTCACTAGCGTATAATACAACTATGTGTACAGATACATTGTAAACACACCTTTAAGGCAGAATGAAATACTCGCTTTTCTGTTCAAATGGCGAAGGTTGGATATAGCGATTCCCATCCTTATCTCGTTAGACATTTTACCTGGGTCATTGATAGTATTGCCAAGGTATGTAAACCTGTCAAATATATTCAGATCTTCACTCTGCAATCGCAGATTTGTAGTGACTGGTTGGAGATCCTGTGAAAACAGCTTACATTTAGACAGTTCGAAAGGCGCAACAACGACCACTAATCAATTTATGGTACCCTGAACAGATACTCGATTGTTGAATAATAGTCATGATCGACGAAACTACCACCCGAAGAATCTTAACACCATAATCTCAGAATTACGGGTCTACGGAGGATACGCATTGCACTCTACAGTCTGCTCAGAATGAAGTGGTCCGCTCCTAACTTTGCCACGCGCAAGAAATCTTCAAATCTATATCCCCAAATGCAGGCTGGTCTGTGGTACCTTTTTGATACTTATTCATCCAAATTGACCACGCAAATAAAGCGACCTCTTCTACACGGCGCGCCGACGAAAACATTATTATTCATGTGTACATATGGGCCATAAATGATCAATTTGCCCCTCATACATAATGGGGAAAGATTATTCGTAATCAGACGAAATGAGCGGTTTATTGACCTCGAATGCATTGGCTACGCTTTTATGCTAGCAGAAAAGTTAGATATATTCCATCGAGCCATTAATCGTGTTGAAGATATGCCTGTCTAGTACGGTCTGAAATTAAACGTCTTAAAAATGGTCACGATGGCTACATTTGATCATGATATACGCCGTCAGTCTACCAGTCGTTAACGAATTTATCTCCCTGGGATCAATTTTGACACAAAAAAATCGGATTCTGCAAGGATTTTAAGACGCATTAGACTTGCTTCAGCAACTTTAGACAAATCATGCAAAACACTGAATTCGCTCGTCATTTCCATAAAGCACCAAAAGCAGTGTTCAAATCGAGTATACTATCGGTCATCATTTATACTATAAAGAATAAAATCTATTATCAACTAAACATGCGAGCACCCGAACAACTGAATGAATCTATTTAGTCACTCCTAGTCGCAAGTCTACTAAGGTCGCTTTAATTCTATATATCAGTCACTTGGTCCTATCATATCGTATCCTCGCTAACCGAATTACATTTAAAAGATCGAATATTTGTGAACCTAGCAGAAAGCAGAAGTTCATGGAGAGACCTGTTTATTTCACATCTTCTGGACCTCTCCCTGTTAGAAAACTCGATCTCCGTTTATGCATATATACAGACATTTATCAATATATCTTTGCAATTGTGCGTCCGTTTAGAATTTTTTGTTTTACATCATATTTAGCATCATAAATAATATGGTAAATATATCCGATCACAAACACAGTCCCTGAAAATGCCATGATTTTACAATTACATAACTCTATACTATTAGCAAATGTGATCACCTTGGCGCATATTTCCAAATGAAGTTTTTTGCTATTATAACCCTTAAAAAATATTTTTCAATAAAAGTATGAACAGTAAAATATTCAAATAATAATAACTTACCCATTTAATTTTCTCTAAATTGTTCAAAAATGTATGAATCAAATTGAACCTAGAAAACACTCTAGAAAATCATAAATATTCCTGAAAATTATTACGATTCAAGATCATTATTCATTTGAAGTACATTCAGTTTTTCCAAAATTTCCTTATCCTGAACACTAGTGGTCATCTTCTTTAGACTATCCAAACTAACGCTTCCAGAAATATGCGCATGAAGCTCCTATTTAAAAAAATAAATTAAAAAACTTACAAACTTCGGGAGCTGCAACACAAAACTTTGCATATCCATTACTGTTGATGTAGGCTTATTTTAGAACAACCCAGCAAAATGCTAAAATGATAAAGACCACACTGTTTTATTTAATTTAGATAATATGCTTCGCAAAGTTAAGCCAAAAATATACCTAACAACAATTTTCAGTGACAACGCAGTGCCCTCAAGTAGAGCATATATCCACATTTCAGGAAAATCATGGATATTCCATTAGACTAATCGAGGACTTATAAATTTCCAGTATGACGACCGGCGATGCCAAGTGTGGCCGCACAGCAGCAGAATCATGAACGGTGACGGAACTTTTCGGATAACGCGATTTTGTCTCTCGTGCAGTCTCGAGTCCGAGTTTGTTTGACAATAAACACTTCGTATTTAATGAATAGAAACTAAAACAAGCATTTCGTTACAAAGTTTAAGTTTTTACAGCCGAAAGGAACTGTCAGTTGAGCTTGAAATCTGCAGAAATCCACTGTGCACATGGCACGATTTATGATCAATTACTAAGTGTCGTCGAATGTTGGTAGCCACGGGAAGAATTAACTAGGCGTCCTACAAAGTTCGTGATAAAGCTACCATTAGAACAGCAACGGCCTTCCAATCATCAGGTCGGAAATTTCTATGGCTACACGTTAAAAACTTTTTAAAAATATAAATCTTTTCTTATAAACAATTATATGTATATTAAAGAGTGTATAAACCTAACAAAACAACTGCAGGCATAATTTAATTTGTAAATATATTCACTTTCCTTTAATATAGCTGTCTTCCTTAAAAATCAATATTTTAAGTATGAATAAATTGATTTTTATCAACTCACCGAGTCAAAATATCATATTGAAAAACGTGACATTCAGTAATAAGAAAACCATAGCTAACTTTGCACATGGCCGCATTGAGTATGTGCGCAAGAAAGTGAATTGGGCGGAATGTGTAAAATAGTTCTTCCAATTTGTAACAAGAAATCAAGATCCTAAATTTAACAGAACAGGGTGGTCCGTTCCTATCTATGAGTTATTGAACTTGAACGTCTAATACCACAGTGTTTGAACGAACCCGGCAATTGATGGATTTTTTTCATTTTTCATATTTGACAGGCCACAGCTACATTTACTGAATGTCTCCTTGAACGAAATTAACTTATGCAAAACGCGAGACGGGTACTTGAACAATCATTACTAAAAAGTATGCTTGAATTCTGTTGTATCTTAAAACGCCCCACACATTGCAGAGAAATGGAGATCAATGATGTCTTCTACATCCCTTAGATTCTCTAAAAGCAGAACAAAGCTCACATATTGTCCTAATTATGAGGACTATTACAGACGCCTCAGTTTAACAGAAATTCATTTCGGTAGCAAATACTTATTTAACAACAGCGAAAGAAAAATTGTAAACTAATCATTCTTAACTACACAGAAAATATAACAAAATTTGACGAAGAATATCTTAAATTGTAGAGTAAAATATGGTAATGAGCAATAGAAATTTTATCCTGATTATCGGCGAGCACAAGTTAATCAGCCCGGGAATGGTAGCTTGAACCTTGTCGGAACTAATAGGACAGCCATAATTCTGTTTCAAGTGTAGCCTCGAGTTTGGCCTAACTTTACTTTACTTTACTGCGGCTGACTCCTTTTAGAGGATAAGCCGGCTCCATGGAGTTTCTTGGGAATTTGGTACAAGTGGTGTCCCCTCACCACTCGGCTTTTTGATCGAGGACGCACCTCTAGCCTTTGCACATCCAAGCGCAGTCTGCAAGGCAGCAGTAAGTTGTATGGTTGCCGGTGACTGTTGAGAGCTCATTCGCCATTCGGAAGTACAGGGTACTGTCCAGGAGTCCATGTAATCCTGTGGCTGTTGTCCCCTTTTGTGGCGGGGAACACACGCCGATTCATGGTGCCGTCGTCGGGCTTATGTGGTATTTTATAGGAGATCCGATTGCCGGTCGGAAGTCCACCACGCCCTGGTGACACCACCGCCATAGCCCCGTTAGCCCATGTACGATCGGCCATCGAAACATGGTTGACACCGTCGAACCACGTTGAGGAGGGGATGGTCTTTACGATGGCCTAACTACATAGTAATGATCAGTGTGAAATTTTCAGGGACGGAATAAAAGCAAATGTACCAGACGCGAAGGACAAGTTTCGGCTCCTGACACTGGCATCTGGGGAAAGTGCTCATCAGCCTTGATTGGCAGACTATAAAAGAAGAAAAAGTACGAATACAAATAATCTCCACTAAGAATGGGCGACCTAGTATTATTTTACAATACACATATAACCATGAACAATAAAAGAATATAATGATTACATACTACTTAGTATCACGCAGTATAAAAACGGTCGCCTTATCTTCTGAGTCCCAAAGAGTGGATTAGCGCAACGAGGCTACCACAGACGCCTCCTTTCCTTCTTTTTCCTCTTCTCATTCTAACAATAACGCTCTATTAGATACTATGAAACTGGTGGACGTTTATAATATCACTGAGTCCAATATCAGATTGCCAAATATCGAAAATTGTTCAAGTAGACTACCTTTTATTAAACTGAGGTTAAGTCAGAACATTAGCGCATTTAATGTGTGACCATTAAAATCTCTTGCAGGTACATTGGGTTAATAAGAAATCGATGTACGTTGCGTATCTGAAACCAGAATAAAGGATCATACGTGCATTACAGAATTTTGTGCACCATCATTATCTATGCGTTATTAGCTTCGAACATCTGGTTCCACGGAGTTTTCTCAAACCGGTAAATAGGGCGTCGGCATTGTCCTTAGCACACAAGCTGAAGCTTACTCAATTGAATAGTTCCCAGTAAATAGCCGACTTTGTGCGGCACGTTTAAATATATCTATCCGAATCAATGCAAAAAGTGTTGTCTTTTCATTGTATCTGCATATGCACCCACCGATTGTATCACAGACGAAAGCAAGGACTGAAATAAGTTCCTTACTAAGAAGAGTAAGAATTTCAGTTATGGTCTTGGTTATGAGTGACACGAGTGCCCAAGTTGGGCGCTAAAATAACACAGATTTCCAATTTGGTTGCAGATATACTTTAAGCTTCACGTGCAACGAAAATAGTGAACAACTATTGGATAGATGTGTGGAACACATTACATTTAAGTAGATGTAGTGTAAGATTTTGCGCCACATGGTTCCCCCCAGTCCCCAGATAAAGTTGGACCCAATAGATCATGTAGCAATTGATGGCACGGTTGCGTTCAGGATAGTTGTTCTATTTAGAACACTTCAAAAATCAATTTTCTTTGGCACCTGATTCAATTCCAATTCCTGTATGCATGCCTGAATCAACAGTGTAGAATGTTAACCTCGATGAACCATCAGAGTTAGAAATATGGATTGCGATTCTATCTCTTTAACTTCGCAAAGCCATAGGCCCCGATGATTTGCTTCCGAGCATGTTAAAAGATATTGGCGATACAATTTCGGTAGCGTTAACTAACCTTTTTGGTACTATAAACAACGAGGAGATCATACCATTTGCTTGGAAGGAGTCGCTTATTATCCCTATCTGTAAAAACTGCCATCGTAATTCGTGCGATAATCATTGTGGTATAAGCTTGAGTCCAGTCGTGTCTAGGTTATTTGCTTCGATTATCTTACGTCGTCTTAGCGCTTCGTAGCAATCACATACTGGAGAATAACAAGCCTGATTCCGTTCAGGACGATGCTCTATATATATTTTTACGTTAAGGTAAATTCTTGAATAGCGATATGTTCATCGCCGTTACAAAATAGCCTTCTTTCTAGACTTCAAGGGTACATTTAACTCTGCGGGGCGCAATGTTTTATTAGATATTCTGTCGAAAAGTGGTGTACCAACCGAATTTTTAAATATAATATAATACACAAACAATTTTGATTATACAATTACACAATGATTGATTGCGTGGGTGGTAGTAACAATTCTTTAAATCAAGTTTTTGAGCTTGAAGCAAACACCAATCCCATTGTATTTAACCAGTCGAAGAACAAAATTGCAAAACTACCACCAGTCGCATATGTAATTCGGTTTGATCCTCGCTAGTCAGTTTGTCGTCGTACTCTGTTGATGATCATAGAAGATCGAAACGCGTCAGTACGTGCGACTGACGGTAGTTTTGCTGTTGTTCGACGACTGGTTTAATACGAATGGACTGTGTTTACTTCAAGCTCGAAAACTTGATTTAAAGAATTGTTACCACCACCCGCGCAATCAATTAATGTTTAATTGTATATATATATATATGATCCTGGTAGTTCGAAACGCCTCAGTGCGTTGCGACTGGCGGTAGTTTTGTTATGTTGTTCGACGACTGATTAAATACAATGCGATTCGCATTTACTTCAAGCTCGCAAACTTGATTTATAGAATTCTGGTCGTGTTAAGGTCTACAACGAATTAACGCAAAACTTTAGTAACAGCAGTGGTGTTCGTCAAGGTTGTCCACGTTTCGATATGAAATTCGCCCCTCTAAATTTAATATACTTTTACAGGATCATCCAACACCCACTCCAACTCTGCAACCGCAGAGTGAAGATCTTGACATAGTTGACAGGTTTACTTATCTTGGCAGCTCTATCAATAACTCAGGCAATATGTCTGACGAGGTGAGTATGATAAACGCATAAGCTAGAGTAGATTTCTCGAACCTTCGATATTTATGGAAATCGCGAATATTTCACTCGAGCTTAAAGGTTGTTTTTACAGTGCATCTGCAAATATAATTTTATTATACGCTAGTGAGACTTGGTCCCTTATAGTCGATGGCGCTTACAGCCATTCGACTATCGTTGCTTGAAAAGCATTGCACATGTAGGTTACCAAAAACGAACAACCAATACTGACATCCGTAATGTATTTTTGGATCAGCTAATAAGCGCTCCTCTTAAAAAACAAATAAATCTCCATCAACAACGTTAGCTTGGTCACGTTTTGCGGATGCCCTCAATTCAATTACCCAGTAGAGCAATATTCTCTCATCCAGCGCCAGCTTGGCTTAAAGAACAAGGTTGGCAGGTTTTAACATGTCACAAAAATTAAAGTCAACTACGAGAAAACTGGGTAGTATAGTACCCACTCATCTGCCAGGATGGGGTCCGCGTACGCATCAAAGTTTTTGATTGGAAACCCTACACAATATGGCATCGAGTCGATCTAGTTTCAGATTTCTAGTTGGATCATCTTCGTAACTTTCTATTCTTAGTAGAGTAGAGTTAGCTGCGAGGTTTGGTTTTGGTTATGACATGATACAGTGAAACCCGCAATGAAGTTGTAATGTTAATGTTGCATTGCCTTAATACTGACTTGGCTATAATTGGGCTGTGTAGAGGCTCAGTTTGCCTCACTTCTATGTGTTATCCAGATAAATAAATAAAGTAACTAAGTAATTTTATTTTCTCATAAATCTCATTATTAATATATGCACATAAATTATTCTTTTATTCGTTATTTATAAATTATTTTCTAGTTTTTTATTTCTCTTATGGTTATATCGCAGTAAAACATTAGTTTTATAGGATTTTGTATGGCTGTGCATAATAAAGATGAGTATAAGTTGAAGTAACACAGCATCTTCCAACTTTCATGGAACGGTGTAATCAAAAAGATCCTACACCATCTAATTATACATTATGTGATTTTATCTAGGACCATTCGTTCTGGAACACATGCAGACTCGAACTACACACAAACGCCCATAATATTATTACGACCTAGTTTGCTTAAAACTTAAGAAAAAAAGTGCGCCTCAAAGAAAGTTTAGTTAATCCAGACAGCCGTTTGAACAACAGAATTATAGATCCTTTAAAGTCAATATTAGTCTGTCTCCGTGTTATAATTTTTCAACAAAGATTAACTCGCCTTCATATGTAGTTCATGGGCTTCGCGTGTGAAAGCGTCAGCTGACGTTGAATTATTCAATGCAATTGACTAGCCTTACGTTCAGGTGGATCTTTTGTGGCATCACGATAGAACTAGTTACAATCGGTTGTTATAGAAGCACCACGCTACTTATTGAAACTTTGTCGAATTAAAGATATACATACTTAAGCAATCGTTGGATACACGATTAGTGAAAAGAATTTATTTAAACCAAAATTAATTTTAATCTATGTTGCGATCTTACTAATATCACCTGACCCATTATTAAAATACATTTGTCAGTATTGGATAGTGTGGTAAAGGCAATTCATCCAGTAGACCGGTTTCGTTTTTATTGGGAACTCAACCAATGTTCGTTTAATTATTTAAACCAAAGTTGCAGGTACTTGAAGAGTTCCCAATAAGGACAAAACTGATCTACTGGACGAATTTCTCTGCTAAATTTGAAAATGCCTACTTGGTAATCATAAAGGTATAATGGAATTTGTGTTCATATCAATCTCGCAATTTTTTTAAAATTATATCCACTCCACGTTTCTGAAAATTAAAGCCACACAGTACTTGAAGCTGTCTTCTGAAATCTCAATTGGAAATACAGGAATAAATTATGCAGAGACTGACATCAATAAATAAAGAAGTTATACCACTACGTAAATATAAGTAAAATTATCAAAAAGACAAAAATTGGAGGGATGGAACCAGAATTTCACCTTCGCACTTTACGATCCACCTCACTATGGATCTTCGTCGAAAAGCTACTCACTAGTTCTCCGTAAATTCGGCCGGAAACCGGATATTGTTCAAATCATATTTTAATCAATTTTACGCTAATCACGTTTAATATATTTAGCTACACGATGCACCGCTTCAACGTTATCGACAGTATTACTCTAAAGCTCATCGTACTAATCCCATTATCAGCTATGTGAAATTTCTAGTCACCTTTATACTCACCAATTTATAGCCATACTTTGATTTTTACATTGATGTATATTCAATCGTTAGGCAGGTTGGCCTCGCATCACCTTCATACTCACCAATGTATAACTAGCAATTCTTAATGATAGAACCGATGGTACGATTGACAAAACGATCGATAATTGATTGGTAGGTGGTAGCCTGCACTGAACTTTCAACGTGCCTGATCTACTCCACGATAGAACAGCGCGCATTCTCCCTATTTACGGCATAAACCGCAAGTTGTATACCTGATTTTGAATTTCATTTCTCTTGAAGGACAAATATTAATAAAACTTTACCGATTCAATAACCGGCTTACCAAAAAGCCAACCGATGATGTTTATTACGACGCAAATTCAAGGCTTTTGTTGAACTTCTGGTACTACGCGGGGCTTGGAAAAACTTAATTGATAGCCTAAAACACAGGTAAAAGAAGCGTCAGTGGTAACGACCAGGCTGTGGTTATAAATGTGCTAAGATTTCATCATCTGCGAGGCAGTTTCCCACTACGGTTACAGAAATTCCAGAGCAGCAACATGTTCAACTCTAAGTGAGTTAGGAGCAAACCGCTCATCGCCAAGGCAGACCAACACCAAAAAACACCACACAGGTTCAGAGTCCATCACACGGTCCCAATGGTCTGAGAAACGACCAAGTGGGCCATCAAAGACAGTGTCATCTTAGTGTCAATAAGCTGACAGAAACGATCACGATATTTAATCGAAAAACGGCGGGACAGGAATTTCTTCTATTGACAAATATTGAATAAAACAGCTATTACTTTCCGTAGCAACAGACGTATTGCGATCACATCTTAATAGTAGGAATAAGAAAAACTTAGCGAGGAGAGCCCGCCTGGGCTTTAAAGATTCTTAACTTTCTGCGTCCGATTTTATTTGATTCATAATGCCAGTGCAATTTTAATCATAGTCCGTAACAATAAAATTTGCAACCAAAAAAGACAATGGCAGACGAAACAAAGGGTGCAATATTTTACTGAGAATGAAATGAAAGGACACTGCCAAGGATATAATTGTTGCAAAAATACGTTTACAAGTTTTCCTCATAATTGCAATTAAAATAGCACAGAAATCAACTGGGTCATGATAAACTGACGACGTCCAAATAGCGAGAGCGTCGTAATGCTGCACTTTCACAGTCAGACCATTCTCAGGATATTAATTTCTAAGTGTTCGTAATTACTCCGCATAAAACCTTAATATCAAGTAAAAATTAATGACTTATCACAATTATGTGGAAGTATATCTGTACTGTACAATTCATCGGTAACTATGGAGAAGGGCATATTCAGGGATATCTAGTTCGCCAAGCAAGGATTTAAGTAGGTGAAAAGACGCCTAAAGACGAAAAAATTAACGCACGTCGCAATCTCTATCAGCGATGAAGATACTAAAAAACGTTATGCAACACTAAGAATAAAATGGACATACTTGCAGGATTTAAATTTTTAGCCTTCTACGCTGCACATGAGAATCAACAACTTGACGCCGTCTTTAAAGACTAAGCTATGGGAATTTACAAACAGCATATGCGGACTTGCAGACAAGCATTGCTACACCACATATTAGTCCTGCAAAAACACGGCGGGTGTAAAGCCATTTCGGCTACCAAAATCAAGGTTCCAAAGTACAGTGTATTGGCGATATTCTACATCTGTGAAACATTAGAATTGACCAATACAGGCAATACCACCATGTCAGAATTCTAAACCGATCTAGATGCACGATTTTCAACAACCACGGTTAGCATGAAGCCTCTCAACCTTATCTAAAAAAATAAATAAACTGCTTCAGTCACTAGAAATACAGACTTTAGACGCCGTTGTCAGCCAACTGATTTATTTGACTTCAACCAATCACGAAAAAAAATTGTATAGTTCAATAATAATGGAGTCTGGTCTTAGTTGTGCCAGTCGTCATTAAGCATCCTTTATAACTACGTTGTCCTAAATTTTCTGTCATTAAAAATTTGTTTGTATATTTACCATAGGTCCAGTGACGCATTAAAGCAAGAATGGCAATACAGAATTGATGGTTATGCAAATAGCCCGAGAATCAGGCCGGTAAATTTAAGATTCGAAGGAAATACTACAAAATAGACAGATATTCTCAGAACAAGACTGCCGTTCGGAGAGCATCACCAGAAGCCTTCTAATTCGCCTAGGTACACATTTTGACAGAATAAAAAATGAGTTACAAGTGTAGGGATACTCAGAGGACCAATGTGCAGTTAATCAGATTTTGGCCAAGCGCGGCACAGTCGCTTAAAATTGATTAGCTCAAAACGGCCAAGCCAAACCACAAAAAAATATTTACAGGAATATGGTTACTTATGAATAAAAATCCCATACTATAGTATAAGGTTGCAAGTCAGGAGCCTCAACAAACATGAAATGCTCAATTAAAATTAGCTTCATCTACGGTATTTAAAACATTAATTATAAATAATTTTTAATTAAAATAGTATAACACAAATTAGCAATTTCAAACAAAACAATAAGATAATTTTCATTGAAAATTTTTTTATTATATTTTTAAACTGTATGAGCACATTTAATTTTGGGGCTGTAATTTCCATGCAAATTTTATTATAGAATTATTTATGCCACTATTAGAATTCAGGCTTTATTTTATTTACTTTAGTTATTTTATTAATATATCATATAATTCATAACAGGAATAAAATTTATATTTTTGTTGTATTGGAAGATGCGCTCTATCAGTATAATTATAATTTTGTATTACTTTTGCGTAAATTACGGATGGTATTTATCATATTCGGATTTTTTGGCTGTAGTCAGATGTTTTGGATTCAATAATGAACTTTATAATGGATAGGTTAGTTTTAATTCTTTAATGTTATTCATAATCCCAAACATGTTAAATGTGATACTATCTTCTATTGGATTTCTTGTTTTTGACTACAAAATATTTTGCCTACGGTTTTCCTTTCAGAAATTTCTTACATTTGATTTCCTTTTTTTGTCCCGTATTCAGGTATACAGCGGATCTGTTTTGCGTAGATATAGATACCAAATATTGTATTCATTGACGTTTTAGCTATTATCTGTTGGTTGTACTGTCGTTTTCTCGTTGATATAGCTTGTTGATTATCCAGGAATCTTGTTATAATTAATGATATAAAGTCGCTTATTCTGTAAGGACCCAGGATTCGGGTACATTGATTGCATATTCATTAAATAAATTGCAGTTATCTTACCAAATTTTAAATCATTCCCATATTTTTGGGTTTATCTTCAAAGTTGAATACTTTTCAGCAATCGATGCCACTAATGCCTAATTTTATACTTTACTTTCTCTTTTATCCATCACAAGAAGAAAGAAAACTTTTCCTGTATTTCTGCTTTTAAAATTTTTGTCCGAATTTGGAGATTAACTGAAAAACCTCAGAATAAATTACATGTTTCTGTATCGAGTTTTTAAATAAATAATTAATTAAATATAATAAATCGGAAAGCCGAAACTTATTTTTCTTTTAACTATTTATAGGGTTTCACTCGTATGCAGGTTATCAGACTAAAATGAGAATGGCCTTAACATAGCCATAATACATTTTTGGCAACAACGGCCGTCCGACCCGACAATTGAAAATATCAAGTAACATATCCAAAATAGGATTATGTATGAGTGAGTGACATAATGAATAGTTATTGTTTATCGATACTGATAATTGTGGCTCTGCTCCAAGGTGAAAAATGTGCTTTAAACAGCTTTATAGTACTGCTTCGTGTAGAAAAGTAAAGGTGGTAATGAATAGGATAAAATCGGCTAGAAGCGACCTTGCAGTTATTTGCATTGGAATTTCCATACTTCGGCGTTCATTTTTCCGTAATATTGTATTAAGGTCCTATGTCATATAATGTTTCTCAAATGCTTTACTTGGAACAATACGCATGTTTATGCTGCCCGGTAAAGCATATTTGCACGTCTCCGATGGATCCCTTTCAGTTGAAATAGTGATTTTAATGGTCCATTCTTTAGGCCTTTATGTGAAGCTTTCATGCATGAAAGAAATATCTATCCATGTGGCTTGTGCAAGATTCTTATTACAGGTGGAATTTATATCATAATATCTATAACAGTTTTCCAAGCTTGCTTAATTCATGAATGCTAAAATAGTAATACTCTCATCTTTATACTTCTTATAATTATAATTGTGAGAAATGTATTAATAAGTTATGTTTTTATTTTTGCTTTACCTCTAAACTTTTTTGACACGTCTTTTTCTACAATACAGCCAAAGCCAAACTACCCATCATTTACCCGCAATGTTGAAATACATTTTGAATTAACACACTTTACTTGTCATTCAATCTATATGGTCTTTCTTGTGCGCTTCTCTATAATCGAACCTGATTATGGAACGTCCATTTCGCTAGTTGAGACACTGTTTTAGAAGGTCAGTTTCACATAAAGCTCGCGAGAACCTCGAAAGAACTCTGGTGATTGACTGCTATCACAGAAGGGACAGGCCAGCTTACTCTTAATCGGATAATATTATACGCAGTAACGGTCACTTGATAATGGTGCACCGTGCTCACACTAACGAAGAGACAACGGAATGGACAAAATATTAAAATTTAACAACAAACAATGTTCAGTGATGAAGCCTGTTCAATTATGCCTTATTGGCCCTGATTGATCTATATTCTACTCGGCAGAAGATCTAAGTATTCGTTTATTATTGTTATTATTTGCTTTGTAAGGCCTTCATGGCCACTTGTGAAAATACGTAGTTCTTTAAATTCACAGATGTTTCACATGGTATACGAACAAAGACATTTTTATCTGAACATATGTCTCTGATTATTCATTGCTTGCTGGCTTTGTTTGTAACTCTGCTAATGCATCACGTCTCTTCTCAAGCCTATTTTATCTTGGATTATTATTATCCTCTAACATACTCATTTGGTATGTGTATGTGTGGATTTAAATCTTTTAGTAAGCATATTTAATTTTGTTTCCTTTTGTGGTAATTGAAGCTGTTAATTATATAATCACTTCAAATTTACCCAATTAAGTTATCTACGTCATTAATTATAAAAAATACAGGCCAAGATCAATGACAATCATTTATCGATTTCGTGTATTTCCTTTTACCTCAATCGAAGAAAGTTTTACTTTGTGATTATATTGAAAAGACTTTATGAGCTGTCGTAGTTCAGACCTTCTTTTCGGAGTTATCCATTCAAGATTTTTAGCAATATTATTCGACACATATTGTGCACAAATCACGATATATAACTGTTAAATTTTATGCCGTTTATGGGACTGACTTTTTTGTATTTTATATTTAAGCTATTCTTCCTTCTCATCGTTACTTTGAGACGCAGAGTATATAGAGTCCATCAGTTACTCTGTAGGTTATCACAGACGTTGGATAAAGTAAAAATCGTTTATGCTGAGCAGCGTTTATGCATTTTTATTTGTCTCTACTTAACAGCGTAATCATTGGGTTGCGTATATCTGCCTCATATTGCACACGTAAAATTCGCTTTCTAATTCGCACTGTTCTGTTTGAAGGAAGTCTGTTATATTTTGTGCTAATTCACTGACTATGTACTTAATTTAATTTCTCGCTTTATTAGCATACAAAATTCTTTGTTCTACTCGATCATGATAAAATAGTGTTTTGTTTTCTTGAATAACATGTTTTGGTTGCTTCCATCGAGTTCCAACTGTAATCATTTTCTTTTGCAACACAAAACTGCCTATTACTATCTCAGAGTCCACAATTACTCTAGCTCATTCTTTGATTTTAATTTGCCAGTTTTCGATTTCTACTAAACTATATTTAATGATCACAGTTCGTTTCGTTTGAGTGCCTATTTTTTATTGATGATATCCTGTCTACGCTTATGTCATGAATATCATATATTATCGGAATGCATAAATTCAACTTTATTATTTTTACTGCTCTAAGACATGAAGATTTAAAAATATAAATTTTCATAAAATTTTAATCCCTTAATCCATTTCAAAATAAAATTTAAAAAATTTACGATCGTCATTGCGCATATTCTCATTTGGAGACATTGCAACATTCTTCTCCGGAATATTTGAGTCAATTACGACAGTCAGTTCATCCTTACTTCCTAAGGTGGTTGTACATTTACGTCGACAACCACGTGCAGCCTCATTATTATATCCTTCTAATATTATATTTTTAGAGTTTAAACATTTTGTTGAAGAAACAGCTTCATATTTAAGTATTATGGATGGTTTCTAATGAAATTCTTATACAGCACTTAGCGTTTTATTCTTTGCCAATACCTGCTATTGGCATCTCGCGCGCTTATTTCACTTTCTATTTTACAGAATTCACAGTTTATAATGAAAGGAAATTGTCATTAATCATTCTTGTTTTTTTGATCAGCCTAGTGTCTACTTTCCCATTTTTAATATTGTGAGTAGCAGGCCATAATCTACCATTTGAAAAGTCCGTAATGGATATTCACGCAGCATTTCAGGGACCATTTTTTAATTGCTGCTATTCATGTGTTTAGTAGTATTTTTCAAATCTTTTACTTATTTTCTTTGTATATATATATATATATATATATATATATATATATATATATATATATATATAGACTCTACTAATTAGCTATTTCATTGCAATGTGTTTCGGATGGTAAAAGAGCATAATTTACTAACAATTCTTGTCAACATACGCACAGTAGTCTGTATTAGTTGAATCTCGAGGAGTCCAGTGAATAGGCTGTGGACTTTACTGGAGCTTATTGTAGGGTGGCTTGTTTTTCGTTTTTGTTTTGTTTATTAGGCATCTAATAGTGTACCCTGGACGAGCAGATTGACTAATTCAAATTGTTATCTACATAGATGAAGATCTATAAATCGCACGCAAATAGGTTCCAAGATAACTATAGTTTCTATACTGGACCAGCAAATTAGCTCTGGATCACTCGTGAAGATTATGGAATATAATTAGTTTATGGTATTATAGCGAAAGCCAATGAGTTATTTTACTTTTTATTTGATAATATACAATAACATTATCTAATGTTTTGCCTTATGTGTTCATATTTTGTACTCGTTAAATCCTCGTTTGCTTAGGCTATCTGGCACTGCTGTTTTGTTGATTGTTCAATGATCATTTATATTCTTTCCTAAATATATGATGCAGCATTAGAATTTGGCTATCTTATTTTATATTAAAGCCCACAAGTAACACGGAATATTTTTATAGGTATGTGGATACCAAACTTAAAATCTGGAATACTGATGTATTTTTGTATTTCTGCCTGTTTCTCTGTAAAATTCTTCGATGGACTGAGGTTATTGCTCAAACAGTACTGAATTATTTGTTTTGTGAAGTGGACTACATACGGCTCAGTTGAATTCCACCCGACGTGTTTCAGTCTATTGATTTTGATCACTACTATTCTGGATTCTTTTCTTAACATTTTAAATTGCTAGATTTTTCATTTCATAATGCATAGTATCCTTTCCATGTGCGAAAATGTAAACATGGCGAGAGTGTGGAAGTAAGGGAATAAACAATCAATTGCATGCTTCACCTCTAGTTTAAGTTCAATGCCCGAACATGCTTATTATGCTTGCATAAATCCGGTTACAGTTTTTTATCCATAAATCTTTGTACGAACCTAACTCCCTTCTGTTACGCATTTAGTAATTATGTTCAATGCTACGTCTATAGAACATACATGTAAGGTTTCAACGCTGTGTTGCGCAATTGCAGACATCTATTCACTCTGCTTTAAAACATGTTTGAGTTGTAGTATTGTCTCATTTAAGTAACTAGCTGTCTGGTCAATCGACCTTTATAAGATGATCGACCACTTGCGCATGTATATTGGTGAATAATATTTATGTCGATATTAACAGATGTTCCCCTCTGATTGCTGGTAAGGACAAGTGTGTTACCTTAAATAACACTCGTAGGTTTGCTGCGTTGAAATCTCACACATATATTTCCCAGACATAGCACATTAGATAAATACTAAATGCAATAACATAACCACATGCGAAGCTCTGCGGAAAAACAAACTACATGCGGATTTATGCAGGCAGAAGAAGAAGGTTCGGACATTGAACTTGAACTGATGGTTATGCGCGAAATTGATTGGTTATCCCTTTATTTCTTACTCCATTTTCACATCTTATTTTTTGGCCTTTCAATATTATATGTAATGAGATCTTCATTTGTAGATACTTGAGAAGAATATGATAAAGAACCGGTTCTTGTATCCATTAAAATTTCGTTTTATTTATGCACATAGAAAGGTTACAAAGAATTTTATTAAGGTTCGCATTCCAAAGGTATTCTTAATTCATTTTAAGAGATTTGTATTTAGTTTTCCATTTTCTGTCTGGTTTTTAGAAGCATCGTATAAAACAAGTTTAATGTAAATAATTAGAAAAAAAATCAAATTTCATAGTATATTTCTAAGTTTATTTCTTAAATTTTATTAAATGGCTTATCTCATTCCGTTTTGAGCTTATTATACACCATTGTTAGCCCATAGCTGTAGAAACTGATACCTGAAAAACGGTTGGCGGTAGTTAGTCATATTGAAAGCGCTAACTTGAATTTTCCCATTAATATTAATAGGATGCAATAATCCTATTTCAAACGACGCATCAAGCTCGGTTTTACTTCCAGATTAAGAAAATTTTAATAAGCGGTAATGGCACGAGAGCAAGTGCTACGTATAAATTACAGCTGAGCAGAACACTGGCCATTACGCCTGTACTTCATATATGCTGGGCATATGGTTCTTGTCAGCCCTGCGTGGCTCACTAACTAAGTTAAGTATAATTCTGAATACGAATAATTCTTCTCCACAATAAATGGCCAATTTGCGTTCCTTTTCGTTACATCCTTGATATACAACGAACAACAATTCGATACTGCGTTGGAAAGCGAATACAAGCTGCTACAAATTAGCTTAACATCAGGGACAGCAAGATGAGAGACGGTTTTTGTACTACTCTTAAAATACAAAATTCTTTGCTTTCTCGAGGACGTAAATAAGGGAAATACTAAATTTTAACCTCCAAGTATAAAGTTTTTACGACCTAATTAAATTTAGTTTTCTGTTGTTAATAGTAATGTTGTGCTCCAGAGATAACTAGGTAGAAGGCGGCTGACGATTAAGCCTTTTCTACGGGCGCAGAAATCGCCAAAACAAACATCAGAGACTTGAAGCTACCACTTTCGTTTAATTTATCGCATTATTTCACCAGTCTTTTGTCATTTAAGAGCTCTTACTTTGAAGGAGAACCGAACAAGAGCGTTGTGAACATTGCTTGCTTCCGGGGAACCAAAATGGCTTTGAGCACCGGTTGGTATCTAATTTTGGATTTTGATGCGGATAAAAGCGATTCGTCTCCTGTATTTATGTATTGTCTAACACTAGCTGTCTAGTGTTATAGAAATTTCCTTCCTTGGATTGATATTAAGAAATTTATGCAAGTATGTATGCATGAGATTATGCTTTCCGTTCATGATGCCTTTGGTTTATCCTTCTGGTCACAACTGAACTAATTTGTTGCTAGGTTCGCAACACCTAATACATACCTGCATATGCTAGGTTTCTTGAAAAGCTTTCAGACATGCTAATCATCATCATATACAAAAATAAATACCATTATTAACTAATGTTTCACTGCCATATAACCATAAAATATAACAAAGAAAACAAGAAAAATTTCAAAAAAATGTATTAATGAAAAATATAATAATTTAAGCAAACAAATTATTAAAGAAGAGTTATTTATAGGGGAGGATCTGTTTAGTATGGGTATGTTTATCTAGATAAAACATAGAATTGAGGCAAACTAAACATCTACACAATATCATTATAGCTAAGTCAGTTTTAAAGCCATTCAACATCAGTTATCATTGTGGCCGTCGGTGACCTTAACGTACCGTCTAGTGAAATCTGTGCGCAAAACTGTGTTGTAGGAAGATGTGTCATGTCTACAAGTAGCTTTATCAATTTTATGAGGCTTATTGGAAGTTGTACAGTGCGATAAGTGTGATGGCTTGTTTGGCTTTATGGATCGTTGACGCTAAAGCGTTTTACGCATTCCTTGAATTTGCTTGCTCAGTAAGGGAATATTATTTTAGCTAGCGCCAGATTGTCGTAGGTAATGATGGAAAGATTTTGGATATTGTAAGATCCGCTTGTCTACCAGGATGTTTTATACTTGCGATGAATAGTTCTTGCTTATGAAACCTGCGCGATATGGCGTCGAATGGATCTCAGTGGCGATTTTGTTGCAAATTTGTGGTAAAATAATTTTGTTCTTGACAAATTTCTTTTCTTAGTTTAGCAAATTTAACTGCGAGGTTTGCTCATGTTTATGAAGCTATATAGTGGAAATTCAAGGAAGCCGCATTGATGTTTCCGCTTTGTATTATGTTTGTTGTGTAGCGTTCTACGTTGCCTCGTTGCTGTGTGTTATCTATGTGTGAATTTATAACTTAATTAGGTCATTTATTTTACTTTTGGTTCAAGCAATCTTTCGTTTTAAATTTTTTCATAATTGCTTTTATATTTGTTTTATTTCTTATGATTATCTAGTAGTGAAGCACTAGCTGTTAAAGAATTTTATTTTGTTGTCTGTTGTCAAAGCGAGCATGCAAATAAATAGGTCAGACAAACAGTTTCTATCCTCTATTACGATCGGGTGAAACTATTCATATATAGCCAATGCATAGCTACAACTATTTAGCATAGTTATTTGGCATCAAATCGTCATTATATTATGCTGGTGTAACGTCGTGTGGTAATAGTAATAATAAATTTAAACTCTATTTTTGCTGCCACAGTTGGCGTCATTCCACAATCTATGTTTCTGTGAATCCTGCATTCTGGTAAACAGACTATTATTGCTCATAATTCAGGACGCGACAACGTACTCCTGATGCTATACTTTCTCAATCGTTGGATATGTTTAGTCGTTTCACCATCAGAACTCAATTGAAGTTCGACCCATTTGGCTGTTCGTATTCTGCGCGAATTCTCGTTCATGAAAACGGATTCGAGTGTGAACTGACCACGTGTAACTGCAGCCAAAAATGTACCAAGTAGCTTCTCGAATGCAATTCAGTTTCTAAATCGAACCTCGTTTTACACTTCATCATCAATTGCTATAATGTATATTCCTTAATAAATGATGCTTTGGATTAGAAAATAACTACTAATTTTAAACGTTTTAACGATTAATATAAAAAATTTGAAACAAAAATTGTTAAAGGATACGGTTTAGTTAAGATGGAGTTACGTGTCTGAGTAACACACAGAAATGAGGAAACATGGACATCTCCATACCACCATTATGGCTAAGTCAGCTTTGTTGCGGTTGGAACAATTTTGCTTTATAATTACGCTCAGACCTCGCAATTAGCTCGTCCAATTAAGAAAAGAGAGTTATGAAGATGGTTTTACTTGAAATCTACAGCAATATCGCCGCTTAATTTGGTCGGATGCCATATGGCACAAGGTCTCTAACTAATACCTGGGATGAACGTTAGGTACTGTTTGTGTCGGAGAACTAATATATATGCAATTGTGTATTAGGTTTTGCACACCTAGTAACAAAATAGTTCACATATGACCAGAAGGATAAATCAAAGACAGCATGAACGGAAAGTATAGTCTCGTGCACATTCGTTTCGTGAAAGATACTAGCAGGTCTTCACTTTTAATCCGCTGAATTTAATTGAGTGATGGGGGATCCTATAGAAATATTTCGCATTTATAGGGTGCGAATTTCATATTGAATGCGAAACGACGTCTGCTTATCTATTACAGGCGACCTGTACAAGATTTCTTTTGCAGAATAATAATGAAATATCGTCTGCGTAGTCAAGATCGATATGGCCACCACAGAGGAGAATTTCGACGCATGAGTCCTGAAAGTGTGGATAAGTACAATTAATAATTAAATCTATTACAATTTTGTGATGTGTGATTATTAGTTTTAGATTTGATTACAACCAGAATTGTTTGTGAATTCATCCTGTTATATATTAACAAATTTAGTAGACAAACTACTTTGCAACAAAATATCTAACATTATATTACAAAGCACGAATACAAATGCAGCCTCGAAGTCTAGAACAGAGCTACACATGTTATTTTTCGAGCATTTGACTTATGTGAAAAATATCTATTCGACATATGACATGCTCCCCAGTTTGTAATTCCTATGAAACACTGAGGTGAAGTAAGATAATCGAGGCAAATGAAATAGATACGATTTGGCTTATACCACGATCGTTATCGCACAATATAAAATTGCATTTTCAAAGATAGGTATAGCGGCCGATTCGCTTCAAACAGCCGGCACTCACTTCTCATTACATATAGTACGAATCCGATTGGTCAAACAAAGTTAAATCATATCTTCACCAACCTTAAATAATATTTTATTCCGTATTTATATCTGTGAGGATTGTTCGAGATTGGTGTACCCCATCGTTGATACATACATACACGGATAAGTTGAAAAAATCGGATGTGCCTATTGCGTGCGCTTTTTACATTTTTTCGCATTTATGGTTAAAAATGTCAAAGTAAACTGAAAGAATGTGTTACTTTTGGTATCTAATTGCTCTGATTATTGTAAAAACCGATCTAATGGGGGTTTGTTGCCTAGAACTCCAGAATCTCCACGGACGTTTCAAACATCCTGTGACTGATTCTACGTAGGCCTATTACGCCACATACAGTAGTTTCTGTATTGTGCATCTTTGTCCACAGTAAGTTCGAATTTTCAACTTCAAGTCCAGTTTTGGAATTACTTCGATTGGAGTTTGCTTACATCTAATTGAGATATATTCTTATTAGCTTTTCGAAAAATGAAAATCTACAACGGTTATATGAATAGTCTTCTTCGACGCACGTTCCAATATGAACAAATGCCCTGAATGCAGCCACACCATCTACATCTAATTACCACATAATCTATTTGAGTCTATTGTTGTCCGGGACACATGTTGGTTACCAACAACGTATAACTAACGTTGACATCCGTAGACGTTTTTTTGGACCTGACAATAAGTGCTCCTCGTTAGAAAAACAAATGAGGCTCCATCAACTTCGTTTGCTCGGTCACGTTTTGCGTATGCCCTCATTTCGATTGCCCAATAGAGCTCTGTTCTCTCATCCAGCACCAAATTGGCGTAAGAAACAAGGTGGGCAGATTTTGACATGACAGAAACAATTAAAGTCACTTACATCCAAATTGGGTGATATAGGACACTCGTCTGCTGGGATAGGGTCCTCATTGCGCATCCTGGTTCTTGGTTAGAAACCCTTAGCGATGGCATCCAGATCGAGCTCAGTGGCGATCTTGTTGCAGATGTCTAGTAGAATCATCTTAAACATTCTTTTCTTAGTAGACAAGTTAGCTACGAGGAGTTTTGGTTTGTTTATGACGTGATACAGTGAAAATCCACAAGGAATCTGTATTACTGATGTCTCCTTGAATGCTAACTTAGCCGCCAATGGTGTTGTGGAGGTTTAGTTGCCTCATTTCTGTGAGTTATCCTGATAAATTTTCTCATAGTAGCAAGGTATTCCTTCTCTCTCAGTCTCTCTCGCTCTCGTAAATCTCACTAATAATTTGTCCTAATTCACTTATATACTTTTTTTCACTCCTTATGGTTATATGGCAGTGAAACATTAGTCACTTGACTTTTGTGTGGCTGGACATGATGATGATGATGATGATGACGTAGCGCTACGCTTTACACTGTCTGAAGTTTGTACTACTCGAGTATAGTCTATGATCCGTGCAGATATCCAACATTAGCTCACAATTATCGTTGCACCTTGAGCTTTAAGTGTATCATCATCATTTCCAGCCACACAAAAGTCAAGTGACGACTACCATATGGAAGTCGAAAAAAAGTATTTAGATATTGAATTAACGAGAAGAGGAGAAGGGGTGAAGGAAAACTACTACTACTATGTCAATTATCAGGATAACACAGAAATGAACAAGTAAACACAACACCGTATGACAAGTTAACGAGCAAGGCGACATCCTTCTTTACAACTTTCGCTGCGGATTTCATCGTAACGCGTCAAACCGAACCTCACCCTGCAAGAAATTACGAATAATTCATCTGCAGCAAGATCTCATAGCGATTCACTAACAGAACTGTAAGAACTGTGATGATATGAGACCATCCCGACGAACGGTGGATATACTACCCAGATGTGTTTGGTGTTTCTGTCGTATCGAAATCTGCCGCATGACAATTATTGAATGAAACTCCTGAGCAATCGAATGACATACTGCTGTTCCAACAACAATGGGCTTCTTATTTGCTAAGACGAAACTTATTGTCAGATCCAAAAATACGTCTACGGATGTCAACGTTAGTTATTCGTTGTTGGTAACCGACATGTGCTATACTTTTCAAACAGCGATGATCGAATGCCTGTAAGCGTCTCAGATCATCAACTCTAAGAGGCCAAGTTTCACTAGTGTATAGTAAGACTGTGAGTACAGATGCATTGTAAACATGACCTTTAAGACGAAGTGAAATATTCGCGTTTCTGCATAAATGACGAAGGTTCGAGAAAGCTACTCTAGCTTTCGCGATCCGTATTCTCACCTCGTCGGACATTGCCTACGTTATTGATAGAGCTCCCAAGATATGTAAACCTGTCGACTATGTCAAGATCTTCATTCTGCAGTCGCAACGTTGGAGTGAGTGATGGGTGATCCTGTAACAGTATCTTACATTTAGAGGGTGCGAGTTTCATACCAAAAGACGGAACAACGTTTGCTAATCTATTTAAGGTGGTCTGGGCAGCATGCTGATTGTCGAATAATAGTACGATATCGTCCGCATAGTCAAGATCGACTAGTTTATCTCCCGGGAGAACTTCAACTCCAGCGTCCTGAATGTGTGAGAGTGTTGTTCATAATAGCATTGATTACAAAATTAAACAAAAATGGGGAAAGTGGACAACCTTGACGAACACCACTGCTGGTTGTAAAGTTATACGTTAATTCGTTGTAAACCTTAACGCGACCAGAAGTATTTGTGTAGAGAGCTCGTATAATATTAACAAATTTAGTGGGCACACCGCTTTTCGACAAGATATGGAATAAAACATTGCGATCCACCGAATCAAATGCACCCTTGAAGTCTATAAAGACGACTCTTGTGGGACGGTGATATAATAGCGAAAATCCGAATATACTTTAAGTGTATCTATAATCTAGATGAAATTCTGAGATGATTACGCTCCCAACTTGAGCATTTTATTTTTCCCATAACAAAGACTATTCGTTAGCTTTCCGGTCTACTCTGTATAGATTCTGGGTCGGAGCTTAATTTGTACCTTCTGTTCTCTGTACTGAAATCGGTGGCAGCGTATGCAGATACAACTAAAACGCAACGCCGATTAAGTTTTCTGACATTGGTTTTAATAGGTGTTTAGGCGTACCGCGTTGTCGGATGTTTGCGTGAATTCATTCACTTAAAGGCTTCAGCTTGTGAGCTTAGGACTAACTATTTATCATTGTCAGCCCCGATGACTCCAATAGCAACTGGCGACCCTGTTTTGCTTAATGTTCCACGCATGATTATAAACTTCCTCATTATTTCGCAGGTTAGTATCAATATGTTGTGCTGATGTAATGCTATATATCATCGCACTGTACGCTTGTTTTACATCAGATGCGCAAAACATTTGTTACCCGATATGAATTGACATAATGTATTTAAAATTACACAGTAGCGGTTTTACGCTATGTTGTCAACTGGTTTTAATGGAAATATAAACCAAAAAATAAGTTGTTTACAAATCTTCGGTTAAATCAGTTGACGAGGTGGAGCATAAACGCTACTTTTTAATTTGCAATTTAAATAATAATATTGTGTAGTAAATGTTTTGTATGTTCTGGAGAATATATATATTTATCGATTCTAGAAAAACGTTTAACTACTAGTTATACAGAAGTTGTAGTATTAATATATTTTCGCATTGAATTATTTATAATTTCATATTTTATGCGGAAAAATTACAGTTTATTTTATTTCATTTATTATTTTATACATTGCTTGTGGAATTGATTCTATTAATTAGCAAATTGTATCCGAAGATTTCCAAAGCCCCAAAGGACATTATTTCCTGGCTAGCTTTGAAAGCATTTTAAATTCAAACACAATCGTTACTATTCGTGACTGTTTTTATGTATACATTCCATCTTACCTATTAACTGTATTATTGTTTTGTTGTAAGTAGTTTTCGTGTTTCAAATGAAGTACTATTCAAATTTTTGTTGTATTTCTTTCCAAATCGTACTGCATTAATTACTTCTTGCAGCAATTTTTTAAGGCCCTTTTTTATTCTAAAACATCTTCAACAATTTTCTAAGATGTTTATGTGCTTTATTTTTTTGTCTACCTATTTTATCCGCATTTGATTGATTATGCATTCTTGTAGAATGCTTTAATTATAAAATTGCACTTGTCTGGATGATTGACTGGTGATGCAGATTTGAACGTTTGCTTCCTTAATGACAACTCATAACGTGGATATATTTGCCTTTGAGTTTTTGTTAAAATAATGTTTTTTGTATGACTTTGTTTTAACTGTTTTCGTATTAATGAACAAAGTTCTCATTTATCTGTTCGAGAATGGTGGCATCTTTATAGTTATGTAGTTACATTTTGGCTTATTAATACATTCAAATGCATATTTGGTAGGTAACTTAAGTACCAAATGAAGTTCCAAAATTATTTTTAAGTAATTGATGAAAAACTAGTCCTTTAATCTGACTTGGCCTCACACAGTACTTCAGGCTTCCGTCGAGCTACATAAAGCGTCTGAAGTTGCCTACTTTGGTCTGGCAAATCTGAATTTTCCACTGAGCATGCATAGTTTTCAAGTTCTTATTGGTGATTTGGCTGTTGTCAGTATTCAGCGCATTTTTTAATGGATGGGATTATGTGCTATAATAACAAATAGGACCGATGACCACATTATATATATAATTTTAGACACTGGTAAATTTCATATTTATAGATCAATAAAGTTATATTATTTAAATACTGATATATTGATGTTCTGTCTGTCTACCGGTCTGTCTTTAATTGATTAAGTGGAGAATGAAATTGCCAATACAATCTATCTAAATCTATCCTTCCTTATTTGAGGGTTTGATATCGGCTTAACTGCGCTGTTAACACGTATTGGTATATATGCAGGTTTAGAAGAAAACCAAGCTTGTTAGGTGCAGATTTAAAGTTTCAGCAGCTGAACGAAATGTAGCCACTGTTGTCTTTAATTCAGATGCTTGAAGAAGGCAGCTCATCGGTTTTTGGGGCAGACCGTGTAAGAGAAGCAAAACTGTATTAAACAGCCATCTCACCTTGAAATAGGCGATGTAGAGCAAATTCCAAACTCAGATTAGTACAAAAACGTATTCGTTACTGCTACTGAGTTTTGTGTGATGGATAAGTAAATGTCTTAAATTTGGCTAGAAAGAACGTAAGACCTTTGATACGCTACTTATGAAAGATTAACATAGTCTGGAACTCAACAGAGGACAAATAAAGATGCTGCTGACACATACCATAATTGGTGTTTGTTTAGTGCTCTTGCCAATTACATCGGTATCGTGAAATTCTGTGCGGAATTGAACGTTCTCAAGGGTTAAGTAGCAGAAGGCGACTGGTGATTCTATCTAATTTGTTTTAGAGCATAACACGTCAGAATACACACTCGAAATATCAAATTCTCCTTGATAATCCGCGCATGTCATTTACGCAAAAAATGATCCATTAATTTGCTCTTGGATTGGGAGCGCTCCATAGTGCACGCGTTCTTTCATCTAGTGCTGCCGCAGAGGCCTTGACTGGTTTGACTATAAGCTATTCCGAATACAAATCCTGGTATTGGGAGTCATTCACTTGAACGAGCCAACTAAGAACCATTTTGTTAACGAAATGTTTGAATTAAAGAAAGTCTATCCGATGAATCTTCTTGATCTGATTAGTATTTGGACACCCGAATGATTTTTGTGATTTCGATCTATTCAGTTTCAACTTGTGAACTGAGGACAACAACGACTTCCCATTGACCGGTTTGATAGAATTCCTTGGTTCCATATGACGCTTGGATAAGGATGCTGTACCGAATTCAGTATTATTCGTAGAATACTGCATTATATTTTTCGATACGCAACATGTATCAATCTCTAATTTTTATAACGTTCTCGTTTCCCAATATGTTTTACATTTCGCGCGTTAAACGTGCTGATGTGGAAACAATATTTGATATTTGGCAATCCGACATTTTGATCAGTAATTTTATCAACACCCACTATATTCATAGCCTTCAAATTCGTGTTATTATTAGACTAATAAGCGGAAAGGAGAGGGGAAAGAAGAATCGGAAGTGAAGTTGTCTAAACTAACCTGATTTCGCTTATCCGCCTTGCACATATCGGCAAATATGGCGACTATTTTTATTCTTCGCAACGACCGATGTGGTATGGATTAATTATAGATAGTATTGTTCATAGTTGTACGTGGTCTGTAAGAAACACTAGGTCGTCCTCTCCTAAGTAATTTTTATGCCGTGATTGAAATTTTCATAATAATTTAAATTATTTATTCAAACTACACCTAGATTGTACCGTCCTATTTGCTCATATTCCTCACCAAAATATATAGTGGGTAAATGACGTAATACCGGCTCCTACTTTTGAGTTTCCAATAAGCAGGAAACGAATGTACACGAGATTATATTTTCCGTTCATGCTGTTTTTGATTTATCCTTTGGATCATAATTGAACTAATTTGTTACTAGATGCTCAAAACCTAATACTTAATTGCATATATATTAATTCTTCGCCAAAAACCGTATCTAAACCTAGTTTCGTTATATATATGTGTATATATATGTATGTGTGTGTGTGTTTGATTTGTGTGTATATGATATATTGTTTGTTTTAAAAAATTGATACCTAGATTTACAAATTAAAAATTATTTATATATTTTGTTTTTTAGAAAATGTGCTGCATAATATCGGTCACAATTCTTTATACAGCATTTTTTATTCTTCAACTGTGTAACGTCGACATACGCAACAAAGAAACTTAGAGTCCACCCTGTGTGTGTTTATATATTGGATTTTATTATCAAACTGGATAGTGCTTTCTCTATCTTTTATTGTTTTTATGTATAATCTAACACTCGATAGAACAGCCGAAGCATTAAGTAAATATTGTGGAAATTCATTTTAGAATCAGTTTTCATATAATCAAGTTCCTTTCACTGCGATTATAAACCGTAAATGTACTTGTTACGTCTATAAGGCTTAATTGAACTCTATTTGACTCAGGAATGGATGAATTTTGTAATGATGATCTCTCCGTTGGAAGCCTGGGCTTGGGTTCTGCATTAGCAATAGCTTATGATATCGGTGGTGATATTTCGTCTTCTGTTACAAGCACAGACGTCACCACCGTTCCAATTGTACTCAATACTTGTTCTCCGGCGTCTAATAACATTTTTTATAAGACGAATGGGATACGTAATGATTATCAATCAACTTCAGGTAGCGCATTATCGGTTCATAAAGGAACTTCCTCATCGTCATATTCAGCCATCAATTTTGGAATACCGGCAGCCTCTGCTGGCATGACAACACAACCAGCTCATTCTTTTGCTATGATTTCCGCTCAACCGACGTCAACTATCATTAATGGTGTTTCTGGTGCAAGTATGAACACAAATTTTCGCTACTCCGGGAATTCCTATCAGCAACAATCCTGTCTGTCGCCTACATTTTTTAGAGCCAATAATGAAAACAACGTTAGCCAACTTTCTAATAACGTAAGTGTTACATATAAGCAAGCGCCTTGTAGCTCACTGCCGTCAAATAACTTATATGAACAGAACACAACCGGTCCACCACCGAATATTGATTTGATGAAATCCAATTACTTTCAGCAATATCCGTCTCAAAATTTTCGGCCTACTGGTCAGCAGCAACCTGATTCATGTAATGGTGCTAGCACCACAAATTATCACAAGATTATTGGCGAAAAATGTAGTATTGCACCTATTGGAAACGAAAGTGGATCTCCAGCTGTTTCTGTTAGCAATCAGTATAGTCCAACACATGGTGTCTCTCAAAAATTCCCAATGACTGGTTGTAATTCCCATTCTTCCGTAGTTTATATTATATCTAAGCATACTTCACAACCTTTGTTACAACAGTCTCTGTCGTTAAATTCTTCGCCGGTAAAAAGTATGGCTCAAATCAATATTTCGCCAAATTCAGTGAAACTTCCTTTGTCGACGACGAATATTTCGTCAACTAGTCCATCATCTATTCGAAATGAAACCTGTGTTGCATCGCCACAGTATTATTCTTCTTCTTTTGCATCGGATTTGAATTCTGTCGTCTCAGCTGCTTCATCTGGTTCGTCTCCAATTCAAACTTATAACCAGATGTCATCTAGTTCCATGATCAAACCTGTAATTTATATGAGTAAAAATGATGCAACAGGTACATATATGTATTCGGAGTCAGATTCAAAAAATATTCTCGATGCAAAAACATCCTCTACTAACCAGTCAAACGTTCAAGTTGAACCCAACAATCCTGGTATGACCATGACTGCTATGCCTGTGGAAATGAACAGTTCAGGGGGGTTAGAAGAATCTAAGCAAAAAATAGATTCTAATGCTTGTTTTCAAGAAATGATTGATAGAAATAATGTAGTCGTGAATAATGGCCTGGAATTAAATAATTTTAATGCCATCTCCATTGATGCTGGAAATTGTACTCGAAAAAGTGAAACTGTAGATCCGGAGGTTAATATGAACGCAACTGATCAAATCGAGGAAAGTAACTACAACACATCTGACAGTGAATATGTGAGTCAAATAGGCGAGGATCGTGAAAGGAAGCATGTGTCTCCGCTTTACTTATCGGTACGTCTTTAAAATAGTATATATTTATAAATAAAATTAGTTTATTCTTATCTAAATTTCTATTCTCATAAAGCTGTTTAGACTAGTTTATGAGAGCGAGGCACTGTTCTATATGCATATACACACGTGCAAAAAATGAAAATATTTTGCAGTCGTAAGGTGGATTCGAAGACAGAATTAATCAGGTATTTCCACTGGGCTCTATTAGCAGCTATATTCTCACATATTTTCAACCATTTACATTTATGTATGTTAATGAGTGCAGTGCTGCGGGATCGAGTGACAATTTTGACGAATAATGTCTGGCAACAAGACTGTCTGTGCATGCGAACCGCTGGGGTTTCCTCTAGAGTCTAAAGAGCTGAATGCCTAAATGGCTTTTTTATAGTGCATTAAACGGTTTTTACTAAAATTAACTCGATGTAAATTTCGGTTTGATCCTCGCTGGTCAGTTTGCCGTCGTACTCTGATAATGATCATGAAAGAAACGCGTCAGAACATGTGACTGATGGTAGTTTTTCTGTTTTTCGACGTCTAGATATATACAATGGAATTGATGTACGAATATTACACATAACGAGAGGTCAAATCTGGCGGTGTCTGAGAGAAATTAATATTTTTATTACTAGAATTACTGAGAGTTTACGCTTACGCTCTAGCGACCCTTCGGACTATTAGGCCTTCGCTTAACATAATAAATTAATAATGAAAGTTTAGTTTTAGCTAAGTAACACTGGACAATAAAATATTAACTCCACTATAGGCTGAATCAAACTAGAATTGAAACTTGAGAATTGTTTTTCTGCGTGTGCGTGAAACAATGAGTAATTTACGCAATGTGGTTCGTTCAATTTTGCAGTTTTAATAAAAAAATTCTAACAATGCTGTAGATGTCATCAACCTAGTGCCAAATGTATAAAATATCCTTGCGGATAATTGGCACTTGAGGACTAGCAGTGATTTCTGGGCTCTGATTGACCTCTCATTTTTTATTTCATGCTAACTAGGCTTATATATACTCCACCAAATGCATATCGATGTTAGTCTCTACACGGTAACGTATACAGTGCTTTCTACTTTGGAGATCCGAATTAAAGTCACTTACATCCAAATTGGGTAGTATAGGATCCACTCGTCTGCCGGGATGGGGTCCTCGTGCACATCACAGTTCATGGTTAGAAACCCTTAGCGATGTGGCAGCGAATCGAGCTCAGTGGCGATTTTGTTGCAGATGTATAGTAGAATCATCTTCGTAACTTTCTTTTCTTAGTAGGGCAAAGTTAGCTGCGCGGTTTGGTTTGTTTATGACGTGATACGGTGAAATCCACAAGGAAGCTGTGTTGCTGATGTCACCTTGCCCGAATGCTAACTTGGCCGTAATGGTATTGTGGAGAGGTTTAGTTTGCGTCATATCTGTGAGTTATCCTGATAAATTTACTCATAGTAGCAAGGTTTTCCTTCTCTCTCTACCCCTCTCCCTCTCTCGTAAATCTCAATAATAATTTATCTAAATTCACTTATATACTTTTTTTTCACTTCTTATGGTTATATGGCAGTGAAACATTAGTCACTTGACTTTTGTGTGGCTGGAAATGATGATGATGATCCGAATTTTAGGCTGATTTACTCCATATAGCTTTAACTTATCCGTTTTTCAAGACTTATTGGATCAAGCCGCCCGGTTTTTATTACGCACCGGTCGTTGAAATATGAGATCGTTATTAGCCTTACTCATGGTTATATGCGAGTTTTGAATTATTACAAGGTCGCCTATTTCCAGTAGCGATGCATGATGGTATACCATCCGAAACCAATGAGCATCATCTGCCTGGGATATCTGAATTTGAGTCGACATCGACAAAAATTTTTTGGCACGCTTGCAATTTATTTGACACTACCAAATTAACAAAACTTTTTAACTGCATAGCGATACCAACTTCGTTGATTCACACACGATACGATGGTTGTATGCTCCTAATGTTTCCACCATTCGTGTTACCGTCGCTATAAATAATAAATAAAACCTTACGGTTTTATTTTAGTAACTTCTGTGGCTATATATATCTTTATTATGCCCATTGCCTTCGAATATTACAGTATATTTCAAATTAGGAAGAAAAAACATTAATAACAAAGAGAATCATTCAATCACTGGGTTTCCAACTTTATAAATTTGTCTGTTTTATGGATAGCTACTTGACTTGGCATTAATTATTAACCTATAGAATATTATAAGACAACAAACACATTTTAAAATCGAGGATGATATCGTTTCACTAAATTAATTATGCAATATAATTTATAATTCACTAAAGCCAGTTTAACACGTTTTTATTTATTAATCTTTACTCTTATGAAGGCTTCCGACAAGAAAAATGCCTACTTAGATACCGAGGTAGAAATAGCCGATGCTTTAACTGGCACTACGGAAAGACGAATTTCGTTCGAACAGCCGATCGGTGATACAGGTCCAAGTGCCACCCCGACGTCATCGATAAGTCCTCCTGTAGCCTTTTCATCTGGTAGTAGTTCCCAAAACCATGGTTCTAATGATACGGCCTTATTCTGCTCTGGTGCATCATTTCCAACTTCTTGCGAACAGTTCGCTGGTTGTGAAGCTGAAGGACAGCCTGATGAAGTAAATCATGGGCTTAATGTGAATTTTGCATTAACTGCATCGAATGGTAATACGTATAACAGCGACAATGTATGTTCTAATTTGGACTTAGAATCTTCTCTTCCTGATTGTACAACTGGATCGGTCAAATTTTTGTCATCTAATGTTGATGGTACCTCAAAGTGTGTAGCCGACGAAAACCCAATATTTCACTGTTCGCCGGTGATCTCTTCTAACAATACAGACAATTTAATAATACTTAGTGGTTTAACTAATAATAACAGTGAGACCGCTTTAACGACGATGATTGAAACTAATAGCCTTATTGCACCACAATTTGTAAGCAGTGTCCCAGTATCGATTGTTGTTGATACGACTTCCAATTTGAACAACGAGAATAGCATAAGTAGCGTAAGCAGTAACAATAGTAATAGTAGTAGTGGTGTACACTCGGCATCACCTGTGTTCTCAGTTCCTATTAGGGTGTGTGATAGTTCTGAAATGCCAAATGTAAATACTTGCACAGCTTCTCACATTCTTGTGACGCCATCTTCTCCGTCAACCGCTGGGCAGACATGTGCGATTTCCAATCAACATCTATTAGCTGCTGGCTGTCACGTTGGGCACGCCCCTACATCTACTGATGTATTTACACATGTCTTGGCTGAAATAGATGAGGAGGAACAACAACGACTACAACCATGTCAGCTGAATATCACGTCCAGTCCAGTGTCTGCGAGTTCGAGTATGACTGCTTCCCTGGATTCCACTGGTTCAGCAATTATTATGCTACCAACACCCGGAGCTGTGATGAATGACACTTCGTCTATAATTAATACAAATAATTGTGCTGATTCTGCGTCTATTTCGGGTATCAATACTAAATCTCACAGCACAAAAAGTGCTGAATTTGCTTTCGGTAGTGAGGTTGGCGCTTGCGCTGGTGCTGAAATGGCAATAAGTCGTTCTTCTACTGCTACTGGGCGTAGTAACCGGTCGGGACGCGAAAAGCCCATATCCAGTTCATCCTCGGATGACGGTGCTTATGAATTGTCGGAAAGTGAACTACGTGAAATCGAGATCCAGGTTAGTTTTTTCTGAAAATTTGCTTTTTATGTATATCTTCATTCATAATTGTATATGATTCGGTTTGACATTGCTTTGTAATTCATCTAACGGGTTGATATTAATCAGTGTTGTTGTATTTCATTGTTTTCGTCTCTTAAAACAACATTTGTGTGACTTATGGACAGTGTCGAATACTAGCGACAGTGTTATGAACTGTTACAATAGACCTTATGTTAATCGGCTAATTCTAATAAACATTTAAAACACTCCTTCAAATTCGCGATTGCGGATTATTTCGTGCATATACAAGTGAATTGGTGAATTCTTCTGACTCGTGTAGTGCATCCTTACATAAACTTATCGAAACGAATGTTATGATGCGTTGCTCTGGCACTTTGATATGCTTTCTTGATGCTTAGCAAAGTTTTAATGCATGATATATAGCAATTACGCAAACCATCAAATTATTAATAGAAATGCTGGATCTGTATATATATATATATATATATATATATATATGATCTTAAAATTAATTATATAAACTGATGAAGAAAGGGACAAAGACAAACCCAGCCCGATCGGAGCCAAAAAGGAAATGACAACAGGATTAGCTGACCTTTTCTTTGAAACTGTTAGTGTTAAGTTAAAACCCGCGTACGCAAAACGCAGCATTGAAAAAATATGTATTGGTGTGTATCTGAGGAACGAATACTAAAATTGGATGATAGTAAGGTATACTAATATTAATAATAGGTGATGTGTCTAAGAGAATAGTTACTCGTGTTGTTTTATTATACCTCGTGTGATACCATTTTTATGATTATGGAATAAGTTCTAATCCAACGCGATATAGTTTGCAGATTAGAAACTTCAGTACATCATCCATGGAAGCTACGCTGTCAAAGAACGATGGGTCATTCATGAATTGCAATCAACTAGTTTAATATTGCACATCTGACTTGTTTCGGAATACCCTTTTCTCAAATATATGCTAGAAAAATTAATTACAATCATTTCCACTTTTTTGCAGATTTTAGATGTACCATAGCTTTACTTAAAACAACAATGTGAAACCATTCAATTGTTTATCATCATCATCATCATCATCATCATCATCATCATCATCATCATCATCCTCATGCACAACAATACAAAAGTCATTAGTAGCTAAGTTTTTTCTATCATATAACTATAAGAAAAATAAAAAAACGTGATATTAATGTCAAGAATAACAATTTAGGCACGCAAATTATTAAATGAGAGTGATGTATGAGGTGGAGGAACTTGTTGATATGAACATAGTCACCTAGATAACACGCAGTAGTGAGGCAAAACGTTCCTATAAACCACACCATAATGGCCAAGTCGGCTTTAAGGCAAGGCAACATTGACAATACAATCTCCTTATAATTGAATTGAATATGAATTCAATTAATAAGGGCGTTTACTTTGTGTTATATACTAAGTAAGATATGTAATTTTGTTTCACGTTTTATTGATAGTATAGATTACCTTTACACAAAAAGAATTCGCAAATCTTTTGCTTATGAGGCTCCTCAACTACCTGTTCCTTCGAGACGGACCTCACCGAATGGCTCCACTATACCCATAAGCATAATAGTTCGCAGAAGTATACTTTAACTTTAAATGTATAGTCAAATTCACTTCGGTGGAATCGAGCCGGCCGTGAGACTGAACCTTTACAGGTAAAAACGGAATATGATTGCCGAATAGGAACACAGGCCGATATGACTATTTATGCTTCTTTCGATTTCGCCCATGGCTATCATTATTGACTTGTCGAACCGGCAGTAAAGACGGAAAATTACTAAGAACTGCTATTAACGACATAACCTTCTTATTTCTTCATCGTTTGGTTCAGTAGACTGGTCTTAGCTGAAATCACTATGTTTAAGGCCAGTCCTAGTTTATTTGCCAAAAGAAACATAAAAACAAACATTTCTTTTAAATTGTTTTGTCGGAGTGCCAGCTTCATATATTCCAATGCCACGTTTTGCGTACGCGGGTAGTAGCTTTGCACGGTCAGTTTCACAAAGATCCGATAGATGTGAAAGAACCGCATTTCCATTGGGACGAATACAAACTCAACCCGATCAAAGACGAAGCATTTCTTTTATTTGACAAAATGCTATATTTGCTATGATAGACGCGCTGGTAATTTTTATACAAGTTCATGTCAGAAAAATTGTAGCTTTTAATTTTTTTGAGGCGCTTATTGCGCATCATCATCATCAGCAGCATTATCATCATCAGCAGCACTGACACTTATACAGCAGCCTTATCAACTCATTCTTAACTACCATATAACCACTTGTAAAATAGAAGTAAGAGAAAAAAAGTATACTTTCAAAATTGAAAGAAAAACGATGAGAATAATAATGTTAACTATAAAGAAGAGATTATAGTTTAGATTAATATTTATCTAGGTAACACAGAAATTACGCGCCCTATGTCTTTGCACGCTATTATGACCAAGCTAGATTTGATGCAATGCAGCATTAGCAGGACAGCCTTTTTGCGATTTTTACTGTATCTCGTCATAAAAGGAACCGATCATTGCAGATAACTTTTCTTAACTAAGAAAGGAAAGTTTCAGAGATGATTATACTGGAAATCTACAACAAGATCACCACTGGGCTCAAACCGTGTCTTATTGCTTAGGGTTCCAACCGTGAATTCAGATGCGCACGTTGACCCCATCATAGTAGACGAATGGTCCTACACTAAACAAGTTGGTTGTAGTTTCTGCGTTTCGGCCATGTCAAAATCTGTCCGCTTTGCTTCGTACGCCAACCTGGCGCTGGCTCGGAAATTAATGCTCTTTAGGGAAATAAAATTGAAGGCATAGGAAAAAACGTGACCAATTCAGCGCCATTGGTGAAATATTTTTTGTTTGTCTTAAAAGGAGGTTTAGATGTCTGAACAGAAATATACGCCTATGGATGTCAGCGTTGTCTTTTCTATTTTGTAACTTCTTAAATAACGGTGACCGATTGCCTGTAGGCGTTTAAAATCTTCGAATTTAAAGGACTAAGTTTCACTGGTGTATAAAAACAGCACGGACATTTGCATTGCACAATCGACTATTAATGCATCGGGAAATACTTGAATTTCTTTTTAATTAGCGAAGTTTTGACGATGACCTCGAAAGTTTGTGCTACTCAAGTATAATGTATACACTGCGCAGCTATTCTACACAATTTATTTTGTTGATATCTTAGGTATGCATTGTATTTTACTAACATTTCTTTCACTTTCACTTACCTTGACATAATTTTACTATTGGTGGATTTTTATTACTTTTAACCCTCCTTAATCGCTCAGGTCACCTTTAATTACATCATTTCGTATATTAATAATGAAACAGTTATTTTGACGTGTGCAAAGGGTAGATGGAAATTCAGTTACTTGAGCTACACTGATGTACGTACACATGTCAGTTAATTATATTTAACTAAACACCTAGTGCTTAAATGCACAAACACGCATAAGCGATGTACATCTATTTAAGGAAAAATCATTGATTATTAATAGATTAGCTAGTCATGTGTATCAATTGAGCGGTTGAAATGAAAATTTGAGTGATAAATAATGGAATGATAAATATACTCGAAAGCGCGTACCTACCAATTCACACTGAAACTAGGAATTGAAACAATCTTGTGTTAGTCACAACCTAGATATGGTAATCCATCTACCTGTTTGCAGTATTAGTCATGAATTCTGTTTGGGTTTTAATACCAGCCATTTTGGCCCCTAGACATACTGCTATTCCCTAACGCCATAAGAGTCGAAGCAATTAGGTTTCTGCTAGATCCTTTTATATAATTCGTTTTCAATATAATTTTTCTGATTAATTGTCTTTTGAATTTCATCTGCTGGTAACCAGTGTCTACTTTATAAACGTTCCTGCTATTCTGTTATTATTTTGGCTAGATTTTATCTTTATGAATAATTTTAGCTAGCCATTTTACAAGAATATGTAGTTAAGTAGCCAAATTGGCTAGGTGATTTGTTGGTGTGGTTCATTGTGGGGGATTGAGTTATTTCGAATATCTCAATATCAAGACTATAGTTAAAGCTCTACACAGATATTTATGCTAAAATTTCTTTGTGATGCGTTAGGTATAGATCTTTGTGGTTTTATTTATCTGATTAATTACTAGTCTATCATAGAAATTTTTGTGTAGTTTAAAAAATGTTTCTTATTCCCGTTATTTTCTAACTGTCTGGCAAATGTTTAATGTATTCTTGCAATGCTGGCATTTAAGCTCATCCTCTACAGTACAAACTAACACACGGTCTCGATTACTTGACACCTGTTTAACTGGCTATCAGATGTTTGGTCCTTTCTTCTCTTTGAACTTTCGCTGGCAGATTGATAAATGAATTTCACATTCAGCAAATATGTGGATCAGGCTATGTTTCTTACAAAGGTTGCTTACGAATTTTTGGCAGATCAATTTATGTTGATTACTTCAAGAATAAAAACTAAAATGTCATGACTGCATTGTTTCTCATTTTTTGCCCTTTAATGTTTTCTCTTTACACAGCTCTATATTAACTCGACACAGTTATTTTTTCTGCTTATAAAAACTTATACGTTGTTGTCATTGAGACTTCTATTAATCAAATATTTTTCCGGATATCATGAGCCTTGATGGTACTAAAGGAGTGCAGTTTTCTTTGGCTGGAAGAAACAGGATGCTCCAGCCGATCATTGCTTGTGGACCTGAAGCTTCATTGGTACCCTCTTTGTAAGAAACTTATACATGTTTTTCCCCTTATATATATATATATATATATATATATATATATATATATATATATGTGTGTGTGTGTGTTTGTGTGTGTGAGGGTGTTCATAAATAAATATCATATATTTTCCAATTTGTAAGGATATTGATTTTTACTTGGCGTACCACTGATTGAAGCAATTTGCGAATCTTGACAATAGTTAATAAGTGACCTACTGAATACACGCTCTTGGACAAATGAATGGGTTGCTTTTCGAACTAAAATTCTTTATATTGAGATTAAAAACATGGGGTATAACCAGCCAATTATCTTACTGTACAAATAAATTCTCTAGGGTCGTTTTGAGTATTTGGAACGTAACTCCTTATTATTGTCTAACAGTAAAAGTTGGCCAACTTTTAAACAAACTCGACGTCTTGTACTGATATTTACGTTTTCTTTTCAGTTACAACTGGATTTTGTCCCCTGCCTTCCGTTTTCCTTGCTTAGTTAAGTTAGCATCATGTACCCGCATATATACTAGGCCTTTCGAAGACGACAAAATAATTGGGTCCTCTCTGTCTATTGGGCATATAAATTTGTTATCACGTGGCCCGTTTCTTGCGAGGACTGAGGCCAAATAAACCGTTACATTGGCTCCATCTCTCTCGACTGTAATGATGATGTTGATGATTATGATGATGATGAACACGTGTAATTAAGAAGGGATTATCGGCATTTGCCGATAGGCTGTTGGCCAAATGATAAACTGAAATTTAGTGCGGTATTTAATTTGTTTTACTGACACTGACTTTTGACAAAGCGGCAGAGGACTTTTTCTGTTTCTTTAAAAAACTTAGCATTCTTGGAATATGGTGCTTAATAGTTTTCGGTGCCAAAATATATAAAAGATAAAACACTGAAAATATGCCAGTGTGAATATGGTACTCGTTAACTTTGGTTGTTGTCAATTTAGGAGCCGGATGATTCGAAATAAAATGATCCATCTACGCTGGATTCAGGTGACATGGCGCTTTTTATAGCCTACAGATAATCATGATTAACAAAAAATACTGTGCCCATACTGCCGCGTTTGCAGTAAAAATAATATTTTCCCTATCCGATGAATTCTAATTAGTGAATAAATAAAAAACAAACCGCTGCAAATGGCTCTGAAATTTAGGTCATCAGAGTTTGAAAGCTGTTTATGTGATTCCAGGGAAATAGTCTTTGCGTTCTCGTTGGAGAGTAAATAAAGTTTATGTTAACTTGAAGCCTTCATTGGAAATATCGTGAAATCCGTGCTCATCTGCACAAGTTTTAAAGATGGATAAGAGAAGGACGACTGTTTCGCCAACTTTGTTCTGAAGTGAAAAATGCGCCAGACCAGTATGTCGATTTTTAACAATCTTTTCTGGTCCTCCTATGAAATATAAGAACATCCATTCCATTGCATGTATCGCTTCCAGATCAAGCTCAAAGTTTTGGAATTCTCTTTCGGTTTGCGAAAATCAGGCTGCTGCTTTTTCATCCACAGAGCTTCATGTGTGGCTAACAATTTTATGATTTTGAATTTTGAAATTGCCCTGAATGCACCGTCTGGTGCGAAGTTTCTATGATATGTCGCAGAAATGCAGATGTGTATTTGTTATTAATTTTGAAACAGGCGTTTCGGTTTGTGTGTTCCTTCATTCGGGTAATTTACCGTCTGGTCAATCGGTCTAAGTCAGTTGATCTTTAACTTACACTTGAATATTAATGAATATTTTTTATGGTCGGCATTAATGGCTGTTTCTTCTTAATTTCGAGTAAAGAAAAATATGCTACCTCAAACAACACTCGTATTTTAGTTGAATTAATTGTGCGTATGCGTGTGTTTTAATGCCGCTAGAACTTTCTTGTGTGCTGTGCAGGAAACGGCATCTCCATTAAATGCCATGTTTAGGTTACTTGCTTACTTTTTAGTCCTAAAACACGTTTCTTTTGAATTCCACAATTAACCGTTTATTCAATCAATTTTTTTATAATAGACATTAGGTATTCGATTGTTTTTTTCTTTGATCCATTCGTCACCTTTTAAATCTGGACTAACCAATCTGCTAATTCTTGAAAGACAACCGAAAACTGTTGATAATTTATGTTGAAACGATATGAATCTGCTATAGTGCAATTATCGTGCATACCATATTGGGATATGGAACATTGCTCTATTTTATCTTCCATTAACATTCTTGTTTTAATAGTAAATCCAGGAAGGTTAGACACTCGCCCTGCTCATACTCTGACATGAAACAGGTTTTTTGTGCGCTCTATTGTAACTTTGAAGTCGTGTTCGTCATTCCAACTTCTTTCGTTGATTTTTAATTGTGTTCTCAAGATGGCCTACGAAAATCTGGGCTAATACTGGAGATCAAGCCTCCCTATTGCTACTCTATCAACCTGTTTATGCGTATTTCTATTAAGACGAAACTGCTCATCTTTCGTGCATAAACAAATAAAATTCCATATATTATTACTTGAGACCGGAGATAGTAATATGTATTGATCTACCACTTGAAATATGATCACAATACTTTATTAAATTGAAATATTTGTAATCAAACATGTCACATCAAAAGACAGTAATGATTTAATAAAAAAATATATCTTGAATTTAGCTGGCACACTAAAAAGATTTGGCAACCGAATAATAACCCATGAGTTTGCGCAATGATTTCAGTGTACGAAATAACCATTTTCCCAAAGCGTGGAGCGGAGATTTGATCATTAATAATATAGGATTCACGGAAAAACCTTTTTGTGTTTTGTAAATGCAAACATTGGATACGTTGATGATCTAATTGGTAAGAGCTTTTTTGCAACGGCCTTATTTATTAAACGAGCATCGGTTAAGATTTCAATTACTTTTATTACTTTCGTCTGTTGTCTCCTCACGCTCTAGAAATTTGTATTGTCACTCAGCGAACGACTGTTGGAAAACTGCGCGAAATATGGTACAAACAACCGTCTTTCTAAATAAAATATGAATATTTTCTAAAATTAAAGTTAACTCGATAGTGAAAATTCGAACTCAATAGACGAGTGTAAGATCCGCTTTGCTATAAAGCAACGTGCTTTATTAGTTTGTCCCTAAGACGACGAATTTCGGACCGGTGATGGATTGGAATCCCTGTACGGAATGGCATCAAATCGAGCTCAGTGATGAGCCTGTTGCAGATTTGTAGTAGATTTATCTTCTGAACTTTATATTCTTAGTTGGTCAGAGCTATCTTTGAGATATGTTTATGTTTATGAAGCGATAAGGTGAAAACTGCAATAAAGCTTTATTGCCGATGTCGCGAAGCCTCAAAGATGATTTATCATAACTGTGCTGTGTGGAGGTTGCTTCAGTTTTGTTTGTCATCTAGATAATTATCTCAATTTGCACTATATCCTCCTCTTTATAGATCAATTGCCTTTCATCTTTTTAAGAATTATTATTATTTTATTTATTATTGTCATTATTGTTATTATTATTATTATTATTATTATTAATAATAATAATAATAATAATATTATTATTATTGTTGTTGTTATTCATTTACTTATATATATATATATATATATATATATATATATTTATTTTTTTTTGTTTGGTGATGGCATCCGAAAAAATGCCAACACTTATTTCTCCGTTATTAGTAAAAGTCAGAGATACGTAGATGCGATCTAGGTATATCCAGGCTTGGTTTTGATTGTGATTAAGACACGTAAACAAAATTAAATTCATGCAAATTATAGATTAGCACCACCGTTATTGGTGGTTTTCAAAAATACTCTGCCACTTTTGAACCGGTGTCGCGAGAGATGACAAGATGAGAAATGTTTAATTATGGCATGCAAAGCAAATATTTTCGATTAATTGAAGCCTGTTATATTGACTGATTGATCTGTATACTCATTAAAAAAGACAATTTTGAAATATCTGCGATCGGCTACGACTTTTGCAAAGGATGCATCATTGCTCATACCTTGTTTACTTGTATTTTCGATGCGGTCTTTCATGAACTCAAAGAAATAATTGACCATTTTTTTCGGCCGCTGTTTTATGTAGCATCAGCATTGAACTTTTCCATGAGAAACCGATTGCATTTTTTGGGGCACCGTGTGAGAAAGGCAATTATAAATCCTGCACTTCAGGCTACGGAAACAACTCCAGTGGATGTATGGCGGTGCAGTACGCTTAGACCAGCATTCTCGTGGCCGTATACTATTATTAGCGACATCAGCTACTTTATTACCGCGCACAACTCTCACTAGTAATGACAAACTTTAATCAGTGTAATTCTTTGAGTCTCGCGGGAAAATGGTCAAGTGGAGAAGCATGACTAATTCTGTCTAAGAAGCCTAGGCTCTTCTAGACCCCAAATGTGGAAGAGATCTAGATGTCCATTTATATATGTGTGTAATTTTGTATATATGTGTGTATGTATTTATGTATGTGTGTATGTAGGTGCGTTTGTATGTATGTATGCATGCATCTAGTTTCGTGTGCATGTATGAATGTATGTATGTATGTAGGTGCGTATACATGTACGTATGTTTCATGTATGCAAAAATGTTTGAATGTATGTGTGCTTGCATGTATGTGTGTTTGCATGTACGCCTGTATGCCTGTATTTATGTGTCTGTATGTGTTTATGTATGTTTATCATTTTATTGATATTTATTTTTCTCTTAATAATTTCTAGAGCTCGTACGCCAGAAGTAATTAATATTTTGACTATATGTGTACGCAATTGGGGTGTATTAAATAATTTTAAAATTATGTGTTCTGGCCCCACTACAATTTGAGTGATTTCACATCAAGCACGAAGCCTGTATATTGGATTGATTTCCACAATACAAACAGAAGCAAACGCAAAAACATACACTCACACACACACAAATATATATATATATATATATATATATATATTCATATATATATTCATTGTTCATCAGTGGATGTTTTAATTTACGCAATTCACTTGTGTCGCATGTGCCTCTTGATAAAATCGGTAATATTCTTCTCGTATATCATTGGGTAGTCTTGCGTGGTAACACAGTCTATCACACATACGTTTGTTTTATAGTATTTCTTTATGCACAACCCTGCAAACTTACATTCGTTGATCGTGAGAATTTGCCACCATCCGATCGTGGGTATTTTCGTCGTTTTCCATCGACGCATGTCGAGTGTGTCTGGTTTTGTGGTGTATTTATAATACTTATGTGTAGCGAATTTATTTAATTTCTGCTTTCAAACGTTTTTTACTTTTACTCTCTCAACTAATATATATATATATACATATATATATATATATGCTATATATATATATATATATATATATGTATATGTGTGTGTGTGGGTGTGGGTGTTGTTCGTCTACATGCGTATGTACAAGCTTGTGAGAGTTTATAGTTTGATATCGTGTCACAATAACCAATAAGATGTGTCAATGCGTAATAATTAGTTTTTGGACTTTATATCTGTATTTCTATCTTGGCACATTGCTTTACATCCAATTTCTCAAACCTATTTTTAAAAATTTGTTTGTATTTTCATTCCACTTTTCGTTGATATAACAATGAAATAATGCATAACCTGATGTTGAAGTCCTCCACACGGAAGGCTTCATAAGAGCCTAGTGCACAAGATCAAATGGACTGTCGAGGTCTAGTAAAATTACAATTATGTCGACTTTTTATATGATAACGGTAGTTGTGCTTGCCAGTTTATTTTCTTCTATATTTCCTTAAATCTTGTCTATTTACTATGTTTGCCTATCATGATTCTCAGATGCGTGCTTGGTGGATCTGTAGGTTCCGAAACCTGTTATCTCGACATGCCCACTTGTTCTTGTAGATTTCATAATCAACTTAGAACTTTCACATATAGGAACTCTGCGTGCTACAAAATGTAAATTGAGGTTAACTTACTAATGTAGGTCTTTGATTATAGCTACCACCTGTTAGTAGTGCCAATGGTGTCAATCATCGCGAGAAACAACTTTTGAATCTGTAGTCATTTGTTTTTATGTGAAATGATTTTATCCTTGTCGCTACAAAATATTTCATTTTAACCATCTAATGTTGTTTATGTCAACATTTTCCCTGATTCGATAAAGATGTTTTTATAGTGCATTACTTTATCTGTCCTATATTTCTTGTAAAGTTGTATTTCAGCAAATTAACGAGTGAAGCATAATTCGATGAATGTTAAGCGTGTTGAATATTTGAATTTTATATCACCATTGGGCTTCAAACATCTATCAATTCCACATTAAATATTATGAAAAATCTTACCATCGCGATGACTATTATACTATAACTGTGAGAAAATAACAACGCATTCGATTTAGAAAAGTTAACGTTATGGCTGAATCATGAGAATATCAAACTGGATAAGTTCAGTACGCTAATATACTAGCACGTCACTAGAGCTCTGCACGGCGTAATATTTTGATGTATATATATATATATATATATATATATATATATATATATATATATATAGTATATATATAGAGAGAGAGAGAGAGAGAGAGAGAATTCAAGTAAAACGGCAGCATCACATACTGTCCAGTATTTGCCGGGGTTAGGGCTCTAACCATAGCATGTCTGATGCAATTTTTAATTTATACTAGCAATAAATAAAACTCTTGTATGTATTGCGTTTATTTAGAATCTGCGATGAGTCCTACGTGTTCATTCAATGAACTACTACGCAGAAACATTCCAGAACTCCTGGTTTAAACTTTGCTTATAGGCAGTCTTTCTATTAGAACTTTTGACAATCTAAAGCTAATACCAGAAATCCATTCTTATAAATCTTGCAATATTCTTTGTAGTTACTTGTATTTATTTTTCGCCTGTGTAATTATCTTTGTGCTTATATTTTTATCAACCTTGACAATTGTGTTGGAAAACTTTCAATTTAATTTTGCTCGTCTACAGATGTGTTTGTGGATCGTTAAAATAATAAAATGTAAGGTAGGCCAACCTTGCGTTCTTTTCATGGACATATGCGGGTGTCAGTATTGCATAATGGCATGTTGCCAAATTTCGTTAATGCTTGAAACAGTCATTCTTGCTTTTGGACAAAGTTACAATTATTGAAAATTCAAGAGAACAGGAATTTATCATTAATTTTCAGTCAGGATTAGTTGTTTGAAGATATATACGGGCTACTGGTATAGTATTGATCGTTTTATAGTGTATATCGAGTCGATACCATTCTCTTCAGATGGTCATGTCGATTTACAGAGGTGACTTTATTCATTACATTTTTATTGTACATTTATTCTTTTAGTCCTATTTTGGTTTTTGTTGTCGCGTTAAAAATTAGAAGCATGCAAATTATGTTTTCTAGAGTATGTTATTTTGTTGAAATCCTCTGGGTGTAAGTAAGCACTGCGATTGTCTGTGCCTTAAAACTCCATCTCTGTTTGTTTAATGTTTATGTTTGCCAATACTAATTTAAGATTAGTGGAATTGTATGTTGGTAGTAATAGTGGTACACTGGATGATAATATCATATTTTAGGTAGCAGTCGACAATTTTGTCGAGCTGTAAATACTATTCAGTCATAATTATATCGAACAAAGGAAGGCTTGATCTTTTCAACATTGTCTTTTTGCTATCACTTACCAATACGGTCATCGGTTGGTATATATCTTACTTATTTCGTTTTTCCCATTAGGAAGTTACCATAATAACTCTGTCTCCCACGATCTCTCTCGTTCTTTCTTTCTTCAACTTTAAACTTAGAAAATTTGTAAGAAAAATATATTTTCCATTTTATCGTAATTTTTAATGTATGCAATCTGGAAAATTGGATACGTTTACATTTATTTACAGTTAAATACTGTTTGTTGCGGAGACCTAATATATATGCAAGTATGTATTATGTGTTGCGAACCTAGTAACAAATTAGTTCAGTTGTGACCAGAAGGATAAAACCAAAAGCAGCATGAACGAAAGTATAATTCCTCATGCAATATCTGTTTCTGTGCTTACTGGCGACTCATCAGTAGGAGCCGGTATTACGCCCTTAACCACTATATATTTTGGTCAGTAATGTGGAATAGGACGGTACATGTTGGTACCATTTTCCATCTCGGAAACCATAGTGTTAGTTCTATGTACCTTTTCGGTACAATAATATTGATATCGGTGACTAAACAATTAGCCATGGTGCTAGTATCCTTTACAAACCAGGTATATATATTATGTAGTGTGAGTTAGCGTTGAAGTCGCTTTCTCGTAGACAATATATGATGTTAGCTTCACTATTGCAGGTTTACACATTCGTCTAGGAGATTGTGCCGTCCTATTATTCCACATTCTTCTACCAAATATATAGTGGTTAAAGGGCGTAATACCGGCTCCTACTGATGAGTCGCCAGTACGCACAAAACGAATGTGCATGAGATTATACTTTCCGTTCATGCTGCCTTTGGTTTATCATTTTGGTCACAACTGATCTAATTTGTTACCAGGTTCGCAACACCTAATACATACTTACATTTATTTACGTTTAGTCTTTGTAGTGTCGTAAGTTAAATAATAATATGACATTAATGATCTTCTAATATAAAATTTAAACATTTTTTTAATTAAAAATTAATAGACAGTTTTTTCTGACTTGGAGATGTCAAATGTAATATCTTTACACAGTCACTGGTTTATCTTTTATCAATTATTTACTAGTTCTTGGCATTAAAACATTTATAAATATTATGCATTCTAGGAATTTTTTAACAAATCTAAAGAGGATTTTACCACCGAACTGTTACAGGCTATGTAAATTAATACTTCGTGAATGAGTATAGGCTCGTGTTAATCGAACCTAGATCGATACTTTTATTACGTATTCTATGATTTATTGTCTAAAAAATTTTTCATGCTAATGGTAATGATTTTTATTTTACATTCGCAAACGTCATTGAGGCAATTAATTGTTTTCACCATGCGTAAAATCAATAATTATTTAGTTTATAATTCTAGGCAAAATTCGATGACTAAATATGCTATTCGAAAGTCAAATAATCTAAATTATACTTACAAACTGTTTTGTGTCTGCATATTTTTACTTTTTTCTATTATCGGCTACTTTAAACGTTAAAATGGAATCATTTTAAACCTCGTAGACTTATTTAGTTGTAGAAGTGATAATTCTCACTGAATGATTCATCTACTCGAGTAACATATGATTGAGATTTTTTAGCTCCTTTTAACCAGTCCATTTAAAAGATGCGTATTCAGTTTTCTGGCAGAATGAGTCACTTGTTCTAAAGTCATTTATACGTATAACGCACATTTTATTAGCATTGTTTTATTAGTTAAAAATATTCTCACCGGTCAGAAATTTTGATTATTTGGTCATATTTCGTTATACTTAACCAAAGCAATCTTGGTTTGGCATGTCGGTAAGATGGGCAATACAAGAAACTTGGTTAGAATTCAATTACATTTACAGGAATTTTGAAAAGCTTTATTTACTTATATAGGCAATGAATTACGAATTTCGCGCTGTGTTCATCGAGGATAGGTTAGACGATAAATGAAAGATTTAATTTTGGCCTCCATTTATTCAAATTTTTATTGACTACTGGTTGGCTACCGCAATATCTGAACATTCTCCATTAATATATTTTTCCTAATAAATGTATTTCCTGCTGTTTTATTTCCATGGTGTGTTTTACGGTATTAGAGCTTCTTACCGGAAAAAGCAGGATAGCTCAGTGGTTAGAGCACCAGATTCCGAAGCAGACGTGCCCAGGTTCGTATCCTGTCCGCGGCAAATTCTGGCCAGTACTTGATGAGTTCCCAATACGGACGAAACCGGTCTACTGGATGAATTGCCTTTTCTACACTATACAATTCTTAGTTTATACTGACATATGTAAGTAATTAATGGGTCAGGTGTTTATATTAAGACCGCAACCTTGATTATAATAATTGTTATCACCACCCGCGCAACCAATGTTCGTTTAATTATATAAAAGCCGAATATGTTTCATGTCTGAGTAAAATTTTATACGGTCGATTAGCGACGTAGAAGTCTCGACAAAATATGCATTGCTGACTGCCAGCTGCTACTATACACAAACCTGCCATGTGGTTAAAACTATTCGGTCATGTGATGCATGATTCTTCTACATCATAATGTGTGGCAAAGAAAGTTTTCCAACCTTATATTCATCGCACCATATATGAGTTTTTGGTATTATGAGCAATTGGTTGAAAAAATATACGAAAAGGTGTATCGAAAATTCCCAGTTCAAAAATGTGGTCAGAGAAAAAATACCTTATTCAAAAAAAGGATAATTTAATTGTACAACATTTCTTTTAGATTATTAGTTATATACATATATGTTTGATTGTATAAATTGGTATGTAATGACTTCACTCGAAAGAGAGTTTGGGTTCGATATTCCTTTTCCATTCTGTTCGCCACCAGCAATGCGTTAACTATTGAACTATTTTACGTAGTTTTACAGAATTTCGATTTATTTGTTTGATGCTCGTTCACAGTTACTTATTGAAACGAAATGTGGCCGTCTTGCCAAGCAAATGACTCATACTTTTCGCACCAGTTAAGTAGTGATTAAAAATGGAAACATTTTAGTTATGCGCAGATATCATTCCTATTTTTTATACAACAGATTTAATCTTATTTCAATGGATATCAGTTTTGTAGTTTCGTCTGTATGGCTAAGTTATCGTAGGTAATATGCAGTCTTTTTAAGAATATGTTTGTATTATTGGAATGTTAGTAATATCAACGTCCATCATATACAAACGAATACGTAAATTAGCCTATTTCGTATAATATCATGTAGAATTTTTAATTCCGGAATTTACTGTTTTGATAATGTAAATTGTGAAATTATTTGTTTATTAAATTATAACTTTATTATAATACGGATTTATAAAATAGTTTAATAAAGATAATTTTCTGTTAGTCATAGCTCAACTGTAAATTATTGCAAATTTGTAAGTTATAAGGAACAAAAAATAAGCGGAAACCGCACACGCCGTGTTACACATACGAACAATTCACCAGGTTATACTCAAGTAACTTGCAAACTATTTCAGTTTGTTGAACTGCGGAGAAAGTATTTTGCACATGACCGTATCCGCAACGTCTCGTCATTTAAGTTATGATTTTCGTTAAAAAAATATGATGGGCTCCTACGAAGCAATTTTCTCTTATTTCCAACCAGGTTCGTTACGAAATACTCTCGGATTGGCTTCTTATTTAATCTATCAATCTTGCCTAACTACCTAGCGCACTGAGCAGATATTGATGGGAGCTTATCCATTATATTTCTGGTTATTATGTGTTTTGTTGTAAGGGAACATCAGTTTTGTGTAGGGCATTTGAGTAGTCACTGACTTTGTTATTATTTGAATAAATTATAGAAATGGCGCGTATCCTTTAGTTTGGCGGAGCTTAACTTGCTTTTATTGTGGTCTATGCTCTTGGTTTGCTTTATTTAATTGTTCAAGGTGCCTACTTTTATTTTCAGTTGCTTTTAACACGTCCAGCACTAGGCACCGATATTATTACTAACAGATTTTCGTTATATTATAGAATAACTTTACTATAAAATTTATTTTATAGGAAATCTGTATTATGTGTTGCGTACATGGTAACAAATAAGACCACAAGGTTAAAAAAAAGTCAGAATGAATGAAAGGCTTAATCTCATGTACAGATACGTTTTGTGCTTCCTGTAGATTCATCAGTAGTAGCCGGTATTACGTCCTATACTCACTGTATATGTTTATGCGTCGAAATTGACGGTATTTCTCTGGCTAAGTGTATATAAATAGTGGTGAGTTAAGTTCATATATATATATATATATATATATATATATATATATATATATATATATATATATATATATATATATAGTCGCATTATCGAAGACTTTATATGAACTTAACTCCACTACTACTTATATACACACTTGTGTAGGAGACTGTACCGTCCAATTTAAATAAAAGTTCTCCGCGAAAAACAGTTTATAATTATTTTAAAGGAAATTTGGACTGCGATGTGATAATGGTTGTACTGGTCAATCGATTTCTGATTCATGATTATTTTACTTTTTTAACTAATCTTTCAATATGAACATTTTAAGGCAAGAAAGTACGTTAGACTGAGGGAATTTGTGCTTGCGAGGGAAATGAATATGATGATCCATGATGAAAAATGCGGTCAAATCCACAAGGAAAGATATTTCTTTTGATTTAGTCGCTTAATTGACTAATTATTATATTGCTTTTTTGACTTGTTTTAATTCAGAAATCTATTACCTACTCGGTTCTGCTTGGCTACATTTTGTTAAATATCTACAATCTCGTATTATTTGTCTTCGTCTGGAGATATGTTTTTCTGTTGTATAGTTAAATTTAGTTTGTTTTAACTATCTGATAGCTTACAATCTCACACCTGTTGTTATCTAGAATTATCAACTCTGTAAAAAAGCAATACCATGGTTTATGTTGGAGATTATTGTTCATAGACAGTTCTATTAAGACAATATAACAATTGTTCTACAATAATAATTTATATTCGTCATTCTTGTTGTCACTTGTTTTACATGACAAACTTTACTACTACTGCTACTATTACTATTGCTACTACTGCCTGTAGTTCAAGTAATACTTCTATTATATTTACAAATACTACCACTACTAACTATGTTAATATTATTACTACTATAACTACAAATGCTACTCTCTCAATATTATTAATACAACTATTTTAAATACCAGAGCTACTTTTATGACTCATACTCCATTAAACAATAATAACATCAATACCAATAGTGTCATTAGCATTATTAGAACCATTATTATAAGCATGTACGATGTGTTTTCGTATTTTTAGCATGATAATAATTTGTTAGTCCAGATATTGTTAATACTATTACTAATAAAGATACTTTAAATAACTATTTATTTGAATTACTAGACAGCGTCACTGATATTTGTCAAATTTCGCTGGAGTTTCTAATCAGCCATTTTCAGTCTGTTACTTACTTTCATATAACGATGTTATCATCATTAGTAGTAGCACTCTAATTAAATTTTTGTTGGTCATTTAACGCCTATTCTACTTCATTATTCAAAACCAGACTAACCTCCGTATGCTGCAAATATCTTATAGTCCTCCTTTTTCCTAATTTATTTATTAATCATCGCCTCATTACGGCCTGTGGGCGTATAGTTCATAGTCTAATTTGTGCCTATTTTCATTTTTCAGTTATTTATTTTAGCGTCACCCTTGTAATGAGTTTGTGTATTTAAAAAATCTTTCAACACTTTTATCGGGCTCAATTAAATAGAAATATCCGGAATCATTATATTTAGGGCATTATTCACCATCGTTTCCTGGGGTGGGTAACTATACAAACCATTTTCACTAGGAATGAGCGACCTAGTGTTCTTTTGCAGTCCACAAGTAATCATGAACTCTTATGCTTATATAGCAGTGAACCATTAGTCACTTTTGGCCTTTCTAATGCTGTGCATGAAAATGATGGTGATGATGATGACGATGATGACGATGATGAAGTTTATATCAATATCGCAACCTTGATTAAAGTAATTGTTACAACGGCCAGCAGCCAATGTTCACTTAATTATATACTGATGAAGATGCATACAATTAAAAAACACTTGATCCTTCGGATGATGCTTAATTTATACTTATTTAATTAATTAGCACTCCGCTTGATCTGTGAAGTTTTGTTTGTATAAATCTTCATTTCAATACCACTTCCACATGTAGTGTAGTATCGTTGATACAATAACAGATTTAGGTAACTGGCTGGAACTTAAGATCTAAAGAGATTGCACATAGGCTCCACCTGAAGGAAAGGCCAACCAAAATCACAAATTAGTATATAACTGAAAATTGTGTATAGTTTTTGATAGCGTGGTGAAATGGATAGATGCGTAGAATCCGAAGCAAACGTGCCCCAGTTAGAGTCCCGTCCGCGCCATAATTCTGGGCAGTATTTGAGGAGTTCCCAATAGGGATGTAGTCAATTTACTGGATGAATTGCTTTTGCTAACTCATTAAATGCTTAATTTAACATCGTCATTATGCATATTGATACAGTAGCCATTGGTAATTAATGTTTCGTTATCATATAAACAAAACGAAAATGTTTAAAAACGGCAAAAGTCATAATTTAGGCAAACAACCTATTGAATTTAATTGGTGGATGGAACTAGTTACCATGAGTATATTTACCTAGATAACAGAGAAATGAGGCAAACTAAACCTCAACAAAACACCACGACGGCCAAGTCAGCACTAAAGAAAGTCTACATCGGCAGTACAGCTTCTATGCAGTTTCCATTTTATCACGTCATAAATAAAACCAAACCTCGCATCTTATTCTGCCAAATTAAGTAAAGAAAGTTTCGCAGATGATTCTAATAGAAATCTGTAACAAGATCGCCACTAAGATCGACTCGATGGCATATAGTGCAAGGTTTGGAACCACGAAATATAATGCTCACTGTATTCGGCTAATATATATATATATATATATATATATATATATATTCAACCATTCTTTGTAACTGATGATTCTTTGTTATGCTTTCAAGAGAAAACACATGGAATATAATAGTAATCAATACAATTATTAATATAATATTTAAACATGTTTACATTTTTCTATCTTGCTTTGCCTTTTAATTTATAAAAAAAATACTTTTTACACGACAGAAAAACTGGAAAAAATAATTTGAAGCAAAATTTGTTGACAGTGTTATTTATGTAGAAGTGGATATTGTTCAATTGGAGATACTTAACTAGGTAACACAAAGAGTTGCAGCAACCTGTAAATCTACTCGCACCATTATGCCCACATAAGCGTTAATACATGATGAGATCGGTAATTTAGACTTTTGCGATTTTCACTCTATTGCTGCATATATAGACATGACAAAATTTAAGAAAATGAAGTTAAGATGATTTCACTAGACATCTACAACAAGATCGTCACTGTGCTCGGTTCGATACCATATCGTTCAGGGGCCGACTCATCAGTGTATCATCCTATTTCCCAACATTCCTTACCCTAATATATAATATGCAAAGAGCGTAATACTGCCTCGTAATGATAAGTCGACACGAATCACGAAACGAATGTGCACGATTTTATACGCTCCGTTCATGCTATCTGTGGTTTATCCTTCTGGGAATATTGGAACTAATTTTTACTAGCTGCGCAATACCTATTACACAGTTGCATATATTCATTATTTCTTCGCCGTAAAAAGTATATAATTGTTTTAAACTTGCAAAGAGTTTCAATTCTGATAAATTCTTGATGAATGCTTGATCCTAATAGCATTACAGAACTGGGTGCACCATTCTTTTCTGTGCGTTATTGGTTTCGAATCTCTGTTACCATGGAGTTTTCTCATGCCGGAAAATGGGGTGTCGGTATGTTTAACTGAATTGATTCCGGTAAGCAGCCGCCTTTGTGCAACATGCTCAAATACATCTTATATAATCAGTGCTAGAAATCAACCAACGTTGTTTTCGTTGTATCTGCATATGCTCACAGCATTTGCAGCACAGATGACAGCAAGAGCGCGGTCTATTCCAGCATATGCCTTTTACCAAGTAGAGCAAGAAATTCAGATATGCTCTTGGGTATGAGTGAAATGAATGCTCAAGTTAGGCGTTTAAGTAAAGCAGATTTCGTTTAAGTGGAGGATACACTTTAAGCTTGATTCGCAATACAGGTACCGCTGTATGTATTTTTTTTCCTTAAGGCCAGTTTTTGAACAATAACGTGTATAACGCCGTTCATAAATAATATATTTTGTTCAATTGTTCCCAATGTTTTGTTTGACATTCTGTAGAAAATTGGTGCTCCAACCAAAATTTTAAGTAGTATACACTCTCTCTACCCAAACACTTATCGTCACGTTAAGGTCTACAACCAATTAACACAAAACTTCACTAACAGCAGTAGTGTTCGTCTCCATTTAAAAAAAAATTGCAATAGATACTATTTTTAACAACACTCTTCCAAACTTTTAGGATTTTTATGTCGAAGTTCTCCCGGACAGTAGATTAGTTTATCCTGATTATGGAGACGATATCTTATTACTATTTGTCGGTTAAGATTCTTCTCGGGCCACCTTGAATAGATTAACAGTCGTCCCGTCGTTCTTTTTACATGAAAAACATTTTTAAGAGATCACTCACCACCCACACCAACTGTGCGACTGCAGAATGGAGATCTGGGCATGGTTAACAGGCTTACTTACCTTGGCAGCTCTAGTATTAGCTCACACAACATGTCTGGCAAGGTGAATATAATAATCGTGAAATCTAGATTAACATTCGTAAACCTTCGTCATTTATGGAGAAACGCGAGTTTATCACACCGCCCTAATTGTCATGCTTAAAATACATCTGTACGCACAGTTTTATTATACGCCAGTGAGGTTTGATGATTGTAAACGCTTAGAGGCGTTTGACCATCGTTATTTGGAAATGATAGCAAATTTCGGTTGCCAACAATGAATAACTAACACTGAAATCCGTTGACGATGACGAGCACTCTGCGCTTGATTCCAGTCGCCAAAATTTACTTCAGCAGCCGAATCTTGCTCTTCGCGTTTGGCTTTTATATATATATATATATATATATATATATATATATATATATATATATATATATATATATATATATATATAGAATATTTATCATTTTTCCAGGTGGCATGGGGACAACAGGTCGGCAATGTTGGCAGTTCTGGCTATATAACTGAAGGTGTAATGTAGTTTGGGGTATGGATATCGAATTACAAGACTAACGCAAATGCGCTCTGGTTCGAAGTCCGGCCGCGGATATTCTGGAAAGTACTTGATTAGCGCCCAGTATTAAAATGTCTAATGGATTAATGGCATTAATCGGCCTATGCTGTTTATTTTATACTGAAAACATGTTTTCGATACTCTGTCATCATAATTTAATTCTGTATATTTTGTTTATTTCATTATTTCTGCTTGTGTATTTTTGTGGTTGTCCGTTTGTTACTGAGAAAACGAATCTTAAATTGAATATAAATTTTGAAATTTTTATTTGCTTGGTTTTATTTATTTCTTATTTAGCTGCTGCGTATCTATTTTATTTTTCTCGTTTTAAATCTTTTTTGTTGTACATTTAAAGTGGCATTGCAAGCGGCAGTCTATCGCGTAGGATTGCAAGAATCATTAAATTCACACTGCATTTGTCCTTTAGACTTTTTTAATTTATAATGTCCCTAATATAGAAGTAAATGTTTTTATAATGAATTACGTGAAGACATATATATATATATATATATATATATATATATATCTTTATTCATGTAAAAGTTCATTAGGACCCTCAGTGTCGATACTTCATCGGTAAGTAGGTTTTTTAGTGCAAATCTCTTGACACTACAAAAAGTACGCCCTATTATGATCTGGGTAATCGGTAAAGTTGAACTTGGAGGTTTCTGTTGTTGTGTCGGTGTTTGTGGTTATGTTTTTATTGATCGTAATGACATACTGTTCTGCCTTTTAACCTGTTGTTTAGTCTCTTAACTTGGAACATTCTGTCTTCAGCACGCGGCTTGGTAGTTATCTGTCTGCTTTTTACCCGGTTTGCTATACGATAGCTATGTTTATATAATTCAGTAGTGAATCATACTTAAGAATATGATGCTACAAAAGTTTATATTAAGCCGAAGCAAATACATACCTGACGGGCATAATATACTTGTTTGAGAGCCGCGTAATATAAAAAAGAGTTTTATAATCCAGCCCACACTCTCTTTGAATTATATATATATATATATATATATATATATATATATATATATATATATATATATATATATATATATATATATATATATATATATATATATAGGTATATGCATAATTTTAATATACTCTTTTGTATGAAACGAATATTGAAATAAATATCTATTAGACTATATAAAAAAAAATTAATAACTAGGGGTATTCAGTTATACGCCATGATTTTGGATGTGTGTTAATACATCATTTAGTCCGTAGCCATAGAAATTTCCAGCTTGATGACTGATGGCCATTAATTAGTCAACCCCTTTAATGAAACTTGCCGGGTCTATAGTGATACAGCCTTCACTCAATCTAATGTGAAACCCCGAGTCTGCGTTAATCACGCATTAACAAATAAAAAGAAGGTTGCGGCTGCTGGAAGAATTTCTTGCCACTGGCGCATGGACAGATATTGATGATAAAACTTCATTGGCCGACTATCTAAAAGAAGAAAAATTCTGAATTCAAACCATCACTACAAGAATAGGCCATCAAATATTCGTGAAAAATACAAACTATAATGATTCCATACTGCAAAATTTGTCGCACAGGATATAAAGTGTCGCCTTATCCGCGGAGTAGTGCGAGTTAGATAAGTTAAATCAGCTTTCTGCCGCTTTTCCTTTTCTTTCATCTAATCCATCTAATAATAACGTTCATTTAGATGGCAGGAATATGCTGGGTATTGATTGTATCATAAAGCCCAATAGCAGATCGTCAAACCTAAGTTAGGTTTTCACACCAGTGCAGTTAATTAGTGACAATTAAAACAAACTAGACAATAAGAAGCTCTCGCACGTATGTTGGATAAATTAGAAATCGATATATCGAGAATGAAGAATCCTACTAACATTGCAGAGCTGATCGTACCATCTCTATATAGGCGCTATTGGTTGCTTTTATATGGCGCGATGCTATTGTCCTTTTTTAACAAACTGAAGCTTGTTTAACTGAATGGATCTTTAACAACAGCTGAATCTGTGCGGTACGCTTAAATTCATCTACTAAATTAACTGTCAGAAAATTAAATAAAAGTTGCCGTTTCATTGTATCTGCATTTGTTCCTATCGATCTGAGCGCAGACGCATGCAAGATCGCTTTTTCTTCGAGCTAAGCTCTCTACTAAATAGAACCGGAAGTTCAGTTATAGTTTTGCTTCTGGGGGACATGAATGCTCAAGTTGGCCGCATAGGCAACACAGAATTTAATTTAGGTGGAAGATACATTTTAAGCTCGACGTGCAACGATAATGGTGAGCGGCTTTTGGAGCATAGATTATACTTAAGTAGCACGAACTACAAACGTATTGTATGGCATTGCGCAGCATGGCATTCTCCAACCCCAGGACAACGGTGGGCTCAAATAGATAAAGAAATTAATTATTCATGGCGTGGTAGCATCCAGGATTATCGTTCGTTTTGTAAAACGTCTTTCGACTCGGACAACGCATTTATCCGTTGTAGATTTGCACTCAAGTTTTCCGAAAAAATGAATAAAAATAAACCTTAAATAGATGTAAACAAGCTCGAGCAACCATCTTTCTGACTATAATATAAAGATATTGTAAATTCAAAGTTAACTGGTCTTGATGGCGAAAATTTGAAATTACTTTGGACGAAGTGAAGTTCTACTATGCATAATGTGTATACTACTTTATGTGATTTCCCGTAAAATATTCAATTGATTTCTAAAAACCTATGGAGATTCGCAAACCTAGGCGCCTAGTTCATACTAATTCGCTTATAATAAAGTGCTATAATACGGCCACTTAAAGGCAGTCTAAAGTCGATTTATAATCTTTTAAGGTAAGAAAGGCCGAAAACAAAGTATGATTTCGCATTTTCTGTTGGTCAATATTCGTCTCGACTTATTCGTGCAACAGTTCCGAGATAACTAAAAGTTTGCGAAACAATAAATAATGTACAATATAATCAAGTAACCAATAAAATTTGTCTTTTTGGCAAATGGGCTGAGCACTGTGGGTAAATTTTCTTGGGCGTCTGTATCATTCCCGTTCTTAAAAGTATGCATGTATCGACAGTGTGAAACAACCAGCGGACTGCCATCCAATCTCTTAAATGTCGCAAAACTGCAGCAATCGCTGGTGAATTTACCTAAGTGGATCGCGATGTTCTATTCCATGTTTGGTCTAAAATTTATACGACTACTAAATTTGTAAATATAATGTGCGTTCTCTACATACATTTCAGTTTGTGATCAAGTCTGCAGTCAATCAACGCTATTTTTGTTTAATCTTGTAATAAATATCATTATGAACAGTATTATTACATACGTTCAGGGGGCGTGTGTCGTAGTTCTTGTTGGAAATCGAATAGTTAATCCAGATTATGTAGACGATATTGTATAATTATTTTTCATCAAAGTTACAGTCAATGTCGCCTGTAATAGATTAGAAATTTTAGATCCGCCTTCTGATATGAAATTTGCACTTTTTAACTTTGAGGCACTTCTACCGGACCACGCATTACTCGCATCAACTCGACGGGTGCGCAATGAAGATCTGGACGTAGTGGACTGGTTTAAGTATATTGTTAGCTTCATATGTAATCAATACCATGTTAATGACTAGGTGAGTATAAGAAACGCAAAAGTAAAATTAACTTTCTCCCTTATCGCAAATTATTGAGCAATTCGACTGTTATTTTGCCTTAATAGTCGTGCGTACAATAAACCTGTACGTGCAGTTTTATTGTACTGTAGTGAAATCCCGCCCTTTAGAGTCTAGGATTTTCGACCATTGCTATTCTAGAGGCATAGTACATATTTGTTACCAAAAACGAATAAGATTCGGTGACAAACGAATAAGGCTCCACTAATTGTGCTTCATCACTCACGTATTGCGTATGTCTTCAGTTCAATTATCCAGTTGAGCTTTATTCTCCTACCCAATGACAGACCGGTATGAGAAACAAGGTTGACTGATTTTGACTTGGCATAAACAATTTGAGTTAACTTAATGTAAATCGGATGGTGTGGGAGCCGCTTGACTGGCAGGAAAGGATCCAAGTACGCATTATATTTTTTGCTGAAAACCGTGCGTGATATGGCATAGAGTCGAGCTCATTGGCGACTTTTTTTGCATATTTATAGTAGAATATATTCGTGCAGTCTTTGTGTCCATTTTTCGATCTCGTCTTGTTGAAGATTTGTGCTGTATCCTACTGATAAACAGCGTGTGTTAATAAAGGTCATTCATCAGTAGGATTACCAATTTTGTGTTAATTTGGATGTATTGCACAGTTGCTTTTGTCATTATTTAAATAAATTGTTAATAATGGAAAAAAATGAAGTGGGCAGGGTTGTTGCATTTTGAAAGAGATATCGTCAAAAGTGCAATTAAAATTCTTTTTTCTTTCAAGTATCGTTTTTGTCGGTTATTTTACACGTTTCTGACAAGTGGGTTCGCTATTCGTTAGGTAGGAAATTGTTATGGCTATAGTAATACACCATTTGGCCTAGATTTCAAGCAATATAACATTTGAATATCTGAAAAATACATAAAGTGATCTTTCTGACTGCGCTTTACTTAGTTTAAACTTTGTGAGTTTATCCCAGACCTATTGACTCACAGACTCAATTTTCAATCTAACTAATAGAACAACATCAATCACCAACGCATCAAGTAGCCAATTGGTTAGCTAATCTGTTGAATCCGATAAGAAAATAATTATCTGAGTACAGCTTTATTTAGTCTTGAATTTTTTAAGTTTGTGTTCGGGTTAATTTTTCAGATTTTAAACTAAGTGAATTACAATTAATATAACCGATCTTGATATAAACACCTGACCCATTACGTGCATACACTTGTTATTATAAACTAAGATCCGTATAGTTAAGAAAAGGCAATTAATCTAGTAGACTGGTTTCGTCCTTATTGGGAACTCATCACGTACTGGCCAGAATATGCCGCAGATAGGGCACGAACCTAGGAACGTCTGCCGAACCAGATTCCTAAGCAGACGTGCCCAGATTCGAGCCCTGTCCGTGGCAAATGCTGGCCATTACGTGAAGCTCCAATAAGGAAGAAACCGATCTACTGGATGATGATGCCTTTTCTACACTGCACAATTCTTAGTTTATACTAACAAATGTAAGTAATTAATGGGTCAGGTGTTCATATCTAGATTGCAGCTTTGATTATAGTTATTGTTATCGCCGTCTGCGCAACCAATGATCGTTAATTTATATAAGTGAATAACATTTAGAAAGGGTACTATATTTTTGTTTTTTAGGTATTCTATGCATGTTTAATAGCCAACTATACACGCAAAAAGATAACTGGTCTACCGGCATTGTTAGAAAGAAACTCATCGATACTATCGGGATACATAAAACACATTTCATATGAGGCTTAAATCTCGCTCTAAATTGATAGCCAACACAGATTTAAATAATTTGTGACGGCACGAGAGTAATAATGCTGAATATGGTGAGAAAGATTTCTGTGCAAAAGAAAACTGGCTATTGGCCCCTCGAAATAACAAAGGTGCTTATCTAGTGGATTTGTGTACGTGTGTATGCATGTTTGTATGTGTTGAGAGAGAGAGAAGATATATATATATATATATATATATATATATATATATATATATATATATATTCTTATAATAAGGAAAACAACACAAATAAAGTGGATAAAGGCCATTTATTTCGTGAATACTAAACATCTCTTATACAATCATACATATTTATAAATTTTGGGTTGTCAATTGGTTATGTTATTGGTGACAAATCTGACTCGTTATTACTGCTGTTTCTGGTTTTGACTAGTAGGTGAGTGTGTATGCGTTTGTGTTTGTGTTGTGTATGTGTGTTTGCATGTAAAGGTCATTCTCGCAGTATTGCGAAGTGATGTCTGAGATCTTGTCATGATTGTTTTGATAACTTGAGAGTTAGCCCTTTGTGCAAATTGTTCACTGTTATCTATACAAGTGCTATTTTTCCCAGTATAGTTAATCGTTTCACCCCGCTGCGCAGGGGTGCTATTTTCGCTTGGTAACAACGCTAATGTTGATTGTCGTGTTAAACGCTCGCACTGTTTGGAGACTTCTGTCATCGTATGCGCCTCTGTTATCTCAACCTCACCTTGTTGCCAATCCGATTGTACGTTTGTTGATTTTAGTCGAGGGCCTGTTGGTTCTTGGCTGGATACTAGTAGATTGTTGTTGAATTTTGTTATCCTTGGCCAGTCGATAAGGATATCATGTTGATGAAACTTTTGAATGTTAAGTTCAGGTGCTTGTTGTTTTATGTAAAGCGCTTCGTAGATAAAAAGTAATTTTTCAGATTTTGCTTTATGTAGAATTGTGAAATTGGTCGAATTGACAGGGTGCCCTGTTGCCAATATATGATCGGAAATAGCTGATTTTCCTGACGGTGGCAAGCCTTTGTTAATCAATTTCTGTGGCAAATGTTGTTGGATTCTGCTTATCAATTGCTTCTTCGTACGTCCGATATATGTGCTACCGCACATACATGAGAATTTATAGACTATGAATGATTTGGAGAGAAGTGGCAATTGATCTTTGGCATCCAGCCTCATGATTCTCTGTGTACTGAATGTCATATTAACTTTAACACTGGGAAAGTTGTCCTTAGTTATTCTATTCAGCCGCCGTGCAATTATTGAGGCTGGTATGTCGCCTCTAAATGGTAAGTTTAGGAAAACCTGCTTGCCGGTGTCCTCTCTAGTACGAATTTGCCGTGGTCTAATGTTGACATCAATGAACCGCTCTGGGTAGTTGTTCATTAGCAGAATATTCCATTGACCAGTGCGCATTCTACAAAAGGTATGTAGATGATATCTTGTTGTTCATCTCAGAAGCAGCAGACCCTTCCGAAATCCTCAAACAAGCAAATGGAGTCGATCCAGACATCAAATTCACTCTCGAAGTAGAGAAAGACGACAGTTTCCCATTCCTTGACATCAAACTCACTCGAGAAGCAAACGGAGATTTGACACTGGCCATACATAGAAAATCCACTTTCACTGGACAATACATTCATTACAACAGTAGTGTGCCAAAATCCCACAAAAGAAACTTAGTAAACAACCTAGCGAACAGAATCAGAATGTATGTATGTATTTATGTATGTATGCATGCAATGTATGTATGTATGTATGTATGTATGTATGTATGTATGTATGTATGTATGTATGTATGTATGTATGTATGTATGTATGTATGTATGTATGTATGTATGTATGTATGTATGTATGTATGTATGTATGTATGTATGTATGTATGTATGTATGTATGTATGTGTGTGTATGTATGTATGTATGTATGTATGTGTGTGTGTTTGTATGTATCTATGTATGTACGTATGTGTATATGAAAAACCATTATTTTACCCAATTAAAAAGGAATTGCGTTATTTGTGTTGAATTTTCTTTTATGCTGACGAGCAATATCTGCTAGTTTCATAGTGTTTTAAAGCGCCAATGGCCGAAGTTTCATTCTGCAGCCAGGTATTTCCCCTCAAATCTAGCACACTTGCTCTAATTTCGCCACTACCTTTTTAAATTTGTTATATTTAAAATTTTAGTGGTATTATAGTATATTTTATAGCTATTCGCAAAGTTTTTTCGCTTCTTCTTTCAGAATGATTTGTATTTGATATATTCAGGTTCATGAAAATTTTCCTTATAATGTCAAATTTCGTAATCGGTATAATGATTATTTTGCCTCTCCGTCGATTGACAATACTTGGGTAGATCGCTTTACGTTTTATGCCTGATTTCTACTCAGTTTGTGTAGATTGTTTACACAAATCACATACGCTGATGCTTTTTTAAAAGTTTGTTTAGGAAAACTAACTGTAGAGTATGCTTACTGCATTAAGAGGAAGTTTTTCTTATTCTTAAATCAAGCTTAGTTCTCTGCTCATTGTTTTTCATTTTCCCAAAAATGCCTATTTTTTGCGTGCACAGCTATATTCAAATCAGGAAGTGATGAACAGTCGTCAATGGCGACATTATCAAGACACGCAGGAGTGGACACGAGCTACTTGTGCGCTGATGGCTTGTCTCTTCAACCGAGATCAAATGGCCAACAGCACTGTGCTGGGACGAGGGGGTGCACACAGGGAACGTCTGCCCGTCAATTTGGTTGCCTATGTCGTCAGTAGGTTCTTTTTTTTAGCTCATTGTGTTTTTTGTTTGTCAATTTTTTCTTCAGTTTAATCATAATATCACCGTTCTTTATATTTCATATCTAATTTGTAGTAAACTAATGATGAGAAGTGATAGTCTATTAATTAGAGGTTCATTTGCTTGTCAAAATATTGCAGAATAAAAACACAATAAATATGCTAAATAGATTTATCAAAAATGCTTATTTTCACGATGAATCTGAATGTGCATATAAAATTCATTACACCTTGCTAATCTATATGTCAGGTTGTTTTTCTTTCCCTGTCATGCCGCATTAAAGCATTTATAGAAAAATATTAATTCAGTTATTGCTTTCTTTAGCATTTGCCGTACTCTAATTTATCGATTCTATTTTCTGTTGTTGCAAAAATAGATTCCTGGCGTGTCTCTGATAATATACACTAAGGAAATCGTGATGGTGACAACTATCAAATGATTTTTATATCTGTATTACCCTCTTAACATTCAAGTTCAGCCTAAATTGGTTGACATTAGAACGCAATTCAAAGCATACAATGACCCATTTCGAAGTTTCATGAAAACACCAGACCGACTGAAATCAATCAAACTGAAATGCAGATCTAATTTGTTGAAATGATTTGTATGGTCGTATTAGGAAGGGCGTACCTAATAAACGTTTGTTATTTAAAGCTAATGGGGATATAGCGATTTCAGGTTAGACAAAATGAAATCTCTTTTAAACGAGAGTTTCTTGTTTACTTGCTACTTATTGGTGTCCCATCAAGTAGGGTTTGGTTGTGCTATTCACCATTGTCATCATCACCATGGACTTGTTTTAGCTTTACTGCGGCTGACTCCTTTTAGAGGATAAGCCGGCTCCATATTTCATGGAGTTTCTTGGGAATTTAGTACAAGTGGTGTCCCCTCACCACTCGGCTTTTTGATCGAGGACGCACCTCTAGCCTTTGCACATCCAAGCGCAGTCTGCAAGGCAGCAGTAAGTTGCATGGTTGCCAGTGGCTGTTGAGAGCTCATTCGCCATTTGGAAGTACGGGGTACTGTCCAGGAGTCCATGTAATCCTGTGGCTGTTGTCCCCTTTTGTGGTGGGGAACACACGCCGCGTCATGGTGCCGTCGTCGGGCTCATGTGGTATTTTATAGGAGATCCGATTGCCGGTCGGAAATCCACCACGCCCTGGTGACACCACCGCCATAGCCCCGTTAGCCCATGTACGATCGGCCATCGAAACATGGTTGACAACATCGTACCACGACGGACAGAGAGTCAAAATTCGTTAGTAACTTATGCTTAACTGTCATATAACCATGAGAATAAAATAATGAAAGTGATAATTAAAAAGTGACGATAATATTGGTAATTTAGACCAAAACTTTATCAAAGTAGAGTAAATTATGAGGGATTGGATCTATTTATTATAACGCAGAAATAAGGCAACCAAGATCGCTAAACATCTTCATCGTGGCCAAGAAAGCTTTAAGTTAAGGTGATATTTAAACCATCATCGATTGGGTGGGTGGTTGTATCAATTCTTTAAATCAAGTTTGTGAGCTTAAGGTAAACACCAATCCAAATTTATTTAATCATTCGTTGAACAACATAGAAAAACTACCGCCAGTTACACGCAATGATGCGTTTCGATGTTCCATGATCATCATCCGTGTACGACTGCAAACTGTCTAGCGAGGATCTAACCGAAATGCATATATATGGAATGCAAAATTAGATATGCAGCTCTCACCTCCAGTAGTCGCGGATACATTGTACATGACTGGAAGTATCGGCTGCACAATTTCCATGCAGTCACGAACTTTTTGCAGCTTTCGCCACATTTATAAATAGGTAATACAATTAAACAATCAATGATTGTGCAATGATTGTAACAATTCTTTAAATCACGTTTGCGTGCTTGAAGTAAACACCAATCCCGGTGTTTACTGGCTGTAGTTTTGCTATTTTCTTTGGAGATTGGTTAACTAAAATGGGATTGGTGTTTACTTCAAGCTCGCAAACTTGATTTATAGAATTAAGGTGACATTGGAAATACAGCGTTTTTGCGGCTATCACTTTATCGTTTCATAAGCGTTCATAGGTCCATAATCATAACTATGAATGTTATGTTACCCTACGTTAATTTGATCAGCGTTGTGATTTATTGTAATGCATGGCGATATTGAATAAAAATGTTTTTTTTCATCTAGTGTTTTAAAAAATTAATCAATGTTTTTGACCTCTATATTAAGCGAATGCTTCAATTATGGTTTCACGGGTAGATGCATTACTGCACCCTAGGTCTTGTTTTTCAAATCTTAAGTAAAATTGCGATGATGGGATATAATCCAACGCGGGCATTTTTATTTCATCTCTCTTTAGCAGAATGACTAATATACGGAAGTTCTTCAACGTTTGTGGGACATCTTGCGATACTTTAATAAAAGTGGGTTTTTTATTTTGTCACTGATATCATTTGATTTTGGTACCATCAGTTTCCACCACCATCAGGTATGGCTTCAACACTGTGCTGTATTCCTTATTTTTTCTATATTTACACAAAAAATATTGCGATAAGTGTAGATATATTGGCGTGTCTGTATGTGAAAATGCGTCAATTTGTTTGCATTTTGTATGTATGCTTAATTGCATGAATTAGGTGTGCTGGTGTTCTAATACGAATGAATAATCTACTATAGATGCATAAACAGTATAGATTCTTATAGCTGGCGCTCAGTTGGTATTAGCCAATCGTATCAGCCATGGTATTGTAAGCCGTAGCTGATATATGGGCACGTGGCCATTCAAAATTCTATATAGTTAATATCGACCAATTTTGTTTATATGTAGCATAAGTAGTGATCATTAAGTGGTTGCGGCATAAAGATAAATCGTTTGGTGCTTCAAACGAGTTGTAGCTTTTCATTGGCTAGTGGTAAAGGGGCTTTTATGCCATCTAAATTTGTTATTTACATTTTTAGCCATTGTACATACATTCTAACAACCTTTAGTTAAGTCAGAAATATGTATATTTCTTATCTTTTACTATTTAAAGTCATGAATACCTGTGGCCGTCCGTAAATGAAGCGAAGAAATATGTTTGTATATACACGAGTATTTATGTATTAATAGGTTGGAAAATTATAAATGTATAGATATAATCGGCCATTTAATCAGATAGTCGCTTTATACTTTTGTTTGAAAACGGTTCACTGGTGATTGAATGGTCATATTTACTTGTTTTATGGTTTGTTTAAGGACTCGATGAATTAGAATAACAATTTGCGAGGACTGATATAGGTGGATATAAGGTACATATATATATATATATATATATATATATATATATATATATATATATATATATATATATATATAATAAAGACTCCTTGAGGACATAAATATATACACATAAATATATTCACACATATATACCTAAATAAATAAACACAAAAAATTAAAACATGCATACATGCATCATCTGCGTCAGTCCCGATCACAAAGTATGCTTTTATCAACAGTGTGGAAACCATCAGAATTAGAAATACAGAATGCAATCCTATCGCTTAAACGTCGAAAAGTTGAACACCTCGATTATTTCCTTTCGAGCTTATTTAAGGACGGTAGCAACATAATTTCTAGGGCGTTGTATAAACTTTTTCGTTTTATGGGGAATGAGGAGACCTTGCCGTTTGCTTGGAGCGTGTCGACTGTTCCTAACTTTTAAAATATGCGATCGTGAAATTTCGTGTGGTAGCTGTTCTGCTATGAGCATGACTTCAGTCGTATTTAGTATATTTGCTTCGATTGTCTTACTCCGCTTGGTCGCTTCCATTGAATCACACATGAGAGACTAACCAGCCGGATTCCGACTAGTACGAGGCTGTATAGATGATAATTTTACTTTAAGCCAAGGTCTTAGACAGCGATGTGTATTTAGCCGTCTCACAATATCCATTTTCTGGACTTGAACGGTGAATTTGACTCAGTGGTTCGCAATGATTTGTTCGGTATTTACATTTTTAAATAGTATGCGCACTCTCTACCAAAACACTTATATGGTTAGGTGATTGTCAAGGCTTTCCACTTTCTCAGTTTTGGATAATTTTCTAATAGCTGCTTTTATGAAAATTAATCTTCATTACGTTCAAGATGCAGGTGTGGAAGTTCTTCTTGACGGTCGATCTTATTCAGATTCTGCTCCGTTCCATCTTTCGGTATGAAATTCGCACCATATAAATGTAACATACTTATGCTGGCTCAATCGTCACTGGATCCAAATATGCGGCTGTAATGGTAGAATCTGGACTTAGTTAACAGGTTTACATTTCTTGACAGTTCTATTACTGATTTTTGAGATTTAAGTGACGAAGTGATTATGAAAATCACATCCATTTATCCGTGTGAAGAAACACTCTGCATTAGATGTTGTGTGTACCATGCATTTGTACGTACATTTTTATTTTAAGTTAGTGACACTTAAATGCAATTGACCACGGTTGTTTGAAAAGCATATTACGTATAGGTCGTCAACAACGCATAAGCAACACTGGCATCTGTGGACTTATTTCCAGATTGGACAGGGTATTCCTCGTTAGATAAACAAATGATTATCCATCAACTGCGTTGTCTCGATTATGCCTTCATTTTAATTTTCCAGTGGAGTATTATAATCTTAGCCAGCGTCAGATTGGCAAAAGAAACCAGGTGGGCGGATTTGGACAAGACAGAAACAGATTTGTTCAACTACATTCATATAGGATAGTATGAGACCCGCTTGTCTGCTAGAATAGGGCCAATATGTGCGTCAAAGTTCTTGGTCGAGCTCAGTTGGAAGAGTTAGCTGCGAACAGTTTAGGCTTGTGACTAGATAAAAATTGTGTAGCCAACATTTACATTCAAATATATTTACGCGAGACTACTATATGTGAGTGCCGCATGTATAATTTTGCTTACCATATATATTAATTGCGGTTTGATCATCGCTAGTCAGTTTGCCATAGTACTCTGATGCTGATCATGGAAGGTCGAAACGCGTCAATACGTGTACCTGACGATTGCTGTGCTGTGTTTACTTCCAGCTCGAAAACTTGATTTTAAAAAGCAGCGACATTTATTCGTATTTATCACGCGATACAGAACAAACCGCAAGTAAACTGTATTGCCGGCGTTACCTTGCCTTGAAGTTGATTTGGCCAAAATGGTGTTGGCTAGACGTTTAGTTTGCCGCATTTATATTTCTTATCTTGGCAGATATACTCATATTAACTTCGCCCTCCTCATCATAAATCACACTCCTTTAAAAATGAAATTGTCTAAATTATTATACTTTCTATTTTTAGTGATTTTACTTTTAAAGTATTTTCTCTTTTATATTATTCTTCTCGCATGGTTAGGTGGTGGTGAATCATCAGTTACTAATGGATTTTGTGTTGCTATCCGTAACAATGATGATTTACATAAAATCATACACATTTAGATATATGTATACTTTCGCACTTAAAGACATCCTCCTCCTCCTCCTCCTCCTCCTCCTCCTCATCATCATCATCATCATCATCATCATCATCAACAACAACAACAAATACAGTAACGAGACTGTATTTAATAGCCGATGTTTTATTCTGTATAATGATTGGAAACAAAAAGTATGATAATACTAATAATTTTATTTTTATTGATAGCAGTAGTAGTAGTATTTGTGATAGTAGTAGTATTAGTAATAATATTATTAATAAGAATAATTAATTAATTAAATTAATAATAATACTGACAAACGTGATCATTTAAAGCAAAAATGGGGAAAATAGTGTCATAAAAGGAGGTGGATCTATATTACCTAAGGCAAAGTATTTAGATATAGACTAGTCTAATATAAATCTGCAAGTAGATCACTACTGATCTCGATTCGACGGTATATTTAACAGGATTTCCAACCAAAAACTATGATGCGCACATAAACTCCATCCTGTTAGACGAACGTGTCCTATATTACCCAGGTTGATCTTATATATGACTATAACTGTTTATGCCATGCCAAAATGCGTCGACCCTGTTTCTTACGTCAATTAGGTGCTATCTGAGAAAATAATACTCTCCTGGGAAATCGAATCGACGGCACACGTAATGCATAACGAAGTCAGCGCAAGTGATAGAGCCTTATATGTTTGTTTAGCTACAGGTACTTGCTGGCCTATCCACAAATATTTCGACATATGTCAGCGCTGCATATTCGATGTTGATAACGTATACGTCATACGCTTCTCACGCAACTGCGTTCGACTTCCTGTAAGTGTCCAAAATCATCAAATCTAGAGGGCCAAGTCTTACTAGCGTATACTAAAACTGCAAGAACAAATGCATTGTACACACCACCTTTAAGTCAAAGTGAAATCCTCGCATTTCTCCATTAATGGCGATTGTTTGAGAAAGCTACACTCGCTATCGCGATTCTCATACTCACCTCGTCAGATATATTTCCTGAGTTAACTATAGGGCTTCCAGGATATGTAAATCTTCCCACTACGTCTAAATCTTCACTTTTCAGCCGCAGAGATAATGTAAGTGGCAGATTATCCTATATAAGTATCTTACATTTACGGGGTGCGAATTACATACAACAATGCGGAACTACGACCATTAATATATTCAAGGTGGCCTGGGTGGAATCTAGACTGTCGATATCGTCTGCGTACATCATGGCAACAAATTTTGCCGCCTGGTAGATCTTTGAAATTCCTAGGTATAGTTGGTGGCAGATCATCTAGACTTGAAACTGTGATTCTTAAATGTTGAGGTTTTTGCTCGGTACTGTCCTTCTTGTTGTGGATTTGACTGAATTTTTCTTGTTCGAGATAATTATAACACTCATAGGTCGGTAAGGTCTTGAATCTTGTCCATTTTTAGATGCAACGATTATTCGCTTTGATTTATGGGTTCTCACTTGTCCATTCATTTTTGAGTTCATAATCAGCTGCTTGTCTGAAAATGGCGTTGAAGAAAGATTTTCCACTATTTGTTCCGATGTTTCGAGACCTTATTTCCAGTCTTATCTTCAGAGTTGACACAATACGCACAGGGTAAAACAAAATGGGGCAAATGTGGTATCCTCATTAAAAACAGATCTGTTTATATTTATTTTAATTCCTAAAGTATTTTTTATTGTCTGCCCTAATATCCGATCTTCATGCCTAATCTCTAATACTCAAATGTGTACGCAAACTTATCCATGTCACCTCACCGCACACAACAACCTATATACACATATGTGTACTCCACTAAAGTGACAATACTAGAATAACATTCTCGCCTATCATGATGTCTCTATTATTAATTGTTGTTCCGGACGCGTAGAAGGATCAACAAAATTTCGATTTCAATATTGCAGTAATCCTCAAATACTCCATTTTACCTAATCCCATCCTGTTTGCAATAGATCATAGAGAGAGAGATTTATAAAACTGTAGAAAGATAGTATTATTCAATCGTTTGGACAAGACCGCCTAATGAGCCTACATTAACGAATCGTATCTCAACCAATATATATATATATATATATATATCTATATATATTATATATTTATATATTATACACCTTAATATAAAGGTTCATACTCAAAAAATTGGTAAACATAGACATGCGTACAATTGTACGAGGTGTAGTTTTTGTGAAAGGTCCAGTCTGTTTTGTGAAATTAGTAATGCACTTTAGAATTTTAAGCAACATTTCTCAGAGCTGTTTTCATTGTTGTGTAATGTAGTCGGTGCATACTTCTCTAAAGAAGTAAATACTAGCTCGATTATTAACCTTACTTCGACAGTTCTCTGTTGTCAATTGCAGAAGAGAGTAGCTCCAAAGTGAGAAGCTGCACAAATCTTAACACAACAAAACCCTTGTCGCTCTAAAATGCGCAGATAATTATAAGCATTTTTGATTGAATCACTTGTCGTATTTTACGCTTGTTATCGTAGTCTTTCAATAAATTGGCAAATTTGGCGTTTTAATAAATCATAAAATTGACTAGTTTTTCTACGCAAATTATAAACACGCTGGTTACTCTGTTATTTATCGTTGGTTGCTCTGCGTTATTTCATACTTCTCCTTTTTCCATTCATAATGTAACAAATCATCTTAAATCTCATCAATTAATCGTTATATCTTTCTTTATTTCTGGCTTTTTTGCTCGTTAACTTAATAAATTATGAAGCTCATGAAAAAAGAGATTTTTTCGACAACTGATATATTTTAAATTATTTCTAAGAAGTAAATTTATCTTAGGTTTTTATATTTTAGACTTTTTATAAATGAGCAAAAGAGCTATAAATTGTCTGGAATACGCCATCTCGGCAGATCACCTTGCGACCGTTTCGCACGGAAATAGCACGTCTTTCTTTTACATTAATCGCTGTAATCACCTCCCCTTCTGATACTGACCTGCATATTATTTGTACGCATACACACAAAGGTACATACACAATATGCTTATAGTTAAATAAAAACCTATAGCTGTCTATCCATACACCTACATTAGTAATTAATGAATAAAATATCTACGTACATACAAACATGCATACATGCCTAGATAAATAAATGTACACACGGGAAAGTATACAGACGTAAATGAATAAACCAATACACACACTAACCAACATGAATGTTTGCGAATATATATATTCATACATGTATACCTAAATATATTCATGTATAAACGAATACATACATAAACAAATAGTTAAACGTTTACACATACATTTTTACATATACACTGGCATACATAAATACATATACAAAAATTAAAAAATTCATTTATACATAAGCCGAGATGGACTATAGTGCATGTATAGCTCTAAGCGAGCTTTAGTGTTATGGTTGAATAATAAAGGGTTCAGTTAGGTTAGTTTGAGTATTTTGTGTGCATGTGTACGTTATTGTTGTTATCTCAAATTCTGTTCGATAAATAACTAGTCGTTTATGAAACTGTTAAATATGACAATTAATCTTCCTGTTGGTTTAAAGTGATTGATAATGCCAATGATTCCAAAAGCCGTTGTCTTTAATAAAATTTTCTTTTCCGTCCAATATGCACTTGTAAAATGTTGTTATATCTATATATTAAAATTTTCTTTGCAGCCTAATAATAATTATTAATGGAGAACATTTACTTTTATTTATTCTTTAAATCTATTTAAATTTACGACGGAAATTTAATTTAGTTATTATTTAGAGTTCAAAGAACCAGTAACTAAGTTTAGGCGTGCAAGTATGGCTGCGTGCTCTTTTTGCATATTACTGATTGTTTTATGCTTTATATTTGTATTTGTTTTATTTTCTCGAGTATTTTTCCATTCATTTACATATAATAATATCGATTTATTTATTCATTGATTGATTTTTGTGTGTTTAAAAGTCATGTTTTGTCAAGGGATATATCTAAAAATCACGGTGTTTATGCCGCTTAAGACATCTTTTTTTATATCTCAAAACGCATACACATGATACCTTCTATGGTGTTTGTATATGCATATTGCTGAATCTCCTCTTCTCTCTCTCTCTCTCTCTATATATATATATATATATATATATATATATATATATATATATATATATATTCATCATGTATATGATCTTGTTGTGCAGCGAAATGGTTTTAATATTCATTATTCTAGAATGTTCCACAGTTAATTTATATCGAATCATTTGGCCTAAGATAAGGTTGTTTTGGGCGTATCGTTGTTGTTAACATTTGGCATACTGTTGATTATTTTTATTTTATATCCAATTTACTTGGCTTTGGCGTAAGTTATTTTAATAGATGTTTTTCGCTCTTTCGTTACACAGAAAATCTTATTTATTATTTTTCATGACTTATACCCAATTTGTCTTTTCGTTTTATTGTAACTTTATGGCTTGAAAATTGGCGTGACGCTGAATAGGATATTTTCTGTTTAAAGAAGAGCTATGATTCTAGGATAGAATATGAACAGCAATGAATTAACTGTATTATATAAATAGTGATTTGGCTTTGAAATCGCGTTGTCGCAGTTAACTTCAATACTGCTTGTATACATTTTGTATAGGAGATTATACGTCCAATTGTCAAACAAAATATTCAAAAATATTCCTATCTGAACTTGTTTATTTCTGTGTGCAACAATTTATATACACTTGTAGTACATCTGGTTTTGCCACCGAAATAATCGAACTATTCTAAATGTATTACAGTTAAATACTGTTTGTTGCAAAGAACTAATATATATGCAAGTATGTATTAGTTGTTGCGAACCTAGTAAAAAATTAGTTCAGTTGTGACCAGAAGGATAAACCAAAGGCAGCATAAACGGAAAGTATAATCTCATACACATTCCTTTCGTGCTTACTGGCGACTCATCAGTAGGAGCCGGTATTACGCCCTTTAACCACTATATATTTGGTCGAATAATGTGGAATAATAGGATGGTACAATCTCCTAGACGAATGTGTAAACCTGCAATAGTGAAGCTAACATCATATAAAGTCTAGGACAATGCGACTTGAACGCTGGACAGTACCCCGTACATCCGAATGGCGAATGAGCTCTCAACAGCCACCGGCAACCATGCAACTTGCTGCTGCCTTGCAGACTGCGCTTGGATGTGCAAAGGCTAGAGGTGCGTCCTCGATCAAAAAGCCGAGTGGTGAGGGGACACCACTTGTACCAAATTCCCAAGAAACTCCATGAAATTGGAGCCGGCTTATCCTCCAAAAGGAGTCAGCCGCAGTAAAGTAAAGTAAGACTTGAACGCTAACTCACACTATATAATATATATACCGAGTCTTTAAAGGATACTAAAACTATGGCTATTGTGTTAGTAACCGATACCAACATTAATGTACCGAAAAGGTACATGGTACTAACACTATGGTTTCCGAGTCGGTACATGATACCAACCTGATGGATATCAATTTATGCTAAAATTCACCGAAATGGAGAACTACAACAATTTCTGAATGTATATCGATATAGGTGGCCTACTTGCTGTTCACAATCTTATAGTGGGTGACTGGACACGCTGATGAAGTCGACTAATACGCTTACGATGCGAAGTATTATCAGCTATTTCAGAAACTTGCTCACGCCTCAAAATACATTACTTATAAAATGCAGGCACAGACAAAATCTGCGGTGAAAACCACCATATGTGGCAGCTTATGTAGCTACACACACATTAATTTAGAATTATTTTCCATGTATTTATTATATAGCCTCGCTGAAAATTTCTGGCAGTTTCGTTATTGAGTAAGCTCCCTAGTACTAGCCAGGTCCAGATCTTTTACTTTGAACATTTACTTTTAATTTATTTGCATGCTGTAAAATGCACTATGCTTTGGGACCTGTGTCATTATATATATTGCCATTGGATAGCATATTTTAAAATATCTATATTTGTTTTTGAATTTCGATCTCCTCCAGACTTTGTTTTCAGTTTTAAATAATATATGCAGAATTACTAATTGAATTGCACAAAATGTAAGCTTTTCACTCATTTAAATTACATTTGACATGTCGATTTTTGTAGATTATTCTAACTGAATATAATATGCTAGTATATTCATGCTATAATTCCGATATATTATCTGCATTAATACAGTACTTGATGTATTGATTGATAAACCTGCGCTATGCTTTAATTCTGTATTTATTTTGGACTTTTGTAAGCATGGCGATTCACTTCTGTTTCTGTAATACACTCCATATGTGTGCAATCTATGACTAATTGTACCTATTCCAGACTTATTTCGTGTTACTGTGAGCCGCATTATATTGCACAGTAACTAGTGGTTTTTCTGGCTTGCGAGGTGAATCATTGGCTAGGCTCATCTATCAATTGGTTAGGGAAAATGAAATGTAAAATAATTACGAGAGAGAGAGAGAGAGAGAGAGAAAAAGCTAGTAAGTGATTGTTGTGTAGTTAGGGAAAATACTCGAGAGAATAGACGCAGTAAGGAGAATTATAGATCAAAATTTAGATTAACATGTGACAACCACGGTCGTTATTGTGCTTTCTTTATGAATTATTGTTTTTCTTTAATCATATGAAAATCAGCTGGATGTGGGAATCAGCAACTGATTACTATTAGACGGGCCACCTGAATAGCCTGGTTCAAATATATATATATATATATATATAATATATATATATATATATATATGTGTATATATATTATGTGCGTTCCAGCACCTGTTTGCCTGTGTATTTGTGTCTGATTGCACTATTTCTATTAAAAATATTTTAAATTAGGACATCATCAACAGAAACTTGAAAAATCTATATTCATTTCAAATGAGACTGTTTTCTTTATTGAGTTAGATGGCTTACATGTGGTTACGTGACTTATTGAGACGCAAGACCATTTACACAGAAATGGATTTTAATGAAAGCTCAGTGATGCCGCATTTCTTGGAGCCCTTTGTGTGGCCAAATTTCCCTGTACTATCCTGGTCTCATTTCTTTTCTGCCACGAACAGCTGATTCTAACATGCTTGGAAAGCGCTGAATGACGGTTATTGCTTTGATGTATGTTCGATTTTATGTCGAGTAATGCGCAATCATTAATGTTGTGGGTGATAACAGCAATTCCGTCAACTAAGTATGCTAGCTAGGAGTAAACACCAATCCTATTGTTTCTAATCTGTTGCACAACATAGCAAAACTACCGTCATTCACTCGATTACGGCCATTGCGCATCTCTCTATCAGTTTCTCTTGCTTACTTTTAACAAAAAACAGCTCATTTTGTATTGCAAATTGTTTGTGAACCTGCTGTTAGACTCAAATATGAACCAATGATCATCGAATGGCTTAGGAACATGTGCAGTTGAACATAATGATTTAAATCACAGCCATTCTTACAATCAATTCATCACTGTTTTAGCTACTAAAAGTGGGTGATGAAGTTCATACGGTCTGTTGTAAAGAAATTGAGGTTTTAATCTACACACGTTAATAACAAGATGCTAAAAAACGATGAAATTTATTTGGATATAAAACGAAACAGTTTATGTGCGAGAACTGAAATCTGTAAAAAAATTATTATATGAGTGCTACATACCACAAGTTTTGCTCTTCTAATTCCGAATTAAAACAAATTTTACTAGCAAGAGTGTTATTTAAAAATAGAATTCTCGCACAGCCCGGTTGAAGGCGAATAGGAAAATTGGAACCAAAGCAATAATACTTAACTTATAAAGATCAATTTGTTCCTGGTGAAGCGGTATTCAATTTCTTAATTTAAGTTTTTAACGATAGTTTGCATCTATGCTTGAGCAAAGCGACTGGAGACGCTACCTGCCTGACACTGTAGCAAAATTTGCGTTAAAATGCATACTATTGAACTCTAACTGGCATTATCTGTTCTGTAGTGATGCATTACAGTGGCCTGATTCAGTCAATCGTGTAGCCTCCGTCTCTTCTGAGCTCTTTAAAACTGCATATTCATGTCATATTTCAGACTTCTTTATGAACAAATTCGGTTTGTATTCTATCACTTTTCCAGTTATCTCATTTACCACTATTTCAAGCATTGTTGTTGAGCATGCATCTCACCGGTGTTTTCTTTCATTTAGTTTATTTGCACTTTAACTTTATAGGTCATAAGATGGTCTTAGAAATTGCACGTTTCATATGCCAGTTTCTGCAAATTGCTTCTCGGCAGCATTGATGTGTTTGTAATTTTGTCCGAAATTTGTTGTTACACGTGACGATATCTTGTCTATCTCAATTGTGAATCGATCTTCGACATTGGGCTGCGTTAACTTCGCTAAGAGTGTGGTGTTGCCTGCTTTTTTCAACATTTAATTTTGATTCTATTAATGCTGTAAGCTGTATTAAATTATATTGAAGGATTTCGATAAATGTATCTGGATTGGTTCTTTTTTATGGGAAAAAGTGCAGTGTCACTCCTAACAAGAATATTTTAAACCATTAGCCCCCATTATCGTCGGTTCATTCTGTAGTTTAATTCTATTAATGATCGTAATCGAGTATGGCAAGTCCACACAATAGAGACTTAATTATCTGCAGTCTGATTAATGGATTTCTGGAAGAGTTGCGATAATTTAAATATGCGTATTTAGAAGAACGGCGGCAAGTTTGCTGGTGCAGTTATTGATGTGCCAATTGATCGAGATATTGCATAAAAACATCAAGAAATGTGGCTGAATTTATTTTTATTTCGCTTTTTGACGAGTTCCATTTAGGTGCTTAAAAGTATTGCCATGCGTGGAAAGTTGTATGTACTAGCTCAATATGATTACGTAATATAAATACTTGAACAGTGTTTTAGGTCTCCTGAACAGTAGATTCCAATAGAGCGTAAACTTATAAAGATAAGTTAATAAGACCTCTCCATTTGACTCGGCCTACCGTTAGATTCCCAGATTTTTCCAGTCCTGTGTCTTTCTTCATTAAGATAAGGCGCTGTTTTATCTTTACCGCGAAGGGGGTGTCCGACCACGAAAGTTTTTATCTACTCTTGCTATGATTCAACACATTTTCTGGAATCTGTTTTAGTGGATTGATGATCACAGTGCATAGGCGGCCTGCTGACGCAGTGCCGACGCTAATGTAACTGGCGTTCCTTAACTAGACCTGAAGGACTGACGCGTCCAAGTGTGGTGGAGTACATCTGATTGGTTCGTAAATATTTTTATCTTATTTAATGACTTTGCTGCGCAGTTGTCCGTGGCCTGAAAAAACTGTGCGTTTGGATCGGCTTAAAATGCTTTACACATGGTGATACTTACACCCGATAATCATACACATCTTAACTGAATGTGGGAGTGTTTAACAATGGTTGACTTTAGACGTGTGTGGTGATTCCGACACTAAACGAGCATTTCCATATTTTAAAAATAATTACTAATAAAATTTGTTTTAATCCGATAGATTTTATCTTTTGCAATCTCCTAATTTAATAAATGTTATTATTTCGGGTGCTTGTGTGTCTTTACAATCCAGGTATCTAGTTTGCAGCATTACGCCATAATACTTTTAGCATTTGAAGCAATTTTATTTGCACAAGTGCTTTATTGTGGGTTGTAAATAGTTGAGATTGGTGCTTATCTGAAAATTTATGTATTTCAGCATATACTACTTACCTTCGTTCATGCAATGTAAAATCAATTTAACGCTATAATCGTTTTGTAGGTGGGAACAAGTTGTGCGGATAATTGTTTGTCAAGTTCTTTCTGAATGTATGCTTACTGATTTTAATGCGTACTTTTATCGGATTTTAGTGTTTACGATGGATTACATTGGTGTCCTATTTAGGTCTACAGAACTTGGTATGCATTAAAAAGTGAATGTGGATTTTCACTAACTTCTACAGTTTTCTCTTTTGCTAAAGCATTGTGGTATGTATCTACATAGACAGTTCACTGTGTACACAGTTAGGTAAATACACATCATTCAATCAAATTGTGTGTAGACATACGCCTTCTACGCGAAATGACAACGAATATGTCATGTAGGTGTCGACATATTTGTTTAGCCGTCGTAACTGCATTGTTTCGCAAATATTAGTTGGTTTCTCCAGATTTACTATTACCTTCATTCTCTTCCATACTTTTTCATACAGTTGATACGGAGCTAATTATCTGATAATTTTCTGATAAGACCTTCCGTGCTTATACATCCGTTGATCATACGTCGCTTACCTTAGATGAAATTGATTGAATGCCATTAAAAGATACAGGAAATTTTTTGCCGTTTTTAACAGTGTGTCAGTGGCCTTATGCCAATGAAGCACTGCTTGGTCGTCAGTCAATTTTACTACTGTATTTTGGTGGCAGAAAGGGAGCATTCGTTCAGTGATGTGTATTACAACAACGTGAGCTGAATGCCAGTATTTTTGTTCATATAAATCTGTTTTTAGATTAGAGGGCTTTCGATTTCTGATTTCCTTCTTTTTGAAATGGGTCTATATACTATATCCTAATTAGGATACATTTGACATTAATTGAAACGTTTTTTACACGTTGGACTCCGTGTTGCCTTTATTATAATCAAGGTTGCGGTCTTGATATAAACACCTGACCCATTAATTATTTACATATGTCAGTATAAACTAAGAATTGTATAGTGTAGAAAAGGCAATTCATCCAGTAGACCGGTTTCGTCCTTATTGGGAACTCATCACGTACTGGCCAGAATTTGCCGCGGACAGGGATCGAACCTGGGCACGTCTGCTTCGGAATCTGGTGCTCTAACCACTGAGCCATCCTGCCGCACACTACATTACACACAATTTTCAGTTATATACTAACTAATGTAACTTGGTTAGTCTATTTTTCCTTTAGGTGGAGCTCATATGGCATCCATTTAGACCTAAAGTTCCAACTAACCATCCACAATCTGTCATTAGTGAACAGACACCACACTACATGGGGAAATGGTATTGAAATGAACATTTATATAATTAAACGAACATTGGTTGCGCGGTAGGTTTTGCCTTGTTGGTTTTCCGGTGGCTCTACTTGAGTGTACTTGAGAAACCGACCGCCGTTTGTATGTTTAGGTTAGCATTAATCATTTACATTTGGTTATTAGTTTTGCAACGAATGTAACACGCATTCCTATGCTGTGAAGATTTGGAAATTGTTTTGTCACTTCAGGCTTAGTATAAACATTTGATCGCGTTCTACGTTTTTGTTCGCTTAAACTCCTTAATTTTGTCTCTGTCAGCAATATGAATGATGTCGCCAAATGAAACATCGCACTTGGCTTATTAGTGGACTGATGAAAGATGCCGAAATATATTCATCGAAGAGACTGATTGAAATAATACCTGTTTTAGTCACAATACAGACCAAGGAATTTCAGCGTGTGTTCATTGAGAGGCTAAATTGTAGAGCAGTACTAGAATTGCGTAGATTAAAAATTGTATTTTCCATGTTGAACTCAAAATTAATGACAAATGCTTTATCGAAGTAAAGATTTTGGTATCGTGTGACCTTAATTATATATCCATTGTTGATGGAGACTATTTGAGAATCATTACTACCATCGCTAATTCCGGTTAGCGGATGATAGATCACTTTTGGTGAGGTGAGAACACCGTGTTTGATTTAGTATAAATGGATTCCATCTTACTATCACGAATACCATCTGGAATTCCCAAATATAAATGGAAACATCATCATTTTTGTGGAGATTACAACAATTACCAACGGCGGCCAATCATGGTTCTTTAACACATGATGGATTCGTGCAGAGAGGCGACTTAAAGGCTTATCTTTATTCAACTGGGAGTGATTGTTTTCCCTTTCAAGCGATGAAATTTGTTATGCATATTGACACCTATTGTTGATACTTTTTAAGATCCGTATTTATCATTATCATGTGATTCAGGACCAGGAATGAGCTATCTTGTGCTCTTTTAGAGAACGAAAAAAATATGACTACTACAAATAAACAGTCATTGATTGTTTGGTGGTGGTAATTATTAAAATCAAGTTTGCGACTTTGTAGTAAACACCAAGCTCAGTGTATATAACCAGTCGTTGAACAAAATAGGTTTTCTAATTTGCTAACTAGAAAAGTAAATCAATATCAACGGTTCAGGGACAAGGAGACGTATAAAAAAATTTCAGTCCAAAAAATCATGAGAAATTTTAAATTTCTAAAAACCATGTGGTTTTCGAGATGGTTTAATATGCTATTCAAAATGGATATATATATATATATATATATATATATATATATATGGCGAAATGAAATATTTATAAATAGATAGAAGCATATTTATAGATAGATAGATGTACATTTATAGAAGAAAAAGAAATATAGATATATAGATTAGTATATATAGATAGGTGGTTAAATATATATATATATATATATATATATATATATATATATATATATATATATATAAATAAATTTATATATAGACAGATACATTGATAGATATATGAACATTAAGTCGGCGATGTATAGGAAAATAGTTAATACATATAAAGTATTTTAAACTTAAACAATGAGAGCTTTTGAAAGATTAACCTTTACATTTTCCAATTTTTATTGCATGATTATTGTAAATTTGTTCTTTTATTTAAAATTATTGACTCGAATCTGTAGGTGGGGAAGTATTTTTAGCAGTCACGAGTTGAAGTTGATAAATACTTGCATTGCCATATTGTTTGCATTTTTATTTTTATTGTTTTCCCTTTTGTAATTAAAATGGCGAGTATATTTACGAGGTTCTGTAAAGTGATTTGTAGCTTCTATACGTGCACTAAGTCATCCTAGCCAACTGTTCAGGCATCTAATAAAATCTGTTAGTAAACAGCTCTGCTGACATTTATGCAGCATATCTCAACACTTCAATTTTAATGTTAAGGTGAAGTTGAAATGGAATTCATTTCTGTTTTTCTTTTTTATATATATATATATATATATATATATATATATATATATACAAAAATAATTCAACCAAATAAGTTTTTATGCGGGAGCCGGTTAAAACGAACTTACTATGTACTAATTCAAATGGGACATAGGGAAACGTTATGAGGCTCTAGGAAGCCTTTTTATTACCTTTCAAGGGGGAGCTGATATTCTAGTAAGTTTAAAGCCAGTCTGTAGGATTAAAATAACTGCCAGCTTATACATAGCGTTCATTCTGTTTTAGCATCGTTTTTATAAAAAAAAATATTTGGTATTTTTTTAAATATTTGGCCTAACGCTTATTCGACATCGGGACCGTGTTTTTGTGAGGTTAGGCATTTTCGGTTCGCCATCTAGGAAATCCATTCAGCGCATATTGCCTTTCATATTAATTCAATTAATTATTTTTTGTGTTGGAGTTAATTTATTTACTTTTTGCTGTCAAGTAAAGAATTCTTATCAAAGTAATAACATGACTAGGGAGAAGGAGGAGCAATATTCAAGGTATAAAGACGTAATATTTGTCTAATAAATGTTTGAAATTGGTGTTATTCATACGTGTTGTGCCACGTTTACAGAAACAGAGATCATTCTCTCACACATTCTGGAGAAATAAAGTATTTGCTACTGGACGACTCAACGACAGCTTGCATACTGTTATATGCGTATTGTTGCGTTGACTGGCTACTAATGCGGAGGCGTCACTAGAGGCCTTCCTTCTGATTTTCCATGGCGAACATCAGAAAATCAGTCTAAGTCATTATAAATTGTAGTCAGGATAGATTATTTCTCATCATTTGATCAGCAAGTCTCATTGGGATAATGCCAGCATAACTAACTATGGCCAACAGATCGTCGCGTCATATAGGAATTTGATATGCATTATGTCATTTTTTGTATTTAAAAAATCGACGGAAGAGTAACACTTTACCAAATATTACTTTATTATAAACTGAGAAGGAACCCTGTTTAAAAATATATATATATATATATATATATATATATATATATATAAAAGCGAAGCCTCGTAGCGTTATTTTAAGGTTGTATTTATGCTTTCTCGTAGTTCTGACGCATTGAACAAAATTGAGATACTTTTTTAATTGAAATAAAAACAAGCCAAACAGATTGGTGCTTCCTGGTTAGGTAGTTTATCATTAATTGAATGGAATGTCTGGATATGTGGAATTATATAAATTTAGTGGAGAGGAACATGTGTGTTATTTTATTTAAGTCACTTGCATTCGATTTAAAATCATCTTAAGAAAGTTTGTGAATGCCATTAAATTTTTGAAATGCGACAAGCCCTCTACTTATTGTTTTTATTAACCGTTTCAATGTTTATTATAGTATATTCCGATGAAGGAAGTATCTATGATTATGACTGCTAACGGTATCTGTGCACAATATATAGCTACAGAACTAGAACATTAAATTGACCAGACTGGCGCCAATGTTTTTGGATGCGTCCGTTTTGAGCATATTTCGTGATTCTGCTGATTTCCGGCCCCAACTATCGAATTACAGTTGTATTGAGTACCTCCGTTTTAGCCGTTCAATTAGTGAAAAAACTCGTATTTCGTGTAAACAATTTCCGTCATTTTTATTGTGAAAATTAAGAAGTTACCTATCTTGTGATTATGCCCAGTCGTTCTTAGGTGTGTGATTATGCAAATATTTATTAATTACTATATATACCAAATAGATACTGTTTTTTGCATAGAACTAATATATATATATATATATATATATATATATATATATATATATATATATATATATATATATATATATATATATATATATATATATATATATGTGCAATTGTATTAGGTGCGCAACACAATACATCATTGCATATATATTATTTTGCCGTAACAAACGGTATATAACTGTTATATATTTAATTAAATGATATCATGATTACCGCGAAATGTGATTAAGGCCAGAGTGTATGGATTTACTGGAGTAACAGGTGTTCAGAAATATTTGTAATTCTCAATTTTGGCGAACTATGGCATACATTGAAATCCATCGTGTTGTTGCCTTGTACCGACTAGGCAGCTATAATGTTAGCACCAGTTACCTTTCGGTTCTATAATGTTGATATCTTACTGACACAATAGCCATAGTGTTGGTATCCTTTACAGACTCGATATATATATTATATAGAGTGAGTTAGCGTTGAAGTCGCATTGTCGAGACTTTATATGATGCTAGCTTCACTACTGCAGGTTTACACATTCGTCTAGGAAATTGTACCGTCCTATTATCCCACATTCCACACCCAAATATATAGTGGTTAAAGGGCGTAAATTTCGGCTCCTACTGATGAGTCGCCAGTAAGCACGAAACGAATGTGCATGAGATTATACTTTCCGTTCATGCTGTCTTTGGTTTATCCTTCTGGTCATAACTGAACTAATTTGTTACTAGGTGCGCAACACCTAATACATAATTGCGTTTATGTTTGGATATCCTGTATAAAGCATGAGTACAATAGTATTTAGAATTCGATATTTGACTGCAACATTACTGTGAGAAAAATGAACTAATGATATTATTTATTGCTACAACAAAACTGATAATTTAAAACGGGACGACGTGGAAGAAGATAGAGCTACTTATACAATAATCAGAAATGAGGCCAACTAGATCTCTGAATAGCACAATACTTAGTCCAAAACAACTTCAAAGCAATAAAAGAAACATGTTGCGCGACAGGAAATAGATTAATTACCTTTTCCTTCCTTTGAAACACGAAGTGCTTGCATCCACTGTCTACCTGATTATTCCATATATTTCGACTTGTTGCTGATGTGTGTGATGTGATTTCCATTGAAAAAAACTTCAGCCACAGGAAGCCGAAATATATGGAATAATCAGGTAGACAGTGGATGCAAACAACTCGTGTTGCAACACAAGGAAAAGGTAACTTAAAAGCCAATAAACATCAACCATACTGTCTGCTGGCGGTTTTCATTGTATCGTTTTGCAGGTCACTGCCAATAAATGCAATGAGATCGCCACTGTGTATTTTAAATCAAGAAATGTTATGTGTAAATGGCCTCCCTTCTGCTCGACAAACTGGTTTCATTGGGGTGGACTTTCACAGTTTTCTTTCATATCAACATATGATGGCGTTGACTGGAATAGTAGTGGTGTACTGGGCCATACCTAGAATGTGATTTAGAGAGTATGATTTATGGAACCTTATTTTTTTCTGACCTGGAGCTTTTATTTAGCTGATCTAGAAATACCTCTACAGATGCCATTGTTGCCTATTCTTTTTAAATAACCTAGATAGTTTGAGTTTGTCAAACAAAGATGGTCAGATTTCTGTAGGCGACTCATCAGTAGGAGCCGGTATTACGCCCTTTAACCACTATATATTTATTCCACATTCTTCTACCAAATATATAGTGGTTAAAGGGCGCTAACCGGATCTACTGATGAGTCGCCAATAAGCACGAAACGAATGTGCATGAGATTATACTTTTCGTTCATGCTGCCTTTGGTTTATCCTTCTGGTCACAACTGAACTAATTTGTTACTAGGTTCGCAAAACCTAATACATACTTGAATACATCTTGTTGTTTTCACTGTATCGCGTCATAAACAAAAGATTGTTTGTGTTGCTCATGGTTATATGTGAGCTGTAAAAGAACACAAGGTCGCGAATTCCTAGTGGGGATGATTTTTATTCTGAGTTTTCTTTCTCTTAGATTGTCTTTCAATCAATGCTGACAAGCCAAATTTTCTACAGCAGTCGAAACCTATTCTTTGCATCTTGCATGCTTGCTATCATTCCGTCACTACCAATTAAACAAGAATTGTTACTGCTTAGTTAGTCAATACTCGAAGCCTCACATAAAACAGAATGATGGCTGTGTCCCATTTGCCCCGACAAGGTTCGTGGTAACATTAATTTATTCTACTGATTTAGACAGCTAAAAATCTTCCACGCGTTACCTATGTTCAATTTGTTTCTGTATCTTATGCAGGAGACAAAATGATCTTTCCTGATAACGTGTAGAAACTTTCTGGTTTCTCATTACAATTTCGATTTTCACAATAAGTTTCTGTCACAACGAGAGCAGGTTATTTATTCGTGTGTAGTTTTGCTGGGGTTAAAATTGAGGCTAATCTTGAAGTTTGAGGACAACTGATAATTTGGTTCAAGAAGAGAAAACCATCTTATCAGACTCCTATACGCACACTAAGACTGGATCGGACTTGGCATCTATGGGGCTCTCATCAGCTAATAGGACTGTTAATTTATTCTATTGATTTAGACAGCCAAAAATCTTTCACGCGTTACATGTGTTGATTTTATTTCTATTATATTTTGGTTTAGTTAACTTGTAGCAAAGGAATAAGATTTTGACGTATTTATCATTTTGCTAGACTTATCTCTGCACATATTTCATCAAAATCTTCTAAACGTCAAGCGTTAATTTGAGGACACAACCCACCCGTACTGAGCGTTTTTCCTCAAGATTACTTTACTTTATCGTTTCCAGCAAGAAAAAGGGTATTTATTTAGTTTGCCTATTTGTTTATCGCTTTTAATATATTTTTCGTGTTATTACTTTTTTGTTCACTTTCAATTTTCAGTAATTTTTTTATGTTAAGTTGTCCCATCTAGAATTGGCATCTGTTCCAATTTACCATTAATATTTTTGGGATTGGAGTTTGATTCGGTTCAAATGACTAAATTTTATCAGCATGTACCTGTTCACATAAGCTATCATTCTGGAATTCAGGGTTGTATCTGAAATAGTGAATTGCTACGAGCTCTTTACAAAGTCGCTTCTGGCTGCTTAAGGGGTTAACAATTATTAATTGAACAATTTTAATACCAGCAGTCACCTTCCGTTATATTTGGTAGTCTATGACAAGTTCGCCTATTAGAATGGTGGCACGTGATTAGTGTAGTATGTAATTGTAGACCCTGCGCAGTATTACATAGAACCGTGCTCAGTGGCGATCTTCTTGCAGATTTCTGGTAGAGCCATCTTCTTTTTTACCGACTTGTTTTGTGCTCCCAGCGTTAACTGCGAGATTGGGTATTGTTAACCGATCAATACAGTGGAAACTCATAGCAAGCTATTTTCGTTGATGTTGTTTTGTCTTGAAGGTTCTTTGTCCTACGTCGTCCGTTGTTTTGACTTGTTTGTGTCCTTGTTGATTGGTGTTGCGTAAGTAAGTATCCGTATCTTGGCGAGATCCACTATTTCCTTAACTGTCTCCATTACAGGATTTTCTTTAAAATTATTTTTGTCATTATTAGTGTTTTTATATGTATATATGTATATATGTATGTATGTATGTATATATGTATATATTTATATATGCATATATATATATATATATAATTTTTTTATTTCAGAATGTTGATTATTAGATATATCTTGCCCGTATGAATTAAAAATTACATAACATGTCAAAGGCAATTATTTAAGTAGACCGGTTTCGTCCTTTTCGAGAACTTAACAAGTACTTTCCGAGATTGGCCACGACTTGAGCTTCAAGAGAAAAAAATTTTCTTTCGCTAGTTCGCTGAGACACACCTGTTACACACAAATTTTCCCGTTTTAGATAACTAATATTTTAACAGATATTTCCTCAAGTAGAGCCTACTTTTCACGTACTGTATAATATTTTCTCGGGCAGGGCTCGAACCTGGACATGTCTGCTTCGGAATCTGCTGCTTTAACCACTGAGCCGACTTGCTGCTACCGATTTCGAAGCAGACATGCTTAGGTTCGAGCCTTGTCCGTGGAAAGTTCTGGATAGTACGTGTAGTGTTCCTAATAGAGATGAAACTGGTCAATTGGATGAATTGCCTTTTTCTACATTATACAATGCTTAGTTTATACTGACAAATTTTTGCATATATTGAGACTGGCGTTTAAATCAAGCAATCTTAATTTAAATATACCATCCACGCAACCAATGTTTGTTATATTTACATTTTTATACTACTGATTTTATCCAATCTATCAGTTATTAGGCATATGTCCCTATTCTCAGAAGGAATCCTAGTCTTAATTTGTTTTCTCGTATCTGGTCTGGAATTTCGCACTCTACTGCAACATATAATGACTCAGTCATTGCCTTTCGGTTCTCATCATCATCATTAACCAAATAACATATAATTTCTATAATCTTAGTCGAAATTCACTTCAGAAATGCTCTTATCATCATTGGAGGAAACGAGGTAATTTTGTAGATGAACTATATACTAACATGCGAATAAGGCATGGATTTTATGCGAAAGAGTTAAACAATTTGGTTTCAGAAGAAGATCGATATATAAATAGATAAACTGAGCGAGCGAGAGTGAGAGAGAGAGAAAGAGAGAAAAAGAGTAAAATTGATGCAGTCTCCTTAACCAAAAACACTTATAGAAGCATATTTATGCGTCCGTATGATTAATTTATTTGATTTTATATCTATTCCTGAAATATTGTGCACGTGTGCGTAGCGTGTTCTAATTTTTTGTTAGTGTTTATTGACGCGCGAGCGTGCTATCGGTATTATCTCAAGAGTGATTGAAAACTGCAGTGTGTTGGTTCGTGTGTATGCAATTACCTAACTTTGTCTGTGTGTACAGGAATGCATAATTTCATATGTTTCTCAATATTTTGTGTGCTGTTGTGCTTGCGTTGATTTTTATTTACCAATTGGTTTTGTTTGCTCGTTTGTTCAACGCAGGATTCATTCTGGCTAAGCTAAATGCAGAGTAACCACATGTTGGTGTAACCGTTCCCACGGGAGAACATGGTTACTATATGCGAAATGACAGTATGAGTTTGATTGTTTAGTTATATATAAGATTTTGTCGGTGAGTTTATATATATATATATATATATATATATATATATATATATATATATATATATCACAAACACAATATGTGCATGTGTATTCATTTTCTGAATTGAAAATAGTCGGATGCCGAGATTACTTGTATAAAAAAGTGAAGATAATGATAAGTGAGGCCACTTATGTCGAGTAGCACTCACATTTAGAGTAATTGGTTAATTGGTATTGGTTTGTTGAAGAAACGATTTTCTAAAGCTAGTAATAAATAAACCGATCGATAAGCTATTTTCTGCGTAGTTTTTCTCGAGTATTGTTAGTGCACCTTAGCAAAATAAAAACAAATACCATTTTATCTTTAAGATTGTTCTTCTTCTATTGGTGTCAACGATTATCACTTTTAGGAAGAGTCGTCGTTAAGTGCAGTATAGAAAATTGATATTATTTTTCGAGTGATTCCATTCCATCTCATTTTTTCTATTCATTTTAGTTCGAATAAATAAGACTAGAACGAAAGTTCGATAATATAATTATACTAAGCATTTGCGTGTGTTTAAAATAAATATAAGCGATTTTTGAAGTTATTCGGTAAGAAAAACAACCGCCAGTTTCTTTTTCCCAACTGCTTTAAATCCAAAAAAAGAGTCATCACAGCGGAACCGAAAGCTGACTTAAGGGATCGATTTGTATTTTATATGGTGTGCACTGACGGGTATTCCTATTGGGTTAGAATTATGGTCTAGTATATGGATTGCATTTGCATTACATTCATTATTTTGAAACTGACTCTTGTGGATAGTTGAGTCGGCTTCGCGAATGTAACTATTGCATTAATTGTGAATATTGATCGAATGGTATCTCTATTATCATTTTGGGTTTCTGTTCGAGATCAAATCTGTTGCCTTTGCATTGTCAGACGTAGTCTGCATGTCATGGGAAATTGGATATGGTCTCTTGGTTCTTTTCTGTAGCACGTTCCAACTCATAATATTTCAACCATGCGGTGGATAATTTGAATTTACAGTTTTCTTATTCCTAGATGATCGGCCACCACAAACTGACGAGCATTAACTGTCTTTCTAATGCCATGGTATGTGGGTTAATTACGTAGCGGTTAATTAAAGTAGCCATATTAGAGGCCGAGAACGTCCAAATGGCTCCATTTGCTTCTGGTGTGAATACAAGAGAATTTTCACACAGAAGAAGAATAAGAATAAGAGTACTGAGGACAACACCTGAGCCTCAAGAGTGATTTATAAATGATGAACTATTATTTAAATTTGCTATACGAGCAAATTTCTATAAATTGATTGAAATAAAACAAGTGTTTCAAGTAAGTTTCTTCGAATTATAGTTTGGAAGAGCTGGTTGGTAGTTTAGACGGGCAGATGAATATCTTGACCGAGGAATTTAGAAATATGAACTATGGTCTGGATGATACTGTCATTGTCAATACTGAGAAAGCCCAATTAATATCGGCAGACATAATACGAATATAAACTAAGTATTGTATAGTGTGGAAAAGGCAATTAATCCAGTAGACCGGTTTCGTACTCATTGGAAACTTATCATGTATTGTTTTGAATTTTACGCGGACAGGGCTCGAACCTGGGCATGCCTGCTTCAGAGTCTGATGCTCTAACCATTAAGCCACCCTGCCGCACATTCCGCACACTTTCCAGTTATATAAATATTAATGTTCTTTGGTTAAGCCTTCCTTTAGGTGGATCCTGTATAACATCCTTTTAAACCTGAAGTACCAACTAACTATCCCCATGTCCGCGGAAAATTCAGGACACTACGTGATGACGAATTGCCTTTACCACAATATATATTGGCAATTGTATGTACATAATGTTATCTATGCTTGTTGAACTTTCATAGATTTTTGTCCATTCACGTTTTTTCTTGTTTAGTGAGGATAAGTTTTGGCGGACTATCTCTAAATCATAATCACCAATTCCCACTAGAAACAAATCGTGCTGCTTTTCTTTTACGATCACCGTTTTATTATTAGACTTCAACATGAAGAAACAGTTTCTTCATGTTGAAGTGTTTCTGTTTATGACGATATTGATTTTTATGAGAACGATATGCAGGTAAGTGATGGTGATTATGGTGAGATTTAATAAACAACTATAATAAAAAAAACAACTAATTTAATAGATCATTGAATTATCTGGGAACAGCTAATTGATCTCGGTAACAGCTATTCTGCCTGCATATCCAGTGTATTCCATGTTCTATTTTGTTAGATAGACTATTCTTTAGATCAAGCAATATTTGATTTTTAGACATTTTTATTTTGGATCCATTATAAAAGGTGAAGATCGAAAGTATTGGTTAGAAAACAGCAGGTTAGTGTAAATTTAAAAAGGCTCGTGTAAGCGATAAAATAGGAGGACTTTATGTTTAGTGCTGTCGCAAGTTTTTATTCTGCTCGTTGGATGTGATAATGCTGGTGATGATTATGGCGATTACGTTAGTAATAATTAGCACGAAGGTATTGCTATTTATCGATATGTTAGGTTAATTTTTCTGTTTTATACAACTGTTTACGTATTTAACATTAATGATTATATCTAATTGTTAAGTAAATCGCCGTGTAATAAAAAGTGATTTTTTTATATTTTTATAAATTTGAAACATGTTTTTGAAACAAATTCTCGATAATAAGCGTTTAAAAGTTCACATGAGTGGTTTATATCGGTAAGGAAGAGGCATAACTTCACACCAGTTTTAGCGTTTGTATAATATTGCATTTAATAGCTTTTGGTGTGACAATTAAAACGACATTAAATTATTAGTTTGGTGTACTATCTTGTTACCAATACCACACATGATTGAGTACTCCTAGATCGCACTGACATTAAGGCATAATTGCACACCCATATTGGGGTGTGCTATAATTACACTCGAACTATATCAAAGCTTAAAAATATGTTGTTGTTATTATTGTTGAAAATTAGACTGCCAATAATATCGATTTTAAAGGACAACCATCATTGTCAATTCACTGAAGTGACAATTTCTGTCTATGATTTGTCAATGCCTATGACTGGTGGCGTCTCTGCAACCGCCGATGCCACCGTGCTTGCACGTTGTACCGGCCTAGATGGTATTTTTAGAGGTTTATGAGGCCTCAGTTCTGTTCGTTGCACGGATAGGTATATCCATCTTCGCTTGATCAACTTATTCGTGTATCATTTTCCTTTTCGCAATGGCAATTTTGACATTATTATTATTATTATTATTATTATTATTATTATTATTATTATTAATATTATTATATTTATTTCTTATTCTTATGGCTGTACGCCAGTTAAGTACCGGTTATAAAAATGCTGTAATTTTACTTTGATAATAATACTACTTATAATAATAATACTATTGCTCGTAATCATGATGTATGTGATGATGATGATTATTATGATGATTTAGGTAGTGAACTATTGCGCTGGTGATGATAAGTCACTTTTAAATAAAATATACACTCGTGAAATAAGCGCCATTCCCATAGTTGTGAAATTTTATTCTGAAGTTTGTATATATTCTGTAACTAACATTACTACTAATACGACTACTGCGGTTACTTCTACCACCCAACATGAAACCAACATAGTACACTGATGCTTTGATGCCACATAGCGAAGAAATTTCTATTTACATGACCACTGAACCGCTCGTTCGTATAACCATATTATTTCTGAGTAAACTCCAGATTGCTTAAGATAGCAAATACAGTTAGTCCAGTAGACCGACTTGGGCTTATTACGAACTCGTCAAATACTGCCCAGAATTTGCCGCAGATATAGCTCAAACCATGGCACATTTTCTTCGGAGTCTTGGTCTGTTCACTGCGCCACTCTTGCTACACACTTCACGAAATTGTTGGTTCTACATTGACTTATGTTTTTGATTAGCCTTTACTTTACAAGGAGTTTATGCGGCATCTCGTTTACCATAAAATTCAATTGTGGGTGGCTAGTCAAAACATTTGTTCAACGGCGATGCCACATTGGCTCCCACTGAAGGTAAGGGTAGCAAACAAGTAAGTATAAAACCGAAAATTGTGTTTATTTTAAGATAAGAGTGGCTCAGTAGATAGGGAGCCAGATGAAGCAAATGCGCCGTTATATAAACTCCACCCGTGGTAAATTCTGGATAGTACTTGAAGAATTCTCAATAAGGCATAGTTCATACTGACAAATGTCTATATAATTAAAATCCAGCCATAAATAATCAAGATATATATATATATATATATATATATATATATATATATATATATATATATATATATATATATATATATATATATTATATATAGTTTGTGTATGTGTGTGTATAGTTTTAACTTTAGAAGTCAGGTTCATTTTTGTTTTTATGTTAGATTATCAAACTAAGTCTCTTGGAATTCGTTAAAATGACTCGTCAGCATGTCTTGCTATAATTTCACATTAAATATTTCAAATTCTTAGGTAGATACGTCTATTTCAGTATTACATCTACAGCAAGATTTTAATGATGCATAGGCATATAGGCGTAGTTTTACTGGACAGAAGAGGAAACTAGAGTATTGTGAAAATGAATTAATTGCGATTCAGAGAGAAAGAAAGAGAGAGAGAATGAGCGGGAGTTCGGAGAAGTAATAAAATTTTAAGCTAAACTAAGTATCCACGCGACTACTGACATTTTGATATTTGTATGCATATTAATACTCACTATACAGTTTATGAGTGCCATTGTTATAGTAAAATTTATATAACTTTCTCCAGTTTGGAATATGACTGAAATTGAATTGCTGTAAGTAGATCTTTACGTCGTTACTCGTGTGCTCGGCAAATAGTTGCGTTCCACCTGGCCTAGCAGGCTTAATGGCACGACTAATAAAACACGTATCGTCCACAGCCATAAAAATAGCGAATCATTCTTATTTTGTTTAACTGAGTTGGCACAGCTTTATAGCATCGTTATATTCTTTCATCCATTAAAATTTAGTCTTGTTTGTATCTCTCTTCTGAGTCAAGTTTGTAGCCAGGTATACTTTAAAATCGATATTTCTCACTAGGTGTTTTGCTTTACCCTTCTTATTGAGTAACAGCTATTTCTTCGGCTATTTCTGCCAGTGTTGGTTGCTTTGCTATGTGGTGCGTAGACTTATGCAGAACTACATACTGATAAATTACTATCAATGGTTGTTTGTTTGACTGAAATGTGAGTTGAAATTACTGTTTTCTGTCGAAATATTTATGCTTTTAATTCGACCAGGCGTCTCATTACTTTAAAATTTAATTTCAATTTGCAACATGGTTTTATTCCTGACTTCCAATTTGTAATGGTTGTTACAATGGCTGCCAGATTATTTTACTATGCTGTGGGGTCACTTATGCATTCTGGTGTTTTCTGAAACTGTGGTCTAATGCATGTTATTTGTTCATTCATTGATATATCAGGTAAAGGTTGTATTTTGTTTATGCGGACACATAAAACAGTATTTCTGTAAGATAAATGTAGTGTTATCGCGACTGCTTCACTATGAGTTCTTTATGAAATTCTTATATAAAGAGAAATTTAAAAAATCATACATACAATAATACACATTTGATTCGGAAAGTATGCATTGAAAAGCTAAAATCGTAAAACTCCACGAAAATTATGATTTTTGGCTTTAATCTTTATGCAATTTATCGTTTAGTTTTCCGGTTAGAACCTTTTTTCTGGATTTAGCATTTTTTCCTTTTTTTTACTTCTGTCGTTAATATACACTAAATGTGGCGGTGTGCATGTTAATTCCTCTTGCGCGTCCTCTGGAGTTTTACACAGTACGCAGCTAGTTTTAATTCGAGGCTGCAAAAATAATTTTAATAAGAGGCATTGTGCATTTTTAAAAACACCTGTAGCTCTTCCAGTAGGAGTATCAGTAGTGTCAGTTACTGCTAATGAAATTGTTTATCAGAAATTTGTTTACTTAAGTCAAAAATGTAATGGAGATGTTATATTATTATTAGTATTATTACTAATATTATTTTGAGTTCACCTTTTTTATATTGACTTAAACGGCTATTTATCACGTTCCGAATTGAAATAAATAACTCGCGTTTGATAAAATTTATAGAACTATTGATGAATTTCGTAGCCGCTCTTAAGCTTGCAGTTGAAATCTGCTCGTGGACTTCTTTTTCTACTGTGGTATTTTATCCATTCTTTTTAAAATCTAAATTAGTAAAGATTGTTTTGGCTTTGTTATGGGGTTACTGAATTTCTTTGCGAGTACTATTTCGAAATGACTAAACGCAACCTCACATATATAACATAACTACAACTGAAAGTCACATACAAAGTCAATTCGCCTACACGTGCCGCAGTAACTTGGACGTGAACCTTAGCGGTACACGTGTTGGAGTGTATGCTACAGGCTGCATATTTATTTCACGAATCTAGATTCCGATTTAAAATAGCAAATGAAAATATTTCGATAGTGCCTGATGGTCAGTTTAATTTTGCACCACACCAGCACGTGCTGTATCAAGCACACCAAGTCACACACACACAAGCTTATACATACACGTATATTATACACGTATATATATCTATATATATATATATATATATATATATATATATATATATATATATATATATATATATATATATATATACACGTATAACGCCAGGATTTGATTATATTTGTATATTGTCGGTATAAATTAAACGCTGCTTAAGATTACTAATGGAGTTAATAAATTACACCTCTTTGCGTGCTTACTGAGAATCTCACGGTTAATATACATTATTGCTTCAATCAGTTTTTATTCTATAAAACATTCTCTTTAGAATCAGAGAACTCGTGGTCTAGTTATTACCAATTTGAAACTACATTGCGTTTGAACCATACAGATGGGCACCAAACCATAATGATGTTGTGGTACAAATCTAAGTATTGTATAAAGCGACGTTTCTCACCGTACCATTATTATTTCAGTTGTTTCATTTTGTCTCCAAAATTTCCGCCTTATTAATGGATACGTATTGAGGAAATTGTTGAATGAATGTGGTTTACAATTATTCTTTCCATCAGAAGGAGCCTGTACTACGTCCTATACCCACTATATATTTGGTAAAGAAATGTGGGACGGAATGTAAAAACATCTTACACGAATATGTATTCAAGCAGTGATAGAGCAAATGTGTCCGTCTCGAGGTCCCTGCTAAGCAAATTATTGCTTTCTTTTGTCGACCTCTTATTAATAACGAAATCGGGCTGCATGGTGAATTTTTTCGTAAGGTAGATTGTACCACACAAATTCCTTTACCGAATATGTAATGTGTATCAGGTGAAGTATGGGCTCCTTCTGATGGGTTCCCAGTAAGCACGAAACGCATATTTACGTGGGATTACACATTTCGTTCATGCTTACTTGCCTTTATCTTTCTGATCATATTTGAACTAATTGGTTACTAGGTGCGCAATACCTATATATATATATATATATATATATATATATATATATATATATATATATATATATATATATATATAAATTCTCTGCAAAAAACAGAATTTAAATATTTGCTTATTAAGTTAGTGGTTGTATTATGGAGTTGTAATTGAAACAGTCATTGATTTCGCGGGGGGTGCTAGAAATGATTTAAATCTAAGTTACGAGCTTGATATAAACCAATCCCATATATAAATAAATAAATAAATAAATATATATATATATAGGCATTGGTTGTGGTAACAAAAGTTATTCATCCAGCAATTAGGTTTCGTCCACATTGAGAAGCTTAACGGCCAGAAGAGAAAATCTTATTGCATGCAACGGCTTTTAGAATCATTGACATAAATCAGCAGAAAGATTAATTACATAAACGATTGGTGTTTCGCGAGGCCATCATCAATTATTCAAATTACGGTTGCAATCTCATTTGGCACAGCAGTCCTGTTATATGCATATATTTGTCAGTACTAACTAAACATTGTATATTTTAATAAAATAAATTTTTCCAGATTACTTGTTTTATCATTTTTTGTAAATCTTCACTTATGCATATAATGAGACTGGTGTTTATATCAAGATCGTAACCTTGATTTAAATAATTGTTAACACCTCTCGCGTAACTAATGTTCGGTTTATTGTATAAATGGTATCCCCGAATCGATCATATCAATGGTTCGCATACATGGTTTGTCGATACGCATCCTTAGTTCTGCAACATATTAAATTACCTTAATTTATAGGTGCGGCAGGGTGGCACAGACTTCGATGGATACGCGACCAGGTCCAAGCTTTTTTCCCTAGAAAAATTACTAGCGAGTAATTGAATAGTACCCAATAAAGAAAAGGTCGGTCTATTGACTGAACTTCCTTTGCTACCTTATAAAATGATTAGTTTGTACTGACGTATATATATAAATATATATATATATATATATATATATATATATATATATATATATATATATATATATATATATATATATATATATATATATAGGACTTGGTGTTTATATTAATCTCGCAACCATGATTCAAAGTATTGTAGGTTGTTGTGGGTGATTTGTAAACTTTTTGTTTGCGTTAATTTTACTTATTGGACGTTGTGTACTATTATATTTTTCTTCTAATTTCTGTGATATATATATATATATATATAGTTTTCCATTGTTTGTGTGTATTTGTATGTTACTCAGTTTGTCGCTTTAATATTTCGAAATTTACTCGGTTATATACATTCTCTTTCCTCCAGCAAATCGATCGATCGATTCCCATTTTTAGGCGTTGCTTTGGCTTAGCTTGTTCAACTGTCTATTCTTTTATTTTGTTTTTATTTATTGACATTTTCAAGCCTTAAAGACTGTTAATTTATGTTTGAAAATTGGTCTCTTTATAACTTGCAGACTTTTATAGTCTTGTTTTTTGTTATTGAAGTGTACTATATGTTAGACAGATGTAAACGTAAAACAGACTACATTTACAAACAATATTTGTGTACTACTATTAAGATTGAATGTTTTAAATAAATGTATATATATATATATATATATATATATATATATATATATATATATATATATATATAGGGAAAGAGAGAGAGAGAAATGAACGAAAATGATAACTTAAAAATGTTCATTTTTTGTTGAAAGTTAAAATAATTAAATAGAAAACGTAAAAAGAGAATGCAAATACACAGTAGGAATTTAAATGTTTAGTTGTGGGATAATTAGTGATGCATTTTTCGAAGAATAGAAAATTTGTCACATATACACAGTAATAGACAAAGATACTAATTACACATCACCTATTTCTAATTAATTAATTCATGTTAATAATTTTAAAATCTTTCGCTGTCAGGAAATTTGCTACTATTTTTGGATTTAAAGATGTGAATCGTTTATTCTCTAGAGACGGTGGTTACTGGCGCTGCTACATCTAGAAATTAAGCGAAATTTACAAAATTGTTTACTTGAAATATAAACTAATGTTTGGACTTGCCTATTGGTGAACTTAGTGCTTTTCTTCACGCGTGTAGACATATCTACTGCTGTATGTTTTTACACTTATGGATAGTAAATCGAGTTTTCCTCTTGCTTGTTGCATCTGGTGATTTGAGTAAACTTTTAGACCAGGTTTTTATCATATTCCACGCCCCGGCTTACTAATTGTTTACAATACTAGCTGTAATATATAAATAATGGTAGCTGCTATTAACCGATCCTTAAATATTTAATTATGTACTTTTTGGTATCTTATAGTATCTTTTAACTAAATGTCCTTATTGAGTTTATAGAATATTAATGTACTTGTGTTATTTATCACCTTTCTTTACATTGATCATTCTTTCGTTGGATAATTTTCTGGTCTGACATTGGTTTAGCATATCTTCATTAACATTTCTATTTTATTAAGTTTTTGATCACTTACCCATGGAAGCTTTTGCTACTGGTGTATTTGAATTACTTTGTCCCACATCCTATCCACTGTGGTCACTCTTAATTATGTAATTTCATATATTACAAATGAAATAATTAGTCTGACGCGTGCAATGGACAAGTTAGCACTATCACTGAAGTTAAACTTAGTTGAATATGCACGTGTGTGTAATAAATTTTAATTGAATACTTAGATGCTATAGACACCCACAGAGCCACGTGACGCGCGCATATCTTGTGAAACATCAGTAGCTATTACGAGATTAACCACTCATACGTAAAAAAAACTGTGAAATTTATCTGTTACACTGGCTTTAATAGTCTTCAATTATTACCATAGTACTCGAAAATGTATATCGAATATTTTCATTTTAAGGGAGGTACTGGTAACAATCCCGTGTTAGCTGAAAAATGGATAAGGTAATTAAAGGAACCTTATTCATCTAGGATCTATAGATACGTTATAATTCCCCATTCATCGGGAGGCAATTTTGCCTTTTCCATCCGTTCTTATGGCTTCATACTGCGTGAACTTTACTTACCGCTGATACGTTTCTGTGTTAATAAAAGTATTACAAAACCTAAATGATCCGATCGTTAGACGAGAACCACAACACAGAAAAAACAGTAAAACGGTAACTTCCTTGCCTCCAAATGCTGCAAGAAACTGTAGTGTTACGTATAGCGCTTTCTCTATCTCATTTGCGGTTTACTGGCCGAGCCATCAGACGATAAAAGAGATGAATACGGAGAAAATGAACATTGTAATGTGTTAGACAGTTATTACAAAGATAAATTTCTGAAAAGAACGGTGGACGAATCACTAATTTCGCTATCATCTCATATAAGATGCTACGCGCCAATACACCAGTGAACTGGCAAAATGTTGTTTCATCATTTTCTCTATCACAAAAACACACCTAACATTCTAGATTTTCAGTTTATCGCTTTTATAAATATAATTCTTAATCGATTACTCTTATTTCCAACATATACTTTAAAATCCGTTAGCTGTAGACTGTATTTGATCGATCCTTTATCGATGATAGAGTTATTAAATTTGTTTATTGACACAGATATAAGCAAAGAATCTAAATAATCCACTTTTGCGAAAATTGTTCGTAGATTCTTAGATTAATTTACCTTCTGATACAGCCAAATTGATAAGTATAATTGTCTGTATATATCAACATATATATGGGTATATACATACGTAGATACATGCATATATATATATATATATATATATATAATGACTTGTCCTTATAAAATAAGAATACCCATGATAGAAAATGCAATACGTTTGGTAGACCGGTTGGGTTCTTGCCAGACACTCATTAGTGGCAGCCACAATTCTGCAGTGGGTATTCGCATTCATGAGCATTTTGTTCGGAATCATCATTTCTTACGCCAAAGATCTTACATTATGTATTTTCTGGTTATGCATCATTGACGCATCAGTTCTGCGATAATATTGTGCTACCGTTCTATATTAAGTAGACTGTATTTAGGCAGTTACATTAACTATTGTTGATTGTGTTAATCTAAGCTTTCTTCTAAACTACATGTAAAGTGGAACTAACATTGATATTATTATTCTGCAGAAATATTAATGCAATATTCTGAAAAACTCTTCGTATTTTCCCCAAAAGAACTGCTAGTTAAAAAATAACAGGATTTTACGCCTTAAATATTGCACAATTTTTTTTACTAAAGTAATTATTATTTTAAATTTCTTATTAATTCTATACGTAATCGAGAGCCTAATTGCGTGGGCTGTATTTGGCAAAATCAAAACAATAAACTTGCCTTATTAAAAGTATTGTATCGCGCCACTACAATAAAAAGTTTCATGTCTATCTTAACTTAGGTTCTTTTAGCCATTCACTGGGAAGTGTAACTGTCGGAAAGCAATGCTTTTCATAAATAAGACCGTTACGCACCTTTTATCAACTTCGTGTCTATTTTAGTTGCGCACTGTCTTACGTGCGCTGAGAATTTTTTTGTATTTTCGACCATTTAACTTGAGTCTTCCGCGTGAAATCTGTCCTATCTAGGCCGTTACTTTCTAACATTTGATCTCTTATACTGGTCATGAAGTTCGGCTAATTGTTCGCGTTGGATGATTACCAGAGAAGTTTTCTCTGCTAAGTCAAAGTTGTTTGGAAGAAAAGGTAGTGAGTTACGGGGTATTGTATAATTACTGGATCGTATTTTTGTTGGAGAATTTTTGCAGATCAATTTCGGGTCTCTTGTAGTCCATAGGTCGTTACAAGTTACCTATAACCTGTCTATATCTGATATTTCTAACTTATGCAGAGCTGTTCATGATGATGAGGCCTAAAATGAGGTAAGGAAAATTCTCCTCATAAGAAAGAGCTGAAATTTATCACTTGCTAGTCAGAACAGGCATCAGATAATTGGGTCCAAGTTGAGTTTGAAGGCTGTATTAGATAAGCTAGAGAAAAACTCACAATTAATACTAAGTCGGAATATTATAATCACGAAAATAAATTTATTTTAAGACGTATTTAATTACTTTGGTAGTTAGGAATATATTACTTTTATTTAATTTATATAATAAACAGCATTTTCTTATTAATGTAATTGGTCCAGTATCTTACGTACTTATTAGCCACACAATTCTTTAATGAGGCGCTTCGCTTTGCGCCTGATTATGGCATGTACAGTTGTGAGCTAAGGTATCAAATAAAGTGAAATGTGAAAGAGTGAACTGACAAAGACGAACGGCACCATTTTAAATCAAAATTTAAGGACTGATGCTCCATTGGTACATAAACATGAAATTTATTTACGCGTGGACTTTAGAGGAGCGCTAGGTCGTCCCTTTCTAGTGAGCCAACAAAAAAGTACAATAATGTAGCATTTCGATTAATAGGTTAATGGGAATTGTCTAAAATCTAAATACATGTATGGCTTAATACTTGCTACGCTCAGAAAGAACCTGACACTAGGTACAACCCATCTTACTGGTATAAGAACTAGCAGTGACACCTTAGTAAATATGTGGAGAAATTCTTATGTTAAATACCCAAGCAAAATTATCGTCATTCACACGTATGCGTCACATTTTCTGCCAAAATAGATGAACCTCTGTTTACATTCGCCTAAAATATTCAAATTATTTCGCTAGGTTAGCATGTCCACCAATTACTTTTCGGCGTATTCTCCAGTATCAAATTGTATTTCATTTGACATATTATCTCCTATCCTGTGCTAGATTCTTTAGTTGAAATACTTAGACTTACATTTGTTGTTCTATTATTATAATCAAGGTTGCGGTCTTGATATAAACACCTGACCCATTAATTACTTACATATGCCAGTATAAACTAAGAATTGTATAGTGTATAAAAGGCAATTCATGTACTGGCAAATTCTGGCCAGTACATGATGAGTTCCCAATAAGGACGAAACCGGTGTACTGGATGAATTACCTGATCTGCATTTTGACTAACGCAGCTTTCATTGTTCCAGTAATTTTCTTTTAATAATATATTTCGGCCCATCTTACCGTAGGCCTTCATCAGTTGCATCTCACGAAACTGGATGAATTGCCTTTTGTACACTATACAATTCTTAGCTTATACTGACATATGTAAGTAATTAATGGGTCAGGTGTTTATATCAAGACCGCAACCTTAATTACAATAATTTTTATCACCACCCGCGCAACCAATGTTCGTTTAATTTGTTGTTCTATTTTGAAATAATTTATATCTTAGCGTTCTTTCTCATTATTACCTCTTTGTAGTACGATTAACTATGAAATATAGTACATGTCAGAACTTCTGTTACGAATTTCCAATAGGAAAGCTAAGTTATCGCTTTAACGTGATAGATGGAGTATCTTTTGTAAATAACGTTTAGAGGTTTCTGTAGCAGGATCTGAAAAAATAATTTTGTTAACTAACTTTAATTTATAAGTGTGCCTAACTTTCGGTAGGTATTGTTACATTTAGCCGTCTTAATATATTACCAATGCTGTTCATAATATTTATCGAACGTGGGTTTATTATTAGTTATTGCTGTCTTTTTTAAATTTGATTTTGGTTTAATCTATGATGATGTTGTTGGTAGTGTTACTTGAGTAGGTGTTTGTCAAAGTCTCATCACATCTAAGGACAATGCTTGTGGGTTGGTTATTCTTCAAATGCTCAAAACACTTATTAACCGATATGAATTTAAGTAATAAATTTAAAATGAAACAGCAGAGATTTCGCTACATTCTATTAAATGGTCTACTGAGGGTGTGAACCAAAGAAATTAATTTCTTTTAACAGAAATAAGTCAACATGATAAAAGTAAATAAAAGATATATATATCCGTCCAAGGTGTTCAAATATATAGAAACGTAACTAAGCACAGTTTGGCATTGGACTTGGAAAGCAACGTGATGATGTCGATGCGTCAACAAATGGTTTTTTTTCCTGCACACATCTAGACGTCGATATATCGAAATTGCCTCCAAATAGGAAAGCATGTTAATAGATTTTCCCTTAATTAAAATTCAAAGCGCTTTTTGGCATGTCGCACTTTTTCTTAGGACAGAATATGATTATTCACAGATGTACGTGCAACACCGATCTTATTTTTCACCAACGAAGTTAACATATGCTCCGACAAGCTTGAATTCAATCTTGTAGAGCGTATGCCTACATACACATGAACAATTTCAAGTATGGATATCGCTAGATGTAGATAGCAGTGGACTGTTGTCTCTACCACTAAATAGAGGAAGTTTAATAAGTGATTATACCGAAATTATGTCGGCATGCAAGATATGCAAAAGCGAAAGCGGCTCGGCAACTGTCCCATGCGCTTCATTCCCTCTTTTCCTTTGTATTTTGAACGAATGTGCACCGGATGCTTATCAACTGTAAAACATTCACAAGGGGTCTAATTTTATAATTATGTTTATAGCTATCTCTATAATGTGGTTGTTTATCGTTATTGATAAGTGTGTTGCGCACACTAGCGAACTCACTCTGGTAAACAAACACACAATATCCTATTAGGCAATTCCCTCAGTAAGGATTTTTCTTAATTCATACCAGTTAATAGGTGTGTTGTTTGTTTGTCAAAACCAAGACTATCGTATCTGGGCTATCAATGATAGCTCGAAAACATCCGAGTTTTATTAAGATAAGTTCGAAAAATTACCTGATCTGCGTTTTGACTAACGTAGCTTTCATTGTTCCAGTAGTTTTCTTTTGGTAATATATTTCGTCTAAACTTATCGATAGCCTTCATCAGTTGCAATATGCCTCACAAGTTTAACAAACGAAACTGGCTTTATTAGTTTCGTTTGTTAAACTTGTTAAAGCAACAATCAAGTTCGCAAAATATCTGTAATATCTAATTTTGCCTGATAAAAGCTATGCTTCACTTAATACTTCTTTATGCCCTTACAGTCTATTAATTAGTATATGTTACGACCATGGGCTTCTGGTATATTCGCCATATTAATTTTAAATATAAACAACATTTTCAGCTCATAGAAAGGCACTTTTACACATCAGGTTATGCAGATAAATGCATTTTTAGTTTTTAGCATTCTGTAATCATTAATATATTTATTTGCGATCTCTTCCTAGGGTTTGCTAGGTTTCATGTTTTTATCTATTACATTATAAAATGTAATCGAAATGTTGGGTTATATTCTAAATGAAGTTGTTTTCGTATTAGAATTTTCTCATTAGCGCAAGATTTCTAACCAGCCTACACAGAGAAAACTGACCATGAAATATTTAGTAATAATTTTTTGTTAAAGCTTGTAGGTAAATTAATTTTTTAGACAATATTGCATTATCATCATCATCGTAATGATTGACTGTAGCAACATTATTTGCAATTAGTAAACTATATTGGTTTATGTATATTCGTGTTCATGCGAGTATCATGCATAAAAACATGTTTCGGCATTACTTGAAAACCTAATTTATTTTTGCATTTAGTGCTGAGTCAGCCGGTTATTTCAGCTTCTAAAGCAGAAGAATTTAAAGCGAATATTATTGAAGAGACTGAGTTGCAATATAATGCACATGCTCGCTCATTGGCTTAGGCGAGCAGGACGCATACCGCATGAGTCCATTTAAAACTAGCGGATGTAGTTAGGAGGCGATGGTTAGTCTCGATAGTCTACTTAAATTTTTTCCCTTGGAACGTGTGTATTGTCACCTAACGAATCGGATTGTGCCATCTGTATTTATGAAACTGGTGGTTTTAATGAAGCTCCTTATCGGCGGTCAAAACTTGCACGTATGCACTGATTCAACCAGTATGTATTTAACGAATTTCATACAGAGAAGAAGATACAAGTTTCTCACACGGCGAGTACCAGAGGACCCTATGCCAATAAGACAGTAATAGCCAAACCCATTCTATGAGCTAGCCTGACTCGTATAGATTTCATCCATTCATGTGTCTCTTGAGTAATAAGGATAATGTGCGACACGGCGGACTTTCGGCAGCCTTTGTTGGTCTTCCTTTGTCGATTTTTTTAAACATATTACGTGTATAGTAACAATTGCCGTATTCCTTTAGTATTGCCACGTTTAATTTTAAATCTTCTGAAAAATTTTCCCGTCTGTCGTGAACTTGAACATATCTACGATGCAATTCGTTAAACTTTTTTAAACCAAATATACGGCTTACTAAACTGATCTACTCTGGCTGGAATTTTCGAAGCACTTGAATGAAGATGAGTGTAATTGCGGACCTTGATTAATTGAAATTACCTGATCTGCGTTTTGACTAACGCGGCTTTCATTGTTCCAGTAGTTTTCTTTTGCCAATATGTTTTCGGCTACCTTTATCGGTAGCCTTCTTCAGTTGGTCCATCATCACAAGTTTAAAAAATGAAACTAACGAATCAAGCGCGATATTTCCTCTAACCAGATTATTTATACTTCAGACTGACCTTTCACTGGATATTCGCGTGTCACACGTCGTGTGTGTGTGTGTGTGAGTGTGGGTGTGTGCATTTCCGTAAATGTTATTTTCATCTAACTAAGTGAGGCTAGAGTGGTTGAATAAGAATTTACCATTTGCATGCGTTAACTATTCGTTTTACACACAGTGTAAAATGACGTAACTGAGATGGCCCTCACTTTCTGGTTAGGGGAGACCAATAATTCAGAAACACTCGTCATAAAAACATGCCATGAATAATAAAACTTGAAGCCTGAAAGACTAGTGTCGAAGCACTTGCTTGGGTTAAGTCTTTGCTTCCTGAAAAACTTCAGAAAATGAATAAGACTAACTTAATATTCTCGAAATCTATGGTTCTAGGTTGCGCAGTGCGATCATCAAAACAACCATCCACGACAGAAAATCAGAGACGCGTTAAATATATGAAGCTGTTTTAAGTGTAAATACACACCCCAATCTGGAACAAAATGGAGCAGAAGAAATTCCTCACCGAGACCCGGTCGTTATGCAAAAATTGAATTTACTTATTGCTGCATATTTAGGACAAAACTGGTGTCTTTAAATCTTATGCTGATTAAATGGTGCTTTTCAGTTCCATTTATTATTATTATTATTATTATTATTATTATTATTATTATTATTATTATTATTATTATTATTATTATTATTATTATCATTATTATTATTATTATTATTATTATTATTATCATTATTATTATTATTATTATTATTATTATTATTATTATTATTATTATTATTGTTATTATAACTTCAATATTAAACTTTAGTTAGATGGAGAGAGAGAGAGTGCCTGTATGCATGTTTGAGTGCAAGTGTGAGAGAGGAGAGAAGAGGCAATGGCTTCATCTTTGTTAAAAATAAAAGCTCACTCGCTTCCGTAGCAATGCGTTTGGTAAATAAATTTCATCGTGACAACTATTACACGTTCTAAAGGTTTAAATTTAGTTTTTTAATACTACTTTAAAATAAGAAGGGTCTATTTTGTATGATGTGTATGCTTCCTCATTAAGAACGAAATATGTTCTTATTAATGTTTAGCATAATTGTGCTTTTTCAGCTTCATTTCTCTAATACATCAGACCACCCTGCCGAATTAGTTTACATAGATTCTAAATTGTTTCAAATTTTGTTTTGTTTGCATATATTTTAAATTACAATTTTAATTTATTCCATTTTTTCTTACTAGATTAAAAGGAAGAACCTGAATGCTTAATGTGCTCTGCAGAGCTCAAGTCAATCCTCATTATACATTTACCAGATGTGTACAGATTCATTCTCTGTCAGAACCATGTTTAATTTTTTTAATTTTTGGCTGGAAAGTGACATCCTTGCATATTAAGGATAAAACCTTGCTCGAAGTGTTTTCGAGAATCTTGTCGATACCAAAAAGATACAATCGTCTCCTACATGAAAAATATTTAAATGAGATAGTTATATACGCTTTGAACTAATATGTATGCAATCGTGTTATAGGTGTTGCGCACCTAGTAACAAATTAGTTCAGTTGTGACCAGAAGGAAAAACCAAAGACAGCATGAACGGAACGTATAATCTCGTGCACATTTGTTTCGTGCTTACTGGCGACTCATCAGTAGGAGACGGTATTACGCCCTTTCTTCACTATATATTTTGGAGAGGAATTTGTGAAAACAAGACCGAACAATCTCCTATAAGAATGTGTAAAACTGCATTAGTGGAGCTAGCTTCATATAAAGTCTTCAACAATGCAAATTCGAAGCCAAATCACTATATATATAAAAAATTGTTGAGCCTGTAATGGGTACCAAAACTATGGGTTTTGAGTGGGTACACAGTACCAACATAAATATTTTACTTGGTGCACAACACCTAATACAGTCAATTATTGTGTCCAATAAGTTCTATTGATTGTTGTTAGCATTTTGCATACTTAAGTGAACGATGTTTATGGAAAGGAATTGGGCGAGTGGCGACGATTCTATCTTATTTGTTAACAGAATTTTAGCCATCATATGCAGAGTTGACTTAAAATTACCTTAATTGATCCTTGTGTGTGTTCATAGATTAGCATGGTTTGATCAATATTTAAGTCCTACCTCGTCTAAAGTTCGATGTATGTGAGAAGATTGACCTGTTACGAATGTTGTCTCGATATTAATAGTTTATATCACGTTTATTTTTTCTCAGCCATTGTGTATTTTACAAATATAGGTTAAGAAATATTCTGTATAATAGACTATAGTTAGTTGTGTCTGATAAGAAACATTTATTCAATAAAGATTTTGCGTTAATCTACCAGGATTTCTTAATTTATATTACTATGGACTATTTGGTTAAGAGCCGTACAGTTTATACCAAACTTCATGGGTCCTGCTGGTCAACTATGAGCTAATTGGGCGACACAGGACCAGTTCGTGTACCATTATGTTGTCCACCATCCCTACCAAACTGTGCAACGGAATCTAATCGTGCTTAATGGCGATCTTGTTGCTTATTTCTACTATTCGTTTTCTTCTAAGCTGGCCTGCCTTATGTTGGCAATGTTGCATTGCCTAGGTTATGTATTGTGCAGTGTTCTAGGCAGCGTTGTATGGATAGGTCTCTTTATCTGCCATTCCTAAATCACTGTTCCTTTGCCCTTCACAGTGTTTTTTTTACAAAATTATTATTTTTGTCTGTATTCCTGTTAGCAATTATATTATTATTCTTTTTTCTTTCCTTTTCTCATGGTTAACTCAACTTTGATATATCGCTTTTGAATAATTTTGTATTGCTGTTTGTGATGCTGATTATGATGATGTTAGTGATGATCGTGTTCGGAATGTTGATAGTAATGATGTTGATGTTGAGGGTGGTGGTGATCATAATGATGATAGTGGTAGTGATGATAATGATTTTTATGGTTGTGGTGATGAAATTTTGACGACGAAAATGATGATGGTGATGGCGATGAGAATGGTGGTGGGGCTGATGTTGATAGCGGTAGTGATGTTGATGATGATGATGGTGATGGTAATGATGATGATAATGAGGATAGTAGTGGTGATGAGGATAACGACGACGATAGCAATGTGAATGGTGATGATGTGGGGATGGTGATATTGATAACGATAAGAGAAAACCAGGCAGAATAAGACAGAGAAAGAGATAAACTGGGGCCTGGATTATGCCGTGTACTCAGTTGTTGTGCTTGGCATTATATAATGGTAAAGTTCGGATACACAGGCTTATTTTGTTCGCTGGTCTTGTCTATTAGAATTAATTTTCTACGCAAGGGTGAATTTTCGTTTGCTCATGGCTACCAGCGTTTACACACACACACGCACACGCATATATATATATATATATATATATATATATATATATATATATATCGTGCTAAAACCCAGTTGCACTTGTAAACAGACTAGCGGATGTATGTTTACTGTGAATTTAAATGGTAATAAAATTGTGCTGAACAAATGGATTCACAAGTGAATTGAGAATGTGCCACTCTTAACTTTTTCATTTTACACTACTCCTTATAGGTTTTAAATTAATAAAATATAAACAATATAATTGAGAAAAGAGTTTAGCAGTTACCTAGTTGGCTAAATAGCGTACTTGTATATTTGCATGCGAGCCCGTTAGTTTACGCCAAAAGTGCTAAAACAAATTGAAGTGGGTTACTTGTTTTGATGTCTGGACGTCGCTTTTGTCAGCATTGGTATTTAATTAATCTTTCTTTAAATTTAGCTCGCATCTATAAATCTGTCGCCTGTGCTATGAATTATGTATTAGGTATTTTGTATCTAGTGAATAGTTAGTTCAAATACGACCAGAAGGATATGCATATACCAGCTTGGACAAATGCGTTCGTACTTGCTAGTGACTCATCGGCCGGAGCCGGCGCTATGCCCCAGCCCCACTATATATTTGGTCAAAAAATTTTGGTGACTTCGACTGTGCAACTTTGTATATGTTCTTTAGCAGTGCAATTTCTAAGCCAACTCATCCGTGTATAATATGCACCATACCTATAAAGGATATCAACAGTATGATTTTTCAGGTGGGATATATTTCACCAAAACTGCGGATCAAACCCGTTCTAAACGTCTTCTACACCTGCAAAGCTTTAATATCTGGCCTCAATCGACTTCTGCTTTAGATTCTCTAAATCCTATTATTAAAACTGTTGCTTTTCTTGTCTTTATGGAGATTGGGATGCCGTTTAAACCGTACTCGGTTTGTTGTAGGTGGTTCAGAGTTCTGACTAGGATGGCGAATTGGCTATGGGGTGATGAAGCTATTTGCATTGTTAAACAGGCGTCGACCGCTACAGAGATTTCGTGTAGCTAACCATGGTTTTTCTCTGTTTTTTGTTTACGTTTTATCCCAATTTTTTATTTAGGCTGCACTGACACAATGAAGTCGATTCTGACGCCACGACTTATAGAACGGTGACACTTTAATTTTACTGAATTTTCTGATTTTAGATACCTGGCTGTTTTTAAATTGCAATAGAATATTGAGGATAAATAGTTTGTGAAAGATATAGAAATAAACTTTATGCTTCTATAAATGTCTGCGTTTGGGCAGGAGCCGCAAACACATTTGACAATTGATCCAGTAAAGTCAAGTTATATTTTTATGCAAATTTTGTTAGACCAATTTATAACGTGTTCAATTTACTTATTATAAGTTAAGACTGTCAGTCTGTTTTTGTGATTGTTTTTGCTGATATATTAGATTGTAGATTACACAGACCGTAACCTTTTAACAAATTTTACACACGCCAATGATTTAAGTAAACAAAGTATAATACATGCCAACTGTGTAGACATCTGTAAGCATTTATCTATATCCTACGATAAAGCTAACAAATTTGTATAATGCTCCGCTTGTTAGCTTAAACTTAAGCGTTTGTTTGCACTAATCGTATTATTGAGTGAAATCGGCAAACTTTCGCATGTAGACTAATGGTAGGCGGTCCAACGTTACATTTGTTGGCGATTTGAATGTCTGGACTGCTCATTGTCTAGTCAGCAACTCGTCGTTCAGATGTGCAACGATAATTCGAATTACTTCGTATGTTTCAAACAACAGATCGAATTTACGCTTCGATTTTTGTTGTTACTTATTTTGATAAGAGCTGACATAAATTACATTTTAAGATTCTACGGTGAAAATTTCTAACTGGTTTTACGGTTTTGAAAACATCAATGCATCTGTTTTGCTTTCCAGCAGTTCTAAACTCAGTTGTTAATTAACTGCCTTATAACAGGGGAACCTTTTTAACGACTAACCAATGGTTTATGCGTGTGGGAGGCTATCATCTTTTCCTTTAATGGCAACCAAGTCATTTATGCCTTAGCAAGAATATATAATGTAAGCAATTTCAACGCGAGCTTATTTTAAAGACATGTGCATAAAGTGAAACATGTGTATACATAGTTTTTCAAATAGCTAATGGAGTCAGAGAGATTAAATTTTCTTCGGACTTGCTGACTGCTGAGTGTTTGCTTCCGACAGTGTGGACTATTTTTATATTACATAACTTATAGTAGATTTCTGAACATTTTTCGGTCATCCGCAATTGGTCTTAAGATGGTGCGCTACTTGTAATTTGCAACTTCAACAATAATACATTGAACGCTGCATATAATGGCCGTAACTTTTCTACTTGAAGAAAGAACGTGAATTTATGATAACTATTTTTATTTTATAATAGCAAATTTATTCCTCATCGTGCCGGAAGACTGGCCACTACGGATAACACCGAAATTTATAAATTCGGCTTTTAAAAAAAAAGCTGAGATTTAGCTCTGGTGAATTTATACTTTGATTTATATTAAGCCTTGTGATGTTTTGATGATAAGAGTCTACCTGCCTAGCCAATTAATCAACCTGGATTATATGTGCGAGTGTTATATAATTCTCTCCGCCATTTATAACCCTTTTTGTTTGCCACCCTCGGTTATTCTGTCTACCGTATTTTAATTCATCGTGACAGCAAACTCAACTTCTAATTCTTTACTGCAATGATCACTCGCCAGTTTGCTCTTTTGTTATAGTTTTAGTAAAAGACAAGACTTTCGACCATTACCTGTTGCTTAGTCAATAGTACATCGCATTAAAGGTATATTGATAGGTAGTTAGTCGTATTTACCTTACCAATATTGAATAGTAGACCCATAAGGATGAAACATTGGCGTTTTTCATGGACGCATAACTTTTCATAATGAAAGTCTTCCAGTTTTATGGTTAGTGCATTAGCTGTCTTGCAGAATACGAACAGCTCAAGTCTTAAAGTTTTCATGGTACGTAGACGTAGTATTCTTAAAGACTACTTATGTCTGGCCCTCTAATGCTAGTTTCATCCTGTCGTGCACAATTAAGCATGACGAAAATCTTTAAGTGTAAAACTTATATTGCGGTTTTCACACATCCCGAATCTAAATTTTATTTACTGCAATTGTTATCTCGTTAATTTTATGTTGTGATTAATTTTTATATGATAAAAACATCGAATTTAGGCTGATCAATCTTTTAAGTACTTTTGCTAAATTCTTGTGACTGTGCCGAATATATGCAAGTTTTAAGGTCTTATACAGGTACTACTCTTATTTAACGAAAATATATGTAGGGGCCTGGATAATACTTTTTACGTTTGGCTGGCTCACCTATTAGTGCAGATGAGTATTGTTGGCGATATTTTTACACAGCTTTAAGGGAATATTTTGTATATGTGAATTTTTTCCTTATTTGAGTTGATGGTATCTAGTGCTCATCACAAAAGGACACTGTATGGATAAGATTAATTGTAACATTGGTAGAATTGCCAAATAATTGGCGCTACGATTTTAAACTCACAACAGTTGATTAAATGGAAAGGAATTAACACAAAATTTACCTATCATTTTGACTATACCCTGCGTAGTTTTTGCGCCAAAATCCCTCATTCAAGCGTACAGGATAATATTACCTGCTGATTGTGCCAACTTAATGTATACGGTCGTTGTCAATATGCGTCATCTTAAAGACAAAGGAAGCTTACCTCCTTTGTGTTCTTAGTTCCTACTCTTGGTTTACTCACTATCTTAAGACATGTCCTATGCACAATTTCTGTAGTAATGTAAATGGCTTTGACAAACAATTACCTATGATTAAACAAGCATTTTTTCGCGGTGATAATCAAGGCTGAAGTCTTGATATAAACACATGGCCATTCATGTACATACATTTGCCAGTATAAACTAAGCAATGTTTAATGTATAAAGGGCAATTAATCCAGTAAGTAATTAATGGGTCAGGTGTTTATATCAAAACCGCAACCTTGATTATAATAATTGTTATCACCACCCGCGCAACCAATGTTCGTTTAATTATATAAATGTTCATTTCAATACCACTTCCCCATGTAATGTGGTGTCTGTTCAGTAATGACAGATTGGGCATGGTTAGTTGGAACTTTGGGTCTAAATGGATGCCATATGAGCTCCACCTAAAGGAAAAATGGACTAACCAAGTTACATTAGTTAGTATATAACTGAAAATTGTGTGTAGTGTAGTGTGCGGCAGGATAGCTCAGTGGTTAGAGCACCAGATTCCGAAGCAGACGTGCCCAGGTTCGTATCCTGTCCGCGGCAAATTCTGGCCAGTACTTGATGAGTTCCCAATAAGGACGAAACCGGTCTACTGGATGAATTGCCTTTTCTACACTATACAATTCTTAGTTTATACTGACATATGTAAGTAATTAATGGGTCAGGTGTTTATATCAAGACCGCAACCTTGATTATAATAATTGTTATCACCACCCGCGCAACCAAGGTTCGTTTAATTATATAAATGTTCATTTCAATACCATTTCCCCATGTAATGTGGTGTCTGTTCAGTAATGACAGATTGGGCATGGTTAGTTGGAACTTTGGGTCTAAATGGATGCCATATGAGCTCCACCTAAAGGAAAAATTGACTAACCAAGTTACATTAGTTAGTATATAACTGAAAATTGTGTGTAGTGTAGTGTGCGGCAGGATAGCTCAGTGGTTAGAGCACCAGATTCCGAAGCAGACGTGCCCAGGTTCGTATCCTGTCCGCGGCAAATTCTGGCCAGTACTTGATGAGTTCCCAATAAGGACGAAACCGGTCTACTGGATGAATTGCCTTTTCTACACTATACAATTCTTAGTTTATACTGACATATGTAAGTAATTAATGGGTCAGGTGTTTATATCAAGGCCGCAACCTTGATTATAATAATAATATTTAATCCAGTAGACTGGTTTCGTCCTTATTGGTAACTCATCAAATACTGTCCAGAATTTGCCGCGGAAAGGGCTCGAACCTGGGCGTGTCTGCTTTGTAATCAGGTGCAGTAAAAATGTTATCTCATTCCGCGCAATCAATGTTAGTTCAGGTTAAAAGGAATTCGTTTCAATCTGGAATTGATTCATTTTTCTGGTTTGAAGATGGAATTACTTGTCCTTCTGCTTCGGTATAAAACATATTTTAGGAAACAATTTTAGGTATACGTTAAACTATTAACAATATGGCTGTTGCAGGAGTAAACTTTCGCGAATTTTAAAAATTTATGGTACATTGCACCTCTAGACAAAATTTGTCGCTAATCTACTTAATGTGGCAGGCTGCGTATTTTCAGTGGATAAAGGTAACAGGAGTCTGGATTAAGATTTAATAATAATATTTTGTTGGTTCAGTTTAAAAATATTCTTCAAATGTTATTCATTGACCGAGGATGTCGTTGTGCACAGCTAGATTAATGCACATTTAATGGTAACCAGGTAAGAAAATGTTCTGATATATGCCTGTCTGTTTGTGTGCGTATATAAGTTTGTTTTGTGTTTTATAGGTGGGTCTGTCTCTGACTTACTAACTCGCCCCGACTATCGTACTTTTCCGATTTTCATTACTCTTTTACTTCATATTCTCCTCGGTGTCGTCTAAAATGTCTTGTATCTTTTTTGTAGTTTTAGAAGATAGCACTTTAACATCGATCTCATTTCTCTGTGTTTGTTCCTCCAACTCCAATGCGTTCCTTATTTTTTTCCATCGTTTGGTTAATATTTCTCTCTGTTTATATATATATATATATATATATATATATATATATATATATATATCCCACTGTACTTTTATTACCTGTTTCGTTTATTCAAATCATTTTTGTGGTCGACCTTTATTTAAAAATTATACCTATCTGTTGGTGCGCGTTTGTGTTTCTTATTTCAAGTATATTATATATATATATATATATATATATATATATATATATATATATATATATATATATATATATATATATATATATACGTCTGTTTTTCAATCATTTATATATTGCCTTGGAAACTTGTACTAATTTGCTATAATTTCTTGTGTTAGAAAATTTGTTTTTATAATTTGCGTATTCGTACTACTTTTTTATCATAGACTATGTTTGCAGACTGCTGTATTTTAACACCTTCAAAGTATTTTGCTGAAACCTAAATTCCCTATTTATTATTTACGTAATCTTATTTAAACTTTGCGGTTTTCCATGCAAAATTTGTTCTCAACAACCTGCTTACGCTTACTTATTTGTCATCATTATCATGTAAACGAATCTTTCTGTGTAATGCTTAGTTGTGTTTAATATGACCATTAGAAAAACGGGAAAATCTACGTTTGTAGCTGCTCGAATTAGTTCCACTCTACGTAAACTCAGGACATTTTTCATGTATTCTTATATTTAATGCTATTTGTGATGAGGACACTAGTATTGAGTAATTAAACGAACATTGATTGGGCGGGCGGTGATACCAATTACTTTAATCAAGGTTGAGATTTTTATATAAACATTTTGTAAATACTTTCGTCCGTTTAAACTAAGTATTGTATTGTGTAGGAAAGGCAATTAATCCAGTAGACCAGTTTCGTCCTTATTGAGAAATCGTCATGTACTGGCCAGAATTTGCCGCGGACTTGTCTCGAACCTTGGCACGTCTATTGCTGAATCTTGGTCTCTAACCAGTGAGTCACCTTGCCGCACATTAAAAGCACTTATCGGTTATATACTAAATAATGTTTTTTGGTTAGGTTTTGCTTTAAGTGGAGCCTATATGGCATCCGTTTAGACAAGAAGTTCCGTGTAACTAATGCTCGTTTAATTAACCTCTTTGTTATTTATGGGTTTTTATAGATACGAAATATACTCATACTAATACTATTAGGTAAGATTGAAAGGTATTCCAGATCAATCACATTATGGGGCCTCGGAATTTTTTAAAGATATAATGATATCCACACAGAATAAGTATTAAATGAGTTCGATCACACTTAAATCAAAATAAAAATATTACGATACCGACAAAATCCTCATGTTTGCGGCCAAGTAATCTACCTATTTATAACCGTTGCCTCATGAATGGGTAAAATGGAAAGGCGTTCTAGCGTCTGTAACAGACAGATGGTAAACTATTGGATTTAAATGAAGTGAAAACCTACTACTACCACTACTACTACTACTACTACACACACACATATATATATATATATATATATATATATATATGTGTGTGTGTGTGTGGTTATGTGTGCTGTGTTGCACACCTAGTAACGTATTAGTTCAGGTATGAACAGAAGGAGAAACCAAATACAGCTTGAACTGAAAGTATAATCTCGTGTACAGTCGTCACTACCAGAAGCTTAACATTTGTTTGAGACCAATGAAATTGATATAAACAGTTGTTATCAACATCCGCCCAGTTGGTGGTTGCATATTGCAATATTTTCATTAACTGTAATTATCTTAACCTGTCAAATGAAATGCCATTGGCACCATTATTGGCCAATAATGTTTGATTCTATACATCTAATTGTAGTGTTCAGCTAGGTTTTGTGCTTCGACAATGATGAAAAAATAATTTTTATGGATGTGTATTAATACAACCATAAATACACACAAACATATATATAGATATATATATATAGATATATATATATATATATATATATATATATTCATGTATAAGATTTATTGTGTGCGAGTTTTTCATGTGTATGCGTGTGAATAGGTGATTGAACTAGTTGTACCTATTAAATCTGTAAATTTAATAGGTCAAAGGTCAAACGGCGCCGGTATTTAGACAACATTAATACAGTGCTTGGAATTTGAACCTTATCCTAACGTTAAAAGCAGTGTCACTGTAAAATTAATATATTTCCTAATAAACTTTTTTGTGTACGGTTAATAATCCGATCTTGTTCCTTGGTTTTAGTCGAAAATGTCTGACCGAAAGCACCCTTATTTTTTATAGCTACTATTTTAATTATGCGTAGCAGATATTCTTTAAACCAAATTTTCGAGCTTGAAGTAAACAACAATCCCATTGTATTTAACCAGTAGATGTTGTCAGGGCTATCCTTAGGTAAACGACAATGCAAATTATACCTTCCTAATGTTATTGTTTGTTTCAGGCGCGTTTCCTCAATATCAAACGTTCTTTACAACATCCGGCTTCTTAGTAGGATAGTGGTTTGGTTCTCAGCGGAAATACTTTTTCTACATAGATGGTTGGCATTGAAGCACAATTATTTAATACAGGTGTAATCCTCTTCATTAGGCTTGATGTTTTTTGTATCTAATGATGAAGAATCTGGTCCAATTATGCTAATTTTAGTCTATACAGTGGGTATATATATATATATATATATATATATATATATATATATATATATATATAAAATTCAACAATTAATAAATTTTTTTCAGCAAACACGTATAATGGAATATTTACTCCTAAGCTATTTGAGTTATTATTTTAAATCAGTTTCAGGCTGTACTCGGCCTGGTGTTTCAAATATATTTTGTTATTTCATATAGTGTATATTTTTTCATATGAACAGTAGATTTTGGGTAGGTGTGTGTATATCTCTATCTTTATTTTTAGGAATTCTGCTTGAATAGAATATTGTTTGCCAAAACGAGTTAGTTTCATTCTGCGTATGTTATATATTTTCGTGTCCTTACACGTGTTCTTGCAACTATTTAATTTTTGTAGGAGCTCAATATCATCTGACACGTAAATTAAAGCCAGGGCCAATTTTTAAAATAACCTCAATTCGTTAAAAGTAAACGACATTAATTACAGTTTCTTAAGCACAGATGTGTGCTTATGGTTCGATACGTTTTGAATTATTAATATAGTGATTATAAATTTTGACATTCAGGCGTGCATACGAAGAAACACACATACGCCAAGGTTAATATTTACTTGGGGTTTCTGCAATTTAATACATTTTCGCTTTGGAAGCATTCACTTCTCCGATGGTAATTTCACTGAGCCTAGTTACCGAGCGCTTTATTAAGGTACAGAAATAAATTGGTAAACAATGATTAACTTTAATTATCGGAATCTTCCTTATCACTATGGCAAATTTATTTAGTATGTATGTCTAAATTCAGTCGAAAGCCACTTAAATTTTTAATACTGCCTCCAGCCTATCGTGACTCTTTCTTTCGTCTCTTCCAGGTTAATTTTGACCATTATTTTATACAATGCTTCTTTTGTCTTCCTCAGCTAACTTTCAATTTTGTGTTTTTCACTGTTTAATGTCAAAACCAATACCTCCATGTGGCCGATTTGTGGTATTTGAATGTACATGTAAAAGTTATCATTTAAAGTCATCAATGATATTTTACTACAAACATAACATGCATAAACGGTTGTCTACGGGGGTTTGCACAATATCTTATGCAAATAAGTCATCATTAACTATACCTCTACACTGTACCCTATTTGGCGTTAAACGTTCTAAGATTTTAGCTTATTCAAGTGTCATCATTATTAAGCTTATCCTGGGGTATAATTAATTGTACAATGTCGCGATTATTACTATACGATCACGGTTGAAGATGTCTACCGGAGTAGATCGGTAGCCTTGCCAGCAGGACGTATAAGTGGCGTTTTCATAGTGTCTCAATCAACGCAATCGACATTCCGTAATAAGTGTCGATGTTATTTCTTGAAGGGTTGCGCAGTGCGAGCTTCAAATGTTGAATCTCCGCGATCTGCGTTCGCGGGTTGTCCTTTTGCACTATCAGTTTAGAAAAAATACGAATGATCTCTTTTCCAAGTACGCATCGAGTTCGTCGTTTTGTTGGTAAATCAAAGGTCGACCAAACTGAAATTACCTACTCGACAAATTTAGCTATTGAATAATCTCTCATGAAGATCAACTTGCTATAATCAAGACAAAACTGCGAAAACATAAATTTAAATAGCTTTTCATGTGATGGGAGCTATATTCAGTATTCTATTAAGTCTTCGCATTATAAATTAGAACCGATAATATAATTTAATTGAAGACTTAGCAAAGTTTAATTGGGTCTATGGCTCTCCCGTGAAATAATGTCTTCAATTTATGTTTCAAATAAATACTTGATTATATATATATATATATATATATATATATATATATATATATATATATATATATATATATGTTTGTGTGTGTGTGTGGTTTGTGCATGTGTGTGACATTCGGGGTGTTGGGAAATCATTGGTTGCATTAGCAAAGATTACAACTATTGCAATAATATTTTAGAACTTCTAAGATAATCATAATAGCAGGAAGGAAATCTGACAAACGAGGATCAAAGCACAATGCATATATAATGAAAAAATAATTTGATATGCGTTTCCCACCCCTAGTATTCTATTCTAATTTTATTTCCGTTATATATGCACTTCTATTTGATCCTCGTTAGTCACTTTTTCGTCGTGCTATGACGACGTCATTCGGCGGTCAAAACCCTCCAGTACGTGTGGCTGTTCGTGGTTTGGCTTTGTTATGCAACTGGTTTAGATACAATAGGATTGGTGTTTATCTCAGGCTCGAAAACTCAATTTGTATAAGTATTCGGGTGTTGCTCGAAAGCTTGTATTTGAGTATGCTTGGTTTTTATGTTTATTAGAAGAATGAGAATCGATATATGATTAAATTAATGAAATCGGATACTTCTTGTCTGAATATAGAACACGCCGCTTCAATGTGAATAAAATATATATTCCATGATATCTGCACACACACACACAGACTTACGTGTATGTTTGTTCATCTACTGATCATAATATTTCGATAATGTCTTTATGTAGGAGACTCTTAGAGATACGCGTTTAATTTGCGTACGTTTATGCATTGTTATGTTTGCAGTTTTACTCGATTGTGACCAAGAACAATCATTGTGTCTGGCATTGAACATGAAGAAACCTAATCTATATGATGTTCTTTTCTCACACAATTTGGCACGCCATCTGTGCAACGATTGCAGTGTTGGATGTTTTAGTGGTTATTCTGCTGCCAATTAAGATTTTGAATCCTTCGTCCAGTGGCCGAATAGATTTTTTACCAGTTTATAGCCAAAACGTAATATATATATATATATATATATATATATAATGTTACAAAGAAATCTTCATTCTATGATTGTTCTCCGTGTATTTGACCCAAATTAATGAATATCTCTATCTTCCATGCGGCGGGTACCAGAAATAGATGCGTCGACAAAGCGAAGTAAACTAGGCATCTAAACTTAAATTTGTCTACTACTACTAGTTTGTTTCTCATTTTTGTCCATTTGCACGTATTTTGAATGGCGATCGTCCAGTGTTGACTAATTAGAATTCCAGGAGATGGCTGGCCAGCTTCTCTGAGTCTTTTTCTCGGTGTCACAATCGATACTAGTATTTAATTTTTGGTATCGAGGAAATTTTACTTATAATATACAGATGCCTTTTCGGAATCACTAGTTTACTCGTTCTATGCCCTCCTACACTTGGGTTTCCATTAAATTTAATAATACTGCTATAAAATGCAATCTGATCCATACATAATTCATTAGTTTTCGTAGAATTTTCACAATATAATTGAAATTTCGGTGTGGATTAGAGTCGACAAAAAATACTAACATTAGCCTAATATCGTAGTCTTTGCATTTTTAGTTACTGATTATGTAATTTTTCTTATAACTGATTTGAATAGAAATCACTCGACCACATATAGATTTTTTTGCGTTGATTGGTAGAGTAATCCAATCATTCCAAAGATGGGTTTTTGCCAGATTGTTAAGATTTTTGTGCTTATGCCCCAGCGTAACTGCCGAATTTCATAAATGTTAAGTTAACATTGCATTTTTTCACTACCTGGCTACACCAACTGCCAATGTATTGTGAACATATGGAAATTAGCTGATTATGTCGGCCGTATATATATTTAGGTGTTTATTTATTGCGCAAGTGGTGGTAAATTCTTTAAATCAAGCTGGCGGACTTGAGAACACCAATCCCATTTTAATTTATCAGACATTCAACGTAGTTAGGCTACCTTCAGTCGCATGTATTGACGTGCGTAAATATTCTATAGTCATTGTATGAGCGCAACGGCTAACGGACTGATGCGAATATTTTACCATAATTAAGGTTGCGATCTTGCTATAAAAACTTGTCCCATTAATTACATACATTTTTCAGTATAAACCAGGAACGGTAATGTAGAAAAAGCAATTCATCCAATAGATCGGTTTCGGCTTTATTGGGAACTCGTCACTTAATGCAAATGCAACGCATGGAAAATCGGCGAAGAAAATCCCACCACATAATAGTCTCTCACATACACAGTTCTTGGCTTCGAAGTTTCTGCTGCATGATTTCTATGTTGTCAAATTAGTCAAATTATCTAGTCTGCAAACTTTTTATAAAAAATCGATTTATTCTACACAGCGCTGTGTATATTCAGATGTGTGGTCTTAAAGGCAATTCAGCTAGTATTTCAACGTTTTCTACATACTGGATAACTTGTAAGTGGTAAGCTGGGCTGTCAATTGAGCACGAAACAGAGGGAAACGGCTTATTCATCAAAATTTATCACCACGAGGCCGTAGGAACCAGATTTACTGCCGCCATTTGTACAAGATTTTCTGTTTGCGCCTGAAACCGAACACGCCTTTACATGCCTTAAATGAGCTAAGACTGTGAACATAATTAAATTAACAGCCGTGACTGTGGTTCCGAATTTATAGAGCTAGAACAACTAATTGAAAAGTAATTTTCCTGTCGTTAATTATAAATAATGGATACTCGTGACGAGTAGATGAGCTATCTTTCCCACGTTAATCATTTAAAGAATTACTTCTGACTCTCAGCATATGTATTCAGTTGGCTGACCAACCTGTTTTCGAGTTTCTTTATTGTCTGTCAGTTAATGGTTTTTATTTGTATTATACACACATGTATCCACTTTCTATTGAGAACCATGTCTCGTCTCTTAGCGAACAACTATTGGTATGCCGGGTTACTTAGCTCATCGCGCCATTTTCACTCATGATCTTTTCCAATTAAAACGCATACTTCTTGTTCTTTAACACGTGCAAGCTCAGCATACAATTGAATTTGTACGTTTACTGCTTGACTAGTTCTCTTTCAAATATCATTTAGTAGCCAGGATATTAAGTTATTCTGTGTTATTGTTATTGATTTATCGATTTCATGTTGGCTGGCTTGGAATACTATTTACTATTGTACTATGTTCCAAACTGTATAGACGAGTGATGCTGTTTCTTGCTAACAGTGTCAACCATTCTTTTGCACAACTGTTAACCATCATTGTCGTTTTTCTCAGTGCCGACATTTAAAAATCGCTACAGCTCAGGTTTTGCCGGTCGGTTTAATGGTAATTAGTTGTGTCGTTGGAAGTGATATAGTTATCCGCCAATTATAGGACACACAGAATGTTTCTTACAATAAGCAACCTATTTTTGTTTCGTGATATGCATTTGTATGTTAGTGAGCTGTATTTATATTTTGGATTACTTTTTTTCTCAACACGATCAAGAATGACTTACGTCATTTTTATTTAACTCCAAATTACGTTCTTAGTATAAGCTGTATTTTATATTTTATTTTATTAATCGCCCGTGTAATAGAAAGGTATTTCCACTCTATTTACTCTCGGTTGAATTGAACATGGAAATTTCTCTCTGTACAAATCGATGGAGTTCCTATTATATATATATATATATATATATCTGGTAGGATTGGTGTTTATTTCAAGGTCTCGGCCTTGATTTTATAATTGTTATCACCAAGGTTGTAATCAATAACTGTTTTCTTAACTCTTGTTGCTTGCAAATTTTTACATCTCCTTGTGTGGCATTTAGATGTTGTAGGCTTTTTTATAATATAAATTAATTTTAATTGTTCTGTGCTAAGAAAGGCTACTGTCTAGAAATTTGATTATGCAATCATGGATCGCGCTAGTGGCGATGAAAAACTATTTAAATAACGTTTATAGGCTTGCAATAAGCACACATATTAACAATTAACTACTTCCCCAGATGGCAACGCTATAATAACTTATACGTACTGACGCATTTTGATCGAACTTGGCCAGAGCACTCTTTAAATCTGACGAACGGTTATCAAACAACATTGAATATAATGAATTGCATATAAGATTATTTTTATTTCAAGCCAAGAGACATTAGTTATACTTTCATTTAATTATTTTGCGTGATTAGGAAATTGGCACTAATAATTTCTACATATTGCTATTGCATATTCTCAGTTTGTGAGTTTTATGTGCAATTTACTAAGTAATTAGAATACTTAAAATGGGGAATCGACACGGTATTCTCCCGTGCAAATTGAAGCATTAGCTACCAATGTGGAGTCTCGAGGCATCAGTGTTGCCAAAAATGTAATTTAAATAGCTTGAATTAAATGGTTCATTCTCCTTTCTACGAAAATGTCTAACATTTTTTGTAAGAAATACAGCTAAAAAACAAAGTAACAGGTTTGAACTGAATTGTCGCCTCCTTTGATCAGCTTTGTGGCACTTTAATGCAGAAATTTAGTCTATTTGTTGCGCGATATAACAAAAATGGATTTAGTTTGGACATAGTAAAATCGCGTAAATGCAGGTTTCACGGGCTTGTTGTGGCTTGTCCATAAGTCTCACATTAATTTTTATATTTTCCTTCTCGAATGAGAATGACGGTAGGCTACAATGAACTGAGCTCGTCATCTATGGATTTCGTAGGTTATGCTTACAATATATAAGCAAATACAGCCAGCTTTTATATTAGGAGAATATATATATATATTATAGAGTGTAAAATTAGGAGGACAATTCTTTAAATCAAGTTTGCGAGCTTGAAGTAAACACCAATACCATTGTATTTAACCAGTCGTCGAACAACATAGAAAAACTACCGCCAGTTGATATGTTGTCTGACGACTGGTTAAATACAATGGGATTGGTGTTTACTTCAATTTCGCAAACTTGATTTAAAGAATTGGTACCACCACCCGCTCAATAACACAAAAATAACAAATTATATATATATATATATATATATATATATATATATATATATATACATACATACATACATACATACATACATACATACATACATACATAAATACATACATATATGTACATTGCCTTTGAATATCACATACTATATTTCTTATTAGGAAGAGAAAACATTAATAACAAAATTGATATTGATCTTTTATTTGGAGATTACTAAACGTCACATTACAATCTTTCATTTTCATTTAATTATATGGGTGGCAACTAGTCTGACTCGTTTTTCTTATTTGGGCTGATTAGTAAGTGTATATGCGTAGGTGTATGTGTGTGTACATGCTGGCATGTAGTGGTATTTCTCGTTGTACTGTAAAGAGATGACTGAGATCTGGTCATTCTTGTATTGATGGATAGAGAGTCAACCAACTGTTCGCATTGTTGGCTGTTACGTGTACGGATGTTATTTTCCCGAGTGTAGTCTGTCGATTTCCTTGTTCAGAAATTTTGATTTGTCCACTTGGTAACAGCGCAGGTACGAATTGCAGTGTCAAATGCTCATTTTGTTGTGAAATTTCTTTCGTTGTTAACACTGTTTATGATATCGTATGTGCAGATGTTTTGTCTTCAATTGGTTTCCAATCCGATCGAATGTTTGTTGAGGCAGGTCTAGTGGGTGTTTGTACGTGCGTGGATACTAGTAAATTGTTGTTGGGTTTTGTGATTCATGGCCATTCGATTAAAATGCCATGTTGTTGAAACTTTTGATTGTTTAGGTCAGGCGCCTGTTTATATATATATATATATATATATATATATATATATATATAATAGTGATAGTAATAACTGTGTTTGTATTATTTATATGTGTTAGTATAAACAATATTGCATAAGATAGAAAAGACAACTTATCTAGTAGAAAAGTTTGGCGTTAATGGACGGTCGTCAACCGTAGCCCGAATTTCCGTGATCGCGATTTAAGCTCGGCAAGGTATAGTGCGATCATGCAGTCTTTCACTTATGTCACCAGGGCCATACACTGCATGCAATATTCAGTCAAGCCAACTGAGGGAATCGAACTCACGTAATCCTCATCTTTCTGGACCACCACTTGTAAGGCCTTTCTTAGTTTGGAATATTTTGGTTTTGCTAGATCTGTCATAAATGTTGCAGCTTAATAATTTACCTTGGTTTCTCTAAAAGTTCGTGATAAAAAAAATCGATTTCATGCATTTGTATGCCAGTGTATAGATAAATGTATTTTCTCTACCTTAAGTTTACATTAAAAATTTTCACATTTCAGAGAATTGCCTAATGTAAAATTGTTACAATTGGTCTTTCTTCGTCGTGCCAGTTTTGCTGCCAGTATTGGGTCTTGATAAACATAATCACAAAAAGCTCTAATTTATATTTTTGTCTATGTTTACTAAGAAACAGCACGTACATTAAAAAAACTATTTTATTTTTATTTTACTCTGCTTCCCGTATTTATGTTCGTGCGCACAAATGAAGTGTCGCACCTGTCAATATTTGCACTTCTTTTTCATGATTACAAATAATTATTGCTACAACCGCATTTGCACACCCACGCACAATCATTTACACAAACTCAAATACAAATTAGATATAAAACCTGCTCACGAAATTACATACACGCAAAGACACACACAAACACTCGACATACGCATTCATAACAGTGTCTTGGCAAGATTAGCAATAGTAAAAAATATTTCTTGAACGATTTTTTGAGGGGCTGCTTTTATAACAACCAGAACATTGTGTTGGTTTTAATTGCGTACAAATTTTATCGTAAATTAGGTAATGCGTTATATTTAATTCCAATTACCGAAAACTATATTTTATAATCATATAATTTCGCTTTGGGATTATATTATGTGGAACACAGCTGTTTTATTGTTAAGCCCATTTTTGGTTCAAAACCCTAGGCGTTTCTGCCAATTTATGTGTTGTTGAATAAATTCTAATTGATGGCGTAGCCTTGTTGCTAAACTCATTTTTGAATTTATTCATGTATTTTATTTAAATATTGTGTATAAATTTTGTATGTATTCATGCATGTATGTGTGTTGTATATATTCATTTATAAACATATGCCTTTATGTATGTATGTGTGTGTGTGTGTGTGTGTATGTATGAATTAATGGAAGTCTGTACGATTGTATGTGCGTATGTGTTTTAATATGTATGCTGTATGTGTATTTACATATACCTAAATATACGTTTTTGTATTCATACATGGCCAAAGAAATGACTTCACCATTGGTCTGTTTTTCTGTGTGCTTTTAGGACTTGTTGAACTTCACTGGGTGCGCTTTAGCACTAGTTTATTTTCTCAAACGATACAGGCCAATAGGAAGTGACCAGACTAACGCGATTTCAACTTTATAAATGGGCTACATTTTTAACGGCTATTAATTTCATCCACTATAATCTTGTTTGCGAACTTTATATAAACACTGCACCCATTATGTCCATACATTGGTCAGTATAAACATGGAATTGAATAATGTAGAAAAAGCAATTCATGCGGCAGACAGGTTTCGTCCTTATTGGGAACTCCTCACATACTGGTCAGAATTTGTCATGGACAAAGCTCGAACCTGCGCACGTTGTTTCGGAATCTGGTGCTCTAACTACTAAGCCACCGTGTCACACCATAATAAATGATTGTCTAATTTCCCGGACACGAAATAAGATACATTTTTTAGAAATAAATTGCAAACATTGCTAACAACTGCTTTATATTTATGACATAATACGTGATGAGTTCCCAATAAGGACGAAACTGGTGTCCTGGATGAATTTCTTTTCTACACTATTCAATTTTATGTTTATACTGACTAATGTATGTACTTAGTGGATCCGGTGTTTTTATCCAGTTCGCAACTTTGATTATAGCAAACGTTATCACTGCCCGCGTAACCAATATTTGATTTATTAATTTAATTTTTTTCGGAAGTAAAATATTAATAAATTAGGCTAACGCAATGTATGCTTGTTTTGTATGCCAATTCGTGAGTCTGCAATTTTTATACTGTTCCCAAGGTTCATCCACAGTAAGAAATCAGTCATCCATGCCATTCATGAGACTGAAGATTCAGCCTCCAATACTTTATCATGGAACTTTTAGTCAACATAGATGGTTCTGGAATTCGGCGCACGGCTATGGACCTTAATGTCATTAATGATGTATAATTGTTATTTGAATGGGCTCAAAGTAATGATTGTATACCTTTTCAAATAGTTTTACACATTTGCATTCCTTATTCAGTACAAAATATATCATATTACTAGAGATGAGCGGCATATATCTAATATAGCTTTCTAAATATAAGCATTACCGTTTGATCCACGCTGGTCAGTCTTCCATCGTACTTTGGTATATTTTATTTCTTTTTAGTATATATATATATATATATATATATATATATATATATATATATATATATATATATATATAGTCAGTATATACTAAAAATTGCATCAGGTAGCAAAGGAAATTTTGTATAGCTTAGCTATTTAAATTTTAATTTCTAAAGACTCATTGATGAATATTTTTCTGCATTACTACCTTATACTCGTCTTTGCTGACGTTGTAAATGTGTAATATATTCACTGAAGAAACACAAAAGTAAACTTTTTCGTTTTATCGTAGCTTCAATGTCGTACTTTGCATCATTTGTACATATCTACCTTTTGGTAGAGCATTAACTTTGAAAGAGGATGTAAATGCGACAGATTTATAAGCTATTATTTGTTTTTTGTTGCGTCTATGAGAGGTTGATGTTGTGCAGAAATTTCCACATTTTTGGTGATATTTCGACCTGTTGTGAGGCAAGTTTTTGCTGGTTCACCGCTCATCATTACGCTTCCTCAAACAGCAAAGGCTGCATTGTGATGTGGTTTTTCAAATGATTATGCATGCTTTACAAATTGATTTGTTGGTCATTATGTCATATGCTTGCAGATAAGATGAAAATATATCCACTGATGTGTCAGATAGTCAAACTTTTCTTTATAAACTTCATTCGATATATATTTGTTTTCTTGTGCTTCTTACATCGATTTTCCACCTCTTGAACACTAGTGGTTAATTTGTTCTCCAGCCTAGTCCATCATTTTAATGAAGAGCTAAACATAGTCACGTTCAGTAATTAATGGTAAAATTGCTGGGCTTTCCATGTTTGTCTGTTTTTATGTGAGTACTTTCTTTGCTCAGGTGTTTGCTTTCACATATTTTTAGACGAGGCTTACAATTTTCGTTCAGAATTTAACTACTCAGTTCGGGGCACCATCTGCAAAGACCAGATGTTGATTCTGTATTTGATGGTCTCTCTCTTTCTCTGCCTATATATATATATATATATATATATATATATATATATATATATATATGCATGCGCGCAGCATACATAGTTTTATTGTTTTCACTCATTCGGACTGACATTTGTCTTGTTTTATTTTCAAATACATGCTTCGTTTTCTTTGGTAATTCAATGTGAGAGCAAAGTGCATTCAGCACTACGCTTGTTGTTTAATTTTTAGTTTTTCATTTTGGTAATATGTGTTCTTATGCCAGAATTATGCAAACTAAACTTAAGTAAATATGTTATTGTTTAAGTTAAGGTGATGATTCGTATGAGAGGTAAGTGTATTGTATGCAGGGCTCAGTTAAAAACTTTATAATTATTCAACTTCAGAAGCCATTTAATAAATATGTTTATATAATTTTAGAGAGAGAGAGAAGGTAATTTTAGAATTATTTATTTCTAACTACCTCGCAGGATAGATTTTAACTTAATATATTTAAATGTATGGCTTAATGAAGTTCTATTTGCAATTAAACGATTTTTGACCATTGAATATCGAAACAATTTAAACTAAAGGTAGCTTTCAGAACAGTGATACATTGTTGATTTGATGGATATTAGATAAAATGAACACAGAACCGTTGATTAGCTAAGAGTCGAGGAACAATGTAATCGTACTCGCTCCATAGCATATCTGGTTATTTCTTTATATCACGTATTAGTCACATAGGAAATGCTTTAAAAAGGGTTTCTCCATTTTGAATGCTGACAGACAATACTGAATTTAAGATCCTTCGGTGGCTACAATTTATCTTCCAATTTTTCTATTAATATTATTGGAGATCTTTAACCAATCATTGATTGCGGGAGCAATGATAACAATTCATTAAGTCATATTTGTGAGCTTGAGATACATATTCATACAATTGTGTCTAACTAGTCGCAAAGAATAGAAAAATTGACACCAGTTACACGAACTGACACGTTTTAAACTTTCATGATCATCATCAAAGCATAACGGCAAACTGCGTTATTGTTCTTAATTAAGTTAAAAATTATTGAATGATTACTTTACTCATGTTTGTTATCTTGATATAAACACCTGACTAATTATGTACATACATTTGCTGGTATAAACTAAGTATTGTATAGTTTAGAAAAGGAATTTCATGCAGTAGACTGGTGTTGTCCTTACTGGAACTCATCACATAATGTCTAGATTTTTCGGCAGACAGGACTCGAACCTGGGTACGTCGCTTCAAAATTTGGTGCAATAACCACCGAACCACCCAGCCGCATGAATGATTTGTTGTTCACATGCTACGTGCATACATCCATTGGTAAGAATGTGGTTATTATTAAGCAGGAAATGAATAAAATTTTGTTTGCAGGAGTGGCGAAAATGAGATCTTTCGGGAAGATATCGTGCATCTTTGTTACCAATTTAATATTGTGGTTAAAATAGTTGTTGACTACACATTTGATTAATTTTACCTTGCTGAGATAGTGGGTCACATTGTGCACTTTATCAAGTATACCAGCTTAATTTCTATTGGGCATTTATTAAGTACTTGCCAGACTTATCACTATCTGGTACAATGTAGGTCACTGTTCCACCCTAGTTGCGAACTACATGCAATTTTCATTTATATATCAACTAATGCCAATTACTTAATTAGTGACCAACAAAGAAGAAATCGGTCTTTTTGATGAATTTCATTCTATGAAATATGCAATGTTAGTTTATGTGGAAATTTATATATATATATATATATATATATATATATATATATATATATATTGTAATAGAAATGTACCTGAGTGTTCATCGTGATGTATGCAAACATTTTAAAATCTTATCTGAATTTACAGGATTAGGTGAGTGGTCTATTTTTCTCTTCATATCCAAATAAGCATATAAACTCTTAATCGGTTGCACAAATATGAAGGCGTGTAAGCAAACATGCCTTGAGTATCAAGAAGAGGTAGAATAGCATTTAGCTTGATTTAAAAAAAAGAAAATAGCACTAACGTTGGTCGGTGCATAATAGCGAGTCTAAAAATCAATTAGTCATTTCGGTACTGTTGGTGTATATTCTACATACTGACCAGGCAAATATTCGTACATTTAGCATTGAAGAAAATCAAATTCATACACTCTCACTAGTCGCATCTTTTGCTTCACTTTCCCCTGTTTGCTCAATGGTATTTCTGTAAATACACTTGTGTTCGCATAATTAACTTGTTGGTCTCGGCTGTATTGGTTAAAGGATAAATAAAACTAGGTAAAGTTTACTTTTCAGTCATCTGACTAGAGGGTTCAATCAGTAGGCCTGCATTGGTTGCGTGTGTCATTTTAAATAAGGCGAGGGCACGAGTTTATCCATTTTTGTTTTACAGATCCGAAATCAAAGGGATATCTGCGAAATATAATTTGCTTTCACTTGGAAGGCCGTGTTTTTGACCATTGCTTTTGAGGGATTTGCTTTGAACAATTTGGCATGCTCAAAATAAATAACGCTTTGCGAGACATTATTTTTTACAATTACCTGTTCCTCCTCTTGCGGAATATGGTTTCTTATACTCGTGTTTAAATTTTCTCTCGAAAATATTTAGATACTCTTCGTCGAGCAACTTTACCTGTTCATCACGCTAAATATGCACAAATATTACAAAACCGAGATATTCTGTTTAAACGCCTTTTTTAATATTCGTAACTAGGCGATTCATTAGCAGTTACTGGTTCACAACTATTTAGTGATATTCTAGATAGTACGCGAAGAGTTCCCAATAAGGACGAAACCGGTCTACCGGACGGATTACCTTTTCTACGTTATGCAATGTTTGGTTTTTAGGCAAAAAATTGGATTGCTGTTTATCTCGAGCTCTCAACTTTGATTTAAATAATTGTTATCTCCGTCCGGACAATCAATTTTCGTTTGTTTGTCTAGTGAAACAACATTTATTTTTATGAAATCGTATAGTAATGGGCATAAATATCTTTATTTGTACATTTATACCTAAACGCTGTTTAGTTGGATTTATTCTATTCGAACTTTATGGGCTGAATACTTTAGTAGTTTATCTTTGTTTGGTATGATGCGTTGTGGACTGAAGAAGGTACTCGAAAATGGTTATCGACGAATTTACATTGCACAGATGAATTGAGAACAATCTATCGTTAGTAAAAACAGTGATCATAACTACTATGTTGTTCGACGACTGGTTAAATAAAACGCAAAATTGATTTAAATTATTGTTATCACCACTCGCAAAACCAGTGATTGCTTACTTGCCTTGTTCGTTTCTTTTTGTATTGTTTGATAAGCTGTTAGCAGAATATTATACTAATTGAAAAGGAGTGTTAAATTTCTCCGTCGAAAAGAGAAACTGGGAACAAACCTGTGGTAATCAACATGAATCAAATCATATCTGGCACAGTTTATAGTTAAGTTAATAAATCTATAGAAATTCAATTGAAATCGATTTTGTCAATTTTTGTAAAAATTAGACAAGGGAATAAACCCCATAAATGTGTCAACAAACACCCCCCCCCCCCCACACACACACACACACACTAAATTCATGGTTGGGGACAGTTGAGGCAGTAACTATTAATATTTGTGGTCGAGCTTATGTTTATGTTGGACTCTTAGTATTTCTTAAGTTCATAAACTAAGAATAGTTTACCATGGCAAAAGCAACCTTTCTTGTGTCCTTGTTTATATTACTACACCTATCGAACGCGTAGTTTGCTGGGTCGCGTTCCAGCCGGGTCGCGTAACTGAATGTCCATGCGGCTGATCTTGACCTCCGCGTATGTATGTGTCTGTACGGTGGCTCGATTGAAGACTTGCATTAATGTGTTCTTTATGTCAAAGCAATTCTCTTAAGAAATAAATAAAATTGTTTAGATGATGAATTTGCTGCTACATCTTTCGTCAATTTTCTATACATTATGGTAAAATGACCATTCTTTCGCATCACCTTGATATTGCTGACTTCACTAAAAATTTTAATGCATTTCTCTATGGCGTGCTAGGAGTACCGTTTTTATTGTCCTTCTGAAAAAAATTTAATTACAGGATATTACCTATTAATCCAGTTGATGACGAAGGTAATAATTCTATTAATAATATTTGTGACAATATCCATAATAATTATAATTAAAATTTGAATGTTTATTATTTAGCATTGTGCCCTGCCTCGTTTTCTTTAGAATTACTTCCAATCTAAACGCGTGACTATTGCTGGGAGTACTCCTGCGTTTGTTTCTAGCTTATATTGTACAGCTTTTAACTTTGATGGAATTAAGCTTGCTATCCTGCCTTGTGAATAGGGCCTTGGTGACTGAGCCATGATGATACTTTTGAGTGAATGTGTGCGTGTTTACGATTCTCAGCGACCTTTAGTCTGTGTACGTTTGTATAAGTACTCAGTACTACGAATTGTTCTGTGTCTGTGCATTCAAGCCTTTCGTTGAAATAGTATCAGTTCCATTAGTCTCGTTTTTCCAATAGTAGCACAGGCTTGTGTGATTTCGGCAGAATTTAGTCCGTGAGAATGGCGTCGTTCTGTCATTACTGACTAATTTAAAGCATTGAAATAGCTGTTTCGATTATTCTGTTTGTATTTTCTGCTTAGCTATGCATCTGTCTGCCTACTCTTAATATATATATATATATATATATATATATATATATATATATATATATCCATCAATATTGCTTTTTTCACTAAAATTATCATTCTTATCTGTTTGTTTATCTCTCCTCTGCTTCTCTTTATATATATATATATATATATATATATATATATATTATATTATTCTTTTATTATTTCTTATTTGTTTGCAAACCAATCCTGGTCTTTAGTTTTTTAATTATTTCTAATGCTTTCTGAATTTAGAGGTTGGTATACATATTATATATATATATATATATATATATATATATATATATATATATATATATATACTAACCTCTCTAAATTAGAGAGCATTAGAAATATATATATATATATATATATATATATATATATATATATATATATAATATACTTTTGAATAAGGTTTTTTAGATTTTTAAATTTAGTTTTCTATTTTTAACGACGTCATTTACTTTACGGTACATCTGTGTGAGTAAGTTGTTTAAAAGTAAGTTATTCTGGGCCTTATAAAAAATTACGAGTGTAAATTAATATTGTACAGAGTTGACTGGCTCTGAATGCAGTTGAGTTTAGCTTTCATATCTTGTCGAAAATGAATATTACTACAGTTTTTCTTCAATCTTTTTTAAATATACGTTTTTGTACATATTGTTCGATCTCAGCAGCATCAGCTAGGATCATCATGAAATATAAGTTGCACGATTTGCCAAAAGTTAGACAGGTGCACATTTCCACTCATTTCGTTATGTCTACTAAGACGTCGTCCTGATTTTTGTAACACCGCCTCATCATGGGCAACTGATGCTTTATTGCCATATAACCATAAGAAAAAAGTAAAACGATGAAATTTAGAAAAATAAAACAAATAAAAGAAATCTAATAGGAAAATTAAAATAAACGTTGAAGCAATAACTATCAGAAGAAGAATAATTTGTTCGAAATTTATGAGTATATCTACCTAGGTAACAGACAGGAATTAGACAAACTTAACTTTCACTCAATACCATTATGGACATGTCAAGGCAGCATCGGACACACACACACAAACACACTTATATATGTAGATAACTAAAATTGGTCTACTGCCAGGAAAATTTTCCAAACTGTCGAGTGTCATTTATTTATTTATCTTATCCACTGTCTTAAATTTGACTCCGAATATTTACAGTGGATGCAAACACCTTGTTGAGCCCACCAAGGATAAGGTAAGTAATCTTTTCCCTGTCGTGCAGCATGCTTCTTTCAAAGCTTATTTTGGTACCAAATACAATGCTATGTCAGTGAAGCTGAAAGTCGTGTGTTATTGTTCAGTAGCGTTCTAAATGCTGTGCTACTAGTAGTCATTCTAGCCGCTATCTTTGATTAAAGTTTTAATTGATCTACACTAATGTTATTACAACCTTACAGAATGTAAGTCCATACTATTTATGGGCTGTAAATAAATACATGATCTCCCATTAGCCTACCAAGTATGAGAAAGTGACTACGAGCCACGGCGATACAAAAACCATAAAACCAATGGTAAAGTCCAATTTCATGTGTCGGAATAACGAAGAGATAAATTAGCAATAAGTACATCGATCCTTGAAAGGGTGCTCTCGTATTGTGTGATTCCTTCCATTACGCTCAATGCAGCCTAACATTATTTTAACATTTCATTAAAAAACTCGTTTTACAACGATTAAACGTTCTATGACATCGTAATTTAAGAAATTAAATATAAGTTCTGGATTTGTTTCGTATGCTTGTAAAGATCAAATCATTAATATTGCATTTTGTCAATATCATTTATTCATTTTCTGAAACCGAGAGGAAGCATATCGCATTTGAACTTGTGCTTGTCCAAGTTCATGAGGCCACAATTTAATTTCCATCATACGAGTCGTGATGCAGTTGTGTGACAATTTCTCTTTGTACATGTCAGTTAGAGTCTTACTAATATTGCTAATAATATACAAGGACGCCTCCCGGTTCGGACGTCTGGATGGACGCTTTATGTAACTTCACGCCTGCTTACCATCACAGAGTCTTCCAAGAATAACATTAGCTCCAAACACCGAGGTAGAGAGTAGGCCATAGAGCTTACAAAATTAACAATCAAAATTGGCATTATTTAGGGTACACCAGCAATAGATATAATCAGTATAAACTAAATATTACTTAAGGTAGCAAGGGCAGGTCATCAAGTATACCGGTTTTGTCTTTATTGGGAACATGTCAAGTACTTGCCAGGATTTGGCGCGACAACATATATATCTTCAAAATCTTGACATAAAGCTTCAACTCGATATCATTTCACCAGTTGGCATGATGGCTACTCTTTAATGACAGATTGAGGGTGGCTAGTTGGAACTTAACGTTGCATAGATGCCAAATGGGTTCCATCTAAACGAAAGGCTAACAAAAAATATTTAGCATGTGATTTACAATTGCATGAAGTACCAGCGGCCCGGAATCATTGTTTTGTTAGACTACCCAGCTGTGTTCGATTTTGTATCATTTAAGATTCTATAGATTTTATTTCACTTCAAGCTTGATGTAATGTCTCGTGGTCTTTTATTCACACTAGTATTGGTCTTTTTTACTCTTTTGCCATTGGTTCCGGCTTTCAAGTTTTTGCTTGCCTGATAGATAGTCTTTGGGACTATCACTACACATCCTGCGTGGTGATCGGTCGTAAAGGTCGGTATGCTGATCTTAAATATGCAGGCAATATCTTTTGTTGGCGTTAGAGGAAGGTTGACTCCTACGAGCTATCAATTACGTTGTAGTATCCATCATGTAATTTCTCTGGTTAAGCACTTCGTAAACAGCCGTTATGGCCGATTTTGCTGAGCAGCGCTCTGCTTTTAGTCGTCAATCAACTCTTCCGCCTAGAATGTTCGATGACACCAAACGGTTCGGCATTTGTGAAGATTTCCAGATCGCTTGTCTGTCACACTAAGCACAAATTTAGGTATACTGGTGGTTCTCAATTAAACCATAGAAATTTAGGTGATAGTAGACTATTGTTGGCTTTGGAAATCCATGCTTTCGTTCAGTTTGGCTTAGGTAATTACAAACTGAGCGTCAGGAAGCATTAAACCGTAGCAACATTTACGAGCCCACAAGTTCTAGTCGTATGCTCCTTGATTTACCATCGTATTTTGCAGTAGAACGCCGATTTCAATGGTCGTGGAACTACTCGCCTGGATACCGAGGCAACTCGAGTGGGTGACTGGAATTGTTAAAAGAGCAGGCCAGAAATCTCGTAGCCGGAGAATGTTCGCGATAATTGTGACTTGATACCAGCGCAAAATACCGTCACTAACCATGAGACTTGATTGGGCGAATATTTGCTTCAGCCTATCGACAAACAGGACCCGATGGAGATGCACGGTTAATTCTGCCTGATTTGCATATGTTCTTCTGGAGACTTAGATCTCCATTTATGTATATTTGGATGTATTTTCACCACTAGTCAAAACGAGATAGATTTTTCTTCATATGAAATGAATTGTTTTGTTAATTTCAACAATTTATTTGTATATATTTAATTAAATTCTGCAAATAATACTTTATATATTTTGTCCGCTTTTAAATGGAAAAATTAAGTTGATACCTAATTGAATTATTAGAATTTAAAAGAATTTCATTTCATTCTTTGTTTGTAATTCATTTTTTGCTTTCTCCTTTTCACTTACCGTATGTACTTCTATTGCGACTTACTGTCTAAAAAATTTTCCTTGGTGTGCTGTTTTGTACGTGTGCTTACCTGCGTGTGTACACTTTATTTTCAAAGTTGCCACTGAAGATGTAATTTCTGAACCGTAATTGTTTTTTACTGCTTTTTCTGTTGTGCAATTTTATTTGGTGTAGTTTATTTTAAATTGAATTACACTTAGTCGTTATTCTTGTTTGCAAAGAGCTAACACATTTGCGTTTATTCATACATACATACGTGCATACATATATAAATACATACCTACCTACCTACCTACCTACCTACAAACATACATACATACATACATACATGTACATGCTAATTCATACGAGATAGTTTATGTAGGACCAGGATAATAATTCATAGCCAGTATGATTAAAAAGGCAATCCAAAATGGCGTCTGAAATTCGTGTTTACTCACTACATATCAGTAGCAACAATCTCTTGGGCCGTAAAGGATGTTTCATCACTGAAATGACATCTGGATCTGTACATTCTGTGTAATTACCAAAAATAATTGCGTTATATGTGCCATACTAGCATTATTTGTCTGAAATAGTATGGTTTTCCCAGATCAAAATTTTTAAATGTGCGTGCTTATGTAATTGACATTGAGGCTAAGTCCAAGTTATATTTTTAATGAAGGTACAAAACTTTTGTTCATTGGACTCATACTTATGCTCTTTTCCGGTTGACAAGGTGTACCAGTGTAAAATGTATTGCTTCAGTACGTTTATAGAAAGCGCAAAATAGTGTTCCAGTTATAAGTTTTGGAATTATTAACTGGATTTTAACCATTTACTGTTCTATATTTCTTGCCCAAATATGTGATGGATTGTGAGCATAGTGTCAACTTTAACAATTGAGTCTCCCGTAAGCACAAATCGTATGTTTATCTAGGACTATACCTTTTGTTCATGTGGAGCAATATCTAACTTTAAATTGATTGATGTAATGATTACCGCGAAAAATCATAACTGATATCGATCAAGTCCAGAGTGTATGGATTTGCTGGAATAACAGGTGTTCAGAAATAGTTTTAATTCTCAATTTTGTTGAAATTTAGCATATCTTGAAATTCAATGTGATGGTATCATATACCAACACGAAAATCATAGTGTTGGTATTAGGTATTGACACAACAGTGTTGGTACCATTAATAGGCTCGGTATGTATTATATATGGTGAGTTGATTCTGAAGTCGCATTATCCAAGACTTTATATGCGGGTTTCCACATTGGTGTAGGAGAATGTATCATCAAATTGTCCCACATTCCTAATCAAAAAATAAAGTGGGCAAAGGTCGTAATACCGGCTCCCACTAATGAATCGCTAGTAAGCACGAAACGAATGTGCACATGAGATTATAACCTCTGGTCTTGCTGATTTTGGTTTTTCCTTCTGGTCCTATTTGAACTAATTTGTTACTAGGTATGCAAAAAATAATACACGATTGCAAGTATATAAGTTGACTGGATTTTCGTTTCATAAAATGAAGGCAGTGTACTTCCGGTAGATAGCAAAATTTATTTTTTTAAACGAAAAAGCAGTATGATTACTTGATTTTGTTTAGAAGAGTCAGTGCCAATATTTGAATCACCGTAATTTTTTTACTTTCTGTGCGATACATTTTATCTAAGATGAAAATATAATTTGCGATGGAAACACCATTTTTACATTTTAAATAACTGTATTTTAAGCTTTTTCGGGGTGCTACTGAGAACACGAATGACATATTGTTTCCATAAAACTAGATGGCTTATCCCTCTACGTGAGTCAGTTGCAATAAAGTAAATTAGGGAGTATACGATTTGAATGATTGGTGCGCAGTGCGAACTTTATGTGTTGACTTTCCGCGAGTTGTGTTCTTGGATTTTTGTTTTGCACTATCAATTTCGCAAAGATCCGATTGATTCCCATTTCCAAGTACGCATCGTATTTGTCTTCCTATTTGCTGGGTGCGAATTTGTCCCTTTCTTTCGAAGGTTTCAGCATCGATCATATCAACCACTAGAAATGTGGTACGATCTAATCTTCGTTGACTGGCAACGTTTAGGTACGATATTTTCCGTATCATCCTCATGACCAAATTTGCATAACAAAAAATTGTGAGCATTGTACCGCAACTCGCGGAGTGTCAGCATAAAATAGTATGCGTTCGGATTTCCGTGCCTATACGCAACTTATGGCAAATCTCCACGTATTTTGATGTAAGAATTTTAGCATTAGCAATTCAGTAACCAGGTCTTACCTATCTTTATTGTATCCTACCCATTAATTTTATCTAGCTACAATCAAACGTCGTTTCAATAAGAGTGCAGCAACTATTCGTGCTCGTATGGCTCAGAAATGCAAGGATGAGCGTCGGTTTGGTCGATTAAGCACTGTACCGACCGAGTTTCTGTCTAATGACCAGATAACCGACTGTGGCATGCAAAGACGAGATCATCTTTATGGCATGGGTGGCAATGATTCATTCAGTTTGGAGGAGACAGATCTCTCTATGGAGATGGATGACTGCAATAGTCAAGGTGTTGGACAAAAAGAAGGTAGTTTTTTCAGTGCTTTTATTTGATTTATGGAATTTAAAAAAATCTCATATTAACTAAAAAAGTTTTAAACAGTTGGATTTTGACTATTGAAACGCTTCAATTCGTGTCACTGATGTTAGCTTTGATATTTTATGTAACTGGTTTATTAGACTATGGGGTTGGTATTGATTCCGAGTTCAAAGGCTTCATTTAAGCATTTATTGTCACCACCTGCTCAATAAAACATTGCTTAATAGATGTCAAAATTTGCCTAATTGATGAGCCACTATTAACAGGTCTGCCGAACTGTGATGTGTACACATCAATGAAAAACTTGAGTAAATAGATGTAGATGATGCTTTGGATTTTTACGAAATCTGATGGCAACCTTGGTTTTGTTGAAGAATCTGTTTTCATCGTTATGTTTATACATTTAAACGCACAACGATCTACTTTGATAGTCCAGAAGTTCGAATGTTTATCAAGCGGGGCACAAAGTTTGCAATCGTTTGTAAATTCCCCTATAAGTCACACTTTTTTGCATTTATGCGTTGATTTCAGCCATCGTCGCTTAATCTAATTTAAATGTGAGTTTCACTTTGAACAAAAACGTTCGACTAATCGGCTAGATAGTGAAGGCGGTGTTGTGTTGGAATAATCAAGTTTTACGTTAGAAATACAACCATTTTGAAAAATTGAACTAACAATTAGTTATACTGTTTAGGATACGGCTAAATAGGGACAAGCCAAAAGGTTTCCGCAGGAGAAAGAAGCTGTCTATCCCTACCACATGTCAAGTGATAGACAATTTTTCATCTACTGAAAACTTCCAGCCTGCTTGTATTAATGAACAATAAGTTTGATAGTATACTTCAGTATTCATTTAGCGCAGGCTAAATTAGGTTTTACAACTATAAACATGGGTTTTGCAGTCTGCCCGATTGATATGATAAACGATCGTTTCTATGTGTTTGCACTGATCAGTTAAGCATTCATTAAAAGCCAATTGAATTTTGATTGCAGATAGATCTTGTTTTTGATGGCTAAATTGTACTTTTTAATTCAATGCTTAAAATATAGTCAGTTTCTGCATTTGTGCATTAATAATCTTTAATTTTACCAACTACACTTTTGGTCGCACCGTGTTTAGGAAACGGCGTTCATGTTGGCAGTGAGAGTGGTCGGAATTCCGGAAAACGTCAGCAAGCAATGTTTGTTGTTCGTCGCACTTCGTTTAATTTTGATGGTCACGAGGAGCCTCCAGCTTTAAGACCCGCAGCCATTACGCCAGCAAGGCCATTTAGCAATTCTGTTCGATCTTCCAATCTTTGCACGAACGGTAAAGGTGTTGGTGCCTCGCCGTCAAAAGATATTAACGAAACTGGCCAGTTTCTCGAAAATAACACTCTTATGAATGCTTCAAATGCAACAGGCAAACCACGCAAATCCACAATGGATAAAAGTGGCGGAACTAAGCGTGGAGTGGCAGGTGGGAAATCTTCCGCTGGAGGCCAAACGGCAGCCAAACGACGGGCTTCAACGAATAATATTCAACAGCAAGAAAAGACCCAGTCTATCGGCAGCATTACTGCGTCAAGTCCATCATCGATGTCGCCTTGTCTTCCAGGAGTAATGCAGACCACGAGTTCGTTGTATGATGGAAACGTTGTCGGACTTGTTAATTTACCTGGCACTAACTCTATGTCTACGGGCTATGCAGTCAGTAGTGGTAGCTCGGTGAATCCTGTCGTTTCTAATGATGGTGGCAACGTCATGATAGTAATGACACCTTCGACGGATATGGAGTTGTACGGCAGTGCACAACAACAAATGCATTCACTCGCTGCGTATGAACTGACTTCCGGATTGCAGGATCAGCAACAACATTTTGCATCCGGTGGCTGTTATGACTCTTCTGGTTACCCTATGGTTAGTAAATTTTCACGTTCTATGATTTCCATAGGTATAATACAAAGTTTATTAATCTGTCAATAGTTTGAGATTAAGCCGGCCACTTTCACCGTCCTTTTGTTGGGTCGCTAACTCTAGATTGATATTGTCTGTCGTGTCTAGTAGCAAGTTAGTTCATATCGGTTCAGTTTGGCATCACCGAAAAATGTGCTCCTAATAGCACATGCTTTTCGTGCATGAAACTCGGCAATGTGTCGCAATCGTTATTGTAGCGTTGGTAAGGTTATGCTTGAAATTAATTACCTTCCATTTTCTGCCGTTTCGTATTTGTTTTGTATAGTGCTTACTTTTAATCAAGATCGCAACTTTGATTAGAATTAATTGCTATCACCGCCCGTGCAACCAATGCTCGTTTAATTGTATATTGCTTGTTTTAAAAAAAAACTTTTGAGTGTGTTTCGTTTCTGCACAACAAATATTGGTTGGCTCATTACTAGCATTTTAAATCTCTCGCTGAAAGTGTTATTGACTGCTTTACCTCTATTTATAATAACTCTTGACTGCGAAGCCCGAGTCGACGCTGGAATTTGACTATTGATTTCAGGAATTTTCTCTTTGTTTTTCCAATCTTTCATCAGATTCCGTTTTAGAGTCAAATGTGTATGCACTTTGAAGTCATTTGATTTAGAACGGCGTCCTTAGATGATTTAGAGAGGAAGTAGAAAATTCACGAGACCAGTGGCCGAAGTTGAGCATCAACTCAGCCTTCGTAGTCAATGCTATTACGGCTGAGACATAGAGATTTGATAATAATTTTAACTATTATTAAAGTATCCGAAAAGTATAGTTCTTCACTAGACCCACTGACAGTCAAATACTGCCATCAGTTCACTGCACACTTTAGGATATTAATACTGCTCCAGTACATGGGAGGTTGCGTCACTAGCCGCCCATGTCATGGTTTTCTCTGGAGCTCTGGCATGTTAGCACTACCTTTGCTATGCGCTTGATGCTTACTGGGTAATGTTCTGTTATTTTGAAAAAAATCATAAGTTGACAAACGAATTCTGGTTCTAACCCTGTGTATTGTTAGCACAAACTACAATAACTGGGTTATTGATTAATATCAACATGAATGGATATTACATATTGCGTGAATATAATTCACATTTTATGTAAGCAACAGTTATTTATCGGCAGCACGTTTATCGATTAACAATTTCATTCTTAATGTAACTACGAGAGACGCACCTTTCTTTATTCATAATTTAATGTCTGTACACTCATACACTGACCGACGCATGAATTCAGTAATTATAATTACAACTAAAGTGTCTATAAGCGGAGTGCTTATTTACAATAAAATTTGCAATTGTTCGGAAATGCTGAAAATTGTCTAATCATTCTCATTTACTTTAATGAATCATGGAATGCAGACATTGTCTTACCGATTTATAAGGAAGTCTACGCTTTATACAAAATGTATTTGTCCATTCGAATAATTCATATTATTATATTGAAAGAAAAACTGATGTCATGTGATAGACCTGCATTTAGAGACACCTTACCTATATAAATTTAAGATTTTTCGGTTTCACAGATTGGAAGAGAGATCTAAAAACGGCTAGGTTCAATAGTTTAACGCTTGGGTTACTGTCTTTTGCGAGAATTATCATAAATCCTTTAACATATTTAAAACCGAGTTCGATATATATATATATATATATATATATATATATATATATATATATATATACCGAGCCTGCAAAGGGTAGGTTAAATTTTACCAAAATTGAGAACTATAACTACTTCTTAACACCTGTTACTCCAGCAAACCATATATTATTGTCTTGATTAGTATAAGTTATCACTTTTTAACTAATTTTTTACTAGGTGCGCAACACCAAATACATATTACTTAACTGATTTGCAAGGTTTATAGCAAACTATAAAACTGAACATCTATGACTGCTTAGTACACCTTCTAATAACATCCAGGATGTTATATATATATATATATATATATATATATATATATATATATATATATATATATTTAATATAGTGAGTTGGCTTTGAAGTCAAAGTATTGGAAATTTAATATGAAGTTAACTCCACTTTTGTTGATATACACATTCGTAGAGTAGCTTGTACCTTCCATTTGTTTCAAATTCCTACACCCAAATAAATAATGAGTATAAGGCGTCATACCGGCTCTTACTGATAGGTTGCCGGTAAGCACGAAAGGAATGTGCACATGAGATAGTACGTTTCATTCATGCTGACTTTGATTTAACCCTCTGGTCCTATTTAAACTTATTTGCTAATAGGTGCGCAACACCTAATACAAAATTGCACTTATATTAGCTCTCAGTATATAAAAAATAATTTATTTTTGTAGTTAAGTTAGTGTTTTGGTAATTTTTATGTTGCGTGAACGCTCTTCCATTATGAATGAGCCACCTAGTATGTTTTTGTAGCCTGCAAAACTTCTAAATTCATGGTAATTTGGAAATAAAGCCCAACTTGTTAAAGTTCGCTGTTTTATTGTTATGTATGTATGTATGTGGGCATGTATGTATATATGCACGCATGCATGTATGCATGTATGTATGTATGTATGTATGTATGTATGTATGTATGTATGTATGTATGTATGTATGTATGTATGTATGTATGTATGTATGTATGTATGTATGTATGTATGTATGTATGTATGTATGTATGTATGTATGTATGTATGTATGTATGTATGTATGTATGTATGTATGTATGTATGTATGTATGTATGTATGTATGTATGTATGTATGTATGTATGTATGTATGTATGTATGTATGTATGTATGCATGTATGTATGTATGTATGTATGTATGTATGTATGTATGTATGTATGTATGTATGTATGTATGTATGTATGTATGTATGTATGTATGTATGTATGTATGTATGTATGTATGTATGTATGTATGTATGTATGTATGTATGTATGTATGTATGTATGTATGTATGTATGTATGTATGTATGCATGTATGTATGTATGTATGTATGTATGCATGTATGTATGTATGTATGCATGTATGTATGTATGTATGTATGCATGTATGTATGTATGCATGTATGTATGTATGCATGTATGTATGTATGCATGTATGCATGTATGCATGTATGCATGTATGCATGTATGCATGTATGCATGTATGCATGTATGCATGTATGCATGTATGCATGTATGCATGTATGCATGTATGCATGTATGCATGTATGCATGTATGCATGTATGCATGTATGCATGTATGCATGTATGCATGTATGCATGTATGCATGTATGCATGTATGCATGTATGCATGTATGCATGTATGCATGTATGCATGTATGCATGTATGCATGTATGCGGACGTCTCAAAAGTGGATGCTACTCGTTCATCTTTCGTGGCATGCCATCTAAAGGATTTACCTTCCATCCACACTAGAATTAGCGACGTAGTGGTATATTACAGCCTTGCCGTAACTATGAATACAAAGCGAATAAGACTTTCATGGTTATGCGACAGTTAAAACGTAAGTTGCAAAATACCGACGTATTGCTATTATAATTAAATGATTAATTGATTAAAAGCAGACGATGTGAACATCCTGCTTTTATAATTAATCGGCTGATATATGTCAATATTTGCGATCGTGGGTTGTCGCTTTGCACTTTCAGTTTTGCAAAGATCCGATTGATTCTTATTTCCAAATACGCATTGAGTTAGTTTTCGTTGTGGCTGGATACTGATTCGACCCCCGAAGGCTTCAAAATCGTTCATGCTAACCATTGGAAATGAAGTACAATCTAATCTTCTTTGATTTACGTTGCGATTCCTCGTTTCAGTAATCATCGTACCTCATTTCCGATACTTAGTATGAGCGTTATTGAAGCCTTCGGAGGTCGAATCAACACCTAGACACAATGAAGAAGAACTCAATGCGTAATTGGAAATGGGGATCAATCGGATCTTTGCGAAACTGATAGTGCAAAGCGACAACCCACGGTCGCAAATCGTGACATTCTTAAATATGACGCTCTTATAAAAAATTAATCAGCTAATCAGAACTGACTGACTTTTTGTGCAATAGTCTTCATAGTTGACAAAATCATGGAATTGGTTTTCTTTTGGCTTAAGCTACAAGGCCTTAAGATAGGCTTATGGTGGAGAGAGAGACTTGTTCCTGCAGAATGATGTAGCATCTCCTGATGAATTTCCATGAAGTTCATGAATATGAGCACGGCATTTGACCGAGCCCATTAGCACGATCTGCGAAAGAATCAAGAATTAAAGATTTAAGCGTTTAACGATTGCTTAATTGAATAACCGTTTTGATTTACATGGTTCTACGCATCTCTTCTATTTCTGCGTCGATTTCGGCCATTCCTTGTTAAATTAAATGTTTATAAAGAATTCGATTACTACGAAAGGCGTTTAAGCGTTTGCTAAAACGCGTAATTTGGCTAATTTTTAAAAAAGTAAAGTTTTGTGTCACGTGAATATTGATTACTTTTGCAATCACTACGACATTTGTTAGTATCGCTCTCACGAATTGTGATTTTGAAACAATAATAGATTTTTTTAAATTGCGTTTTTCTCTTCGATAACTTTGTCCGAACAATCAATAAATTGTGATTCAGATCAGTGTCCTGGCATCAGCGTCAAACGCCAACAGTGGTCTTCTGCATTCAGTTGTCGGAATGTCTCCACATAACCAATCTCAAGCACAATCGCAGCCGATTAGTATGCTATCAAGCCCCATAGGCTCATTAGCTCAACAACAACAACAACAACAATCTCAAACCTACAGTGCGATTCAAATTGCGATATCTGGTCAAAGATCAGGACACCATGCTGCCGCTGCTAATTCGCTTAACGCTTCTTTATCACCTTTAACGACCGGTTCATTGCCGACCGCTGTTCCATCTACTTTATCTTCATCCTCATCATCGTCATCTTCTTCGTCAGCTCTTTCCATTCCGTCATTAAATTCCATGTCCTCACCACCACCACCACTTTCTTGCCCGGCTTCATCCTCCTCGAGTACTTCAAGCTCATTATCGCTGCCTACAATCGTAGGAGGCGCAAATACCAGTACTTCGTTAGGCAGAATTTGGGAGTCGACTGGTGCTACTAGACAGGAAGGTAATTAATTAAGTGACGAAGGAAACAAGTTCTAACTTCTATTTCTCATATTCTTCATTTCATTTATTATATATAAATATATAATATATATATATATATATAATATATAATATATATATATATATATATATAATTTTATACATCCTGGGTTTCCATTTGATTATGCAGTGATAACTAATCTGACTCGGTTTTACTTATATTGCTTGTTTGGGATGATTAGTAAGTGTGTGCCTGTTTTAATGTAAGTGTCTTTCTCGATGTATAGCAAAGTGATATCTGAGATCTGGTTATTCTTGTGTTGATGGTTTGAGTTTTAACCAACTGTTCGCTTTGTGGGCCCTTACGTGTACGAATGTTATTTTTTTGAGTGTAATCTTTCGTTTCCCCTTGTTTCGAAATTTTTGATTGGGAGAGAATTGGCAATTGATCTTTGGTATCCAACCTCATGATATATATATATATATATATATATATATATATATATATATATATATATATATATATACTTTATAATATCCATTACCTTCAACTGTTACACAATATAGTTCTTATTATAAAGAAAAACCCATTAATAACAAAATGGTTAATTGCTATTTATGTCGACACTACTAAACATCACTTTACAATCTTTCATTTATTTACATCCTGGTTATTCATTTGATTATGTGGGCGGCAACTAGTCTGGCTCGGTTTTACTTATATTTATGGTTTGGATTAATTGGAAGTGTATATGCGTATTTGTCTATTTGCGTGTTGAATAATGATGTCTGAGATCTGGTCATTCTTGTATTGATGGATTGATTAACTCTCAGTCCATCATTACAAGAATGACCAGATCGCAGACATCACGTTGCAATTTACCAAGAAAGACTCTTACTTACAAACATGCACACACATACGCATATGCACTTACTAATCAGCCCAAACAAGAAATAGAAGTAAAATAGAGTCCGACTAGTTGTCACCCCCATAATCAAATGAAAACCCAGGATGTATATAAATGAAAGATTGTAAAGTAATGTTTATTATTCCAGAAACATATATATATATATATATATATATATATATATATATATAGGACTATTAGTATGATAGTATGCAAATGATACGAACGTTTTGTGTACATATAACAAGGGTACTGTTTCCAGTGAGTAGTTAGCCCAAAAGGAAACTCATGGTTACGAAGTTGGCTTCGATCACTGTCTGCTGAATTCATGACGTTAACAGATGGGATACTGATCAATGACTAGCAGAAGGACTGTGCTTGATTTCTTCAACCAATTTCATTTTCTACCAACAATATATACTCTAAATTTATTGATTGAAACTTAATATTGCAACAGTTGTGTGCCCACTGGTCTACTGGGTTCGGTAACACGCCCATACAGATAGTTCTATTCCAACACCGATACTATTTGTGGCTATTATTGAGGAATTTGTTTTTATGTTGGTATTAATGACTCGATTTGTATTGTTTGAACAGTTTGATCACTGTCCCGTCTTATTTCTGTTTTAAGTATTCTTTAAATGTTGAATTCTTGTTTGTTGAATCGAGTTATGTTGATATATTTGGCCTTGTTTTAATGATACCAACGATCTATATGTAAAAATTCCGTGTTATTAATCTGACATTATTATTTTCTTTTTAAATGCAATTTTTTTTGGTTTTATTATATTTATCTGTGGATTATTATTATTAAAAGTTTTATTTAAAAATTCATAGTATTTAATTTTCAAATTGAAACGTGAAATGTGTTAACATCTGGTTTCTCAAGGAAAGTACTTTTAATTTTGCTATTTGTTCATTCAATCAGGTTATACGGATAGAATCGCAGCTACTCAAGGTCAGCATGCTCAGCCAATCAACCGATTTAACAATGGCTCAGTTCTAGTTAGCGTTTCAGGTGGTACAACCGACGGACTTGGAGTTTCTGTGAATTATCAGCAATCCAACCAACGAACGCACCCTCAACACCAAAATTCCTCGCCTCAAGTACAACGCCCAGCGTTAGAGGATGGCTCTATGATGAATAAAATTCACAACAATAGCACCAGCAATGAACTGCCTTCTAATGTTAGTAACGTAACAACTTTCGCTGCGGCAACCAACAACCCATATCCTCAAACAGCTGATGGTTCACAAATAGTGTATTACTCAACTGAATTACCACCATCTAATAGTCAGCCGTATTCTGACGTTATCCAATCGAACCACCAGGTGTTCTATACAGAGTCTTACGCGGGCATTGCTAATGACAGTGTTACATATATACAGTATAGACCAATGGTTTCTGCTTCAGTCACTTCATCGTCGAATCATAATGTTGTAAATGAAAAAGAATCAGGCTTTGTTCAGACTGAGGCGCCAAATAAATCTCCGACGTCTTATATCCTGTCTCCTGCGTCTAGTAGTCAAAAGACAGAAGTTACATGTAGAGAAGCTTTCAGTAACCAACAGAATCAAATGGTGGCTGGCGCATACCAAATTAGTGGATTAGCAAATTCTAATAACAGCTCTCTTCGCCAGTCAGCATTGCCCGGCCTTGATGTTGGCGTATCCAGCGAATCAGCAATTCAACAAGCACAAATAATGAATAATCATTACTATCATTCAGCACAAAATCATCAAAATGTCCAAGAAAACTTCAATTTCCATCAGCATCAGTCAAACGTTTCAGTCGGGACTTTATCTCCGGGATCATTCAGCCAACAGCATCACATTCAGTACACCAATCACCATCATTTGCACCATCAAGAAACCGGAGTTCCGCCAGGTACAGCAGGTGGATGTCTTCTGACTGAAGCGCATTAATCAATGTAGTCTCTCGATTTGGATGTGCCCACTATTTTTATATATTCAGACATGCTACTTAAAGTAGCAAACAATTATTCACCATAAAAAATTGAATGGTGAGATCTATTCGTCGGTATTTTTTCTTACTTCAGATAGCGAAGTTAACTTATTTTATTTATTTCACTGTGGCCTTTTCTACGAAACGGAATATCTGAAATACCTTCAATCATGTTGGATTCGAACATGTACATCCGTTATACAACAAATTATGCCAATTTTTGCCCAGATTTTTTTGTCAGCCACTTTGCTAGGTATTTTATTCTTTATTCGCTCGACGTTCCATTCTATTGTACTTTTTTTGTGGAAATTTTCATCTTTTTGTATTACAGTACTTGTGTTAAATGCCTTGCGGTCTGTTAAGATCACCAGCCTTATCTGAATCTCTTACTATTTATATAATAAATCAGTATCTGCAGTATTTTATCATTTTAATACCAGTAAACTAAACAATAACGCAGTTATTGCTATTGTTACCTCTTATTTCTGCATTCAATTTATTTTGTAACTTTTCTTATTTATAAATTACATTTGTGAGTTGTTTAGGCCCTTGGCCAATTCACTTGTGCGCAAATATTTGACTATAAAATAATATCTGTTTCGCTTTGGTCATTCTGAAATTTAGACTTTTTGTTGTGTACAAAATTCGTAGAAAGCATTTTTAAACAAACGTCTTCTTTTCGTTATCAAACTTCACGAATAAATTACTCTCTAGTATTAATTATACAAACAATTTTGATGTTGTTTATTCAGTAAGTAACCTCTGCTTTCTCAAAATTACGCTCTAGAATAAGGTATCCTTGCCATTGCAAATTATTGCAAAGGTTTTTAAAACTTTAAATTAAGAGGGAATTTTATCTCAGATAAGAATCTAACAACATTTTTAAATTAATTTATAAATTCGTAATCGGGAGAACATTTTGGTCTTATTTAAAGGACAAATTTACTTCAAGCATCGTCGTTAAATGTGATAATTCGTTAACTTTGTTTTACCCCTTAGTTATAACTTTGTCCCTAGAAAGTATATTCTTGTTATAGCTAATTTATCTTTAGTGGAAAATTTATTAAAATTTTCTGCTTTGCAGAGAACTATCATTTATTTTTATACTAAAATAAATGCCGAATTCGTCGTCGAAATCATACTAGTATGCAATTCAGTCACTAAAGTCAATGAGAAATTTGCTGGTTTATAGCAGCGTGCAGAAAACTGCATAAGATGAGATCTTAGAATATATATATATATATATATATATATATATATATATATATATATATATATATATATATATATATATAGAGAGAGAGAGCATGTGTGTATGTTGAACAATAATATCAAATTGTATCCATGGTATGAGATAATTTAAAACGGCAATTTCATTATTGTATTGTTTATCTGTTAAAATGGTTTACTTGTTTATTTTCAGCAAGCTGGTTTTGAACTATGTTCATTAAAAGGCTGAGTTTTTATTGGAAATACCTTTCATCTGTTATGTATTTGAGTATTTTTTGATTTTATATATATCAATTTTTTTAATCAATATTTAAGTTACCAATTTTCTAGCATGACCTAGTTTATTTATATATTGAATGCTTTCGATTGATATGTGTATTATTATTCCAGCTATATTTCATCCACTCAGCGGTAGTGTTAAATTTGACTAGTTCAGTGGTTCGTCTAGCTTCTCAACTGTGCGCATATTGGATTGTAGCATATCACGAAGAGCATACCTGTTGATTTGAATAGACGACAACGCATTTGCAAAAGCGAGTTAGAGTCACTGAAAGTTTTGCTCACCCTAATATGTGGGCTATTAACTATGGTTAGTAAGTCGCCTTTTTTGTAATGTAACTCGCATATGATCACGTGAGATTTGTACCAAACATAAAATTAACTAATCGTTCAGTGTGGTTAATCTACCGTTATTGCAGAATTTCTACTTATCTTTATAATCATGTGAGCGAGGTGACCAATCAGCTATGCAGAATTGAACAACAACATGCATACTTTTTCGTATCTCGCTGTTTTTATACTGCGCTAGTCTGTGATGTTGGACACAGAAATTTTATGCAGTCACAAACTTTATCATTTTTTTCTTTGTGATACCTCAGATGTTATTGTGGCGAATGTTACAAAATTTGTCCTATGTATTAGGTGTTGCGAACCTAGTAACAAATTAGTTCAGTTGTGACCATAAGGACAAACCAAAGGCAGCATGAACGGAAAGTATAATCTCATGCACATTAGTTTCGTGCTTATAGGCGACTCATCAGTTAGAGCCGGTATTACGCTCTTTAACCACTACATATTTGGTCGAAGAATGTGGAATAATAGGACAGCACACATTCTTCGACCAAATATATAGTGGTTAAAGAGCGTCATACCGGCTCTTACTGATGGGTCGCCAGTAAGCACGAAACGAATGTGCATGAGATTATACTTTCCGTTCATGCTGCCTTTGGTTTATCCTTCTGGTCACAACTGAACTAATTTGTTACTAGTTTCGCAACACCTAATACATACTTGCATATATATTATGTCTTCGCAACACACTATATTTAACTGTAACATATGCCCTAGACTATAATTAATCTGTTTAGCTAGTGCCTCGCTTAGTGATAAGTTGGTTAAATTCTTATCATAATTGTATAACTTTCATTACGGAAAGCGTTTATACGCTTGCTGTTGGCTGATTTCCGTTACTCACTGTTTCACTATGCCTGCCTGGGACATCCTATCAAATTGAGTTCTTCATCAGACGAATTGTAGTAATTGCGGTATTATGCTACTACCAACTAAAGATGAGTCAACGTTCTATTTTGTGCACGAAATTCATTTTTCACACCAACAAATCAATACTGCAATTTTGTGTTACTGCATTAACTTAGAATTTATCCGGCTGCTTCTTTATCTTTAAATTCAATCTCATTGCGAAAGTTACACCTGCACAGGTATTTGACGCTTAATACTACTATTCTATGTATGTATACACGGTTTTATCATTCTTTGATGTTTGGTTCGAGCGGTTGGTCAAGTGGAGCGATTCATGTCGAACCCTGGCGCGGTTTACTTGCAAAGTAGTTTCCGATATTCTAATTAGTTTACATTGTCAAAATATGTTTTACGACGCCAAATAAACTATGTGCATACATAGCCTATGATCTCTATTAACGTGTAATTTTGAATTGATTTCTTAAAGCTGATATCTATCTGTCTAATGGTTTGCCTACTGTATACAAATTTACTCCTCAGGTATTATCTGCAAATTTTTCATTTTAATTTCTATAAACTATCGTATATATTTTTATTGTTATTCCCGCTGTGGTTTTTTGTTTGTGATTATTTTGCTTCGAGAAATCTCAACTTTTTTGTCAATTGGTAGGCAGAGGATTTTCCTCAATGATAAGTTAGTTTTTGGTTATTGCTTCTCAACTCTGTGAGCAATATTCTAGCGATTTTTCCTCTAGTCACCATTCAATGCAAAATGGGTGAATATCAACTGCAATTTTCATTCTGTAATGAAAAATCTATAGTGCTCAGATTCACTGATCTCAAATGAATTAAAACTGCACGCGACTGCCTTTACACGTTTAACTAGTTGTAGTAGGACATTATAAGTATTTGTAAATTTGTTTTACTCATGTAGATTTTGTCTTGTGTGATCTGGCCAGATCTCAACCGTCTCTTTTGTGGTGTTAATTTATTGAATTTAACAAAGCTTTTATTTATTAATATATAATGTATTAATGTGCCACATTGCAATGCAGTAAAAGCTAAATCACGCGATTTGATGTGTACCATAACTAACGTAGTGCCATTCTACTTGTCATTTCTGCACAATACTTCGATTTTCGAAGACAATTGGATGCGAAGAATTTACAATCGGCACTTATTAACAGCATACTGGATATTAGATAAGAATACCGAGAAGTTAGAACGAAATTGGTTTATAAATAAAATTAAACAAAAAGTGTCGATTTTTATTACTTTTTTTTAATGGCCCAGTTGCCTAAACTTTGCTCATTATTTACCACACGAAGTTTTTTGCTTTTGCCTTTTTGACGATTAGAGGACAAAATTTTAAATTTCAATTACCTTAACCCTTGTAAATTTACTTACTTTTGTAGCTTTTCAATTTAATTAGGCTGATTTGAGGCACAGTATGTGATGAAAACACAAATTTCGCGCTATTCGCGAATTGTTTCCGTAAGGAAAATTTTGTTTCCGCCATTTTATGCATAATCTTGAATCAGTTAAGAAGAAGTTATTGCACAATTATGGTATTCAAGCATGCTCGCTTATCGTGCCTTAGTAAAGAACATTGACGTGTCAAACATACGCATATATTTTATATGATTTATTCTAATGCAATTGTCTCACTGGTTGCGGTTTAAGCTTCAACCTGTGTCCATCACGTATTCTTTCGCATCTTTCACTTTCGCCGCTACCCTAAATTTGGTTCTACATCATATTTTATTGCTATTTGGCATCATCAAATAACGAAGCGCGGCAGATATACATTTTTTGGAAGAAAGACGAATTGATGAGTTTTATTCACAATAATTGTCGTGTCAAATTTAAATACATGTATTTATTCTTGAATAGCCTAATTTTTCTCATGGATAGCTTTAATTCTAGAAGATTGAGTTTAGCTAATTTATTGTAAAGTGAAACTATAAAATATGAAGGCATTATAGCGAACACTGAATTTTATGAATTGCGCGATTGTATTTTAGTCTTCTCTTGACCGCTTTGTGTAACATTTTTTCTTCACTTAGATAGTTTCGATTTTTTAAATTAGCAGTTTTAATGAATGAAAAATTCTGCGCACTTTTACAGCAGCGTTCGTATTTGTGTCTGGAGCATAGCGGTGATATGCAGTTTTTGGTGCGTTATTGCGGTCTTACGTCTTTATTTCAGACCGGGTATAGCCTCGAATTTTCATTGCATTTAACTTTGATAAAATAACAATGGGCATTCCGAATGACCTTTTCGTGAGTGCGCAGTTGTGCAATCACTGTTTTTAGTAGAGCAGTGCATTGGTCAGATGTTGAGGCGTGTTGCTATTCGGTCTCCTTATGGTCACATGTTTGTGGTTTAATTTCGCTCGATTGGCTTAATCCTTTCTGTAGAATTGTTCTGTTTAACTATTACTTAATCATTTAACACAATCGTGCTAATTTTTACTTGACCACCAGTAAAACCGCTCAATTTTGTTGATAAGCTGTTGGCGGAATACCCCATTCATCTAATTAATTGTGCATCTTACCTAAACAGATTCAACCTCAATTTATTCTGAATAGAATTTGGCATATCGGTGCTCTTAGACGTAAACACGTTAACCAATCGTTTATAGTTTATCTTATAAGAAGAAAAGAATTATAAAAGCTCTCAATCAAACTGATTTTGGTTCTAATACTCAAATGCATAAATCATTACTTAATTTGCTTCAACAGCGTTTTTTCTAATTTATCTACATTTATACTTATCGTGGACTAATATCCATGTATTATGTGTGCCCAAATGAAATATGCATTAACTTAACATTCGACAGGTCTTGTTTGGACGAGCTGGCTGTTTTTGATTACTGAATTTATGAAATTTCAGCAACAGTTGCTAATTATTGCCAAGTGCCTTTTCTTAGCGTTCGCGACTAGTTTGTATACCATGTTTTTTAACGTAATAACTTACGCGGATTTCAATGAGTTGCCTTTTTTCTACCGCGCATGCCTGGTCGTGAATCTCTATTGTTGTTTTTTTCTGAAGACTGATCAATGCTCATAAATTTTTAATGTACCATTTTTGGCTTTACTTTCAATATTTTAAAAAAACGTAAAATGCATGAAAATTTTACTTTTATTGATACTTCCTTGTTTCTCGTGTTTTTTTCTATTCGAGGCTTCAATATTGTATGATTCTCTAAACTTGCCAAATCACACTCAGCTACCGGTGTATTCATTTTGACTGGCTTCACTTCCTTCTGTGTCAGTTTTTCTGCTTATTTGACAGATTTTGCACAAATACGCCTTGTTGGTGTCAGATTAATATTTTTCATTACGGCACTGTGTGAAGTAGACTGAATTCGTAATAATAAAATGTTAGTTTGGCTAGATTTGCTGGTTGAATTTATATTAATTCCATTTTGACTACACATGTGCCTTAATACTGCTTCATCAAGCGTCTGTTGAGCGAAGAATTAGAGTAGTGCTTAAAGTACTGAAGCCTCCATTTATTTTATGTCAAATGTGTGAACTTCTATTAGATTTGGTATAATGATTGTTTTTAGTGTTATTACGAATATATTTACTCCATTACATAACCTGTTGTTTGGATATAAGCAATTTAAATGTATTTATTTGAATTGTTAATTTTAGTGTGTTGGTGTAATCTGTAGATGTAAAAATGCTTTGGAATATCTTGCGAGAATGTAGTTCATGGCCGTTTTTCGTGTTCATAGATAGCATTTTTTTAATCTGCGTGTGCTCCATACTAACAGTATTGTGAACTAGCGGGTGATTTGCACAATCGCCCCTTCATTGCTCCATTAAAAAATTCTGTTATGCCACTGCCAATTGGACATTTAATCAGATAAATTTTGTCTCTCCGAAGCAAGCATCAATCCAATTCCTTTACTCAATCAAACAACATTGCCAAACTACCTTTATATATTTTATGTTTGAATGATAGAAATTGATAATTTTAGTATGAATGATAATGTAGAATTTGTTCATTCCGTAACTTTTGCCCATGCAAATTAGTGCGAGAGCAGAAGAATATTTTACAAGACAGTGTAACTTTATGAGATATTTCGGGAAGAGCGCTGACACAATCGTTTATCAAGTTAATCATGTTGTGCTATTTACCGTTGAAAAAATATACTAGCTTTAATAAGTAGTGCGACTGGTAGATATCAAGTTAACAAACCCGATTTTAACTATTGTTGTGAGTGTCTTGCGCAACCTTACTTGCATATTTTCTTACTCGAAAACGTTTCGTCTATTTAAGTCTTGATCTCTAATGAATGCATTTCGATCGTGATTTTTTATCTAAATGAATTTTTTTTCAACGAATGTATTTTAATTGTTCATGAGATGGCACTTATTTAATTCATGGTTATCTATGAAGTTTTGGAGAATAATTGCGGCTGCTTAATTACCTTTATAGTTCAGTGATAATGGTTGTATTAATGGTATTTTCTGCGTAGGAAATTGTTATCTCTTATCATTTTATTTGCAACATAGCTGTTTTTCATTTGCATATAGGAGGCCAGATAATTTTTAGGTGTATGTGCTCTAATTTACCAAAACCTTGATTGTTTTGCTCATATTTGTTTTTTAGTAGTTCTGGAGTATTTGAAGTTTTAATTTTGTGCTCAGAAAAATATTTTATTTCGCTCAGCTGTTTCATTATTATAGATTATATTTGTAATCTTTAATTTATCTTTTAAATGCATTTTTAATTTGATATTTTCTCATTCTGGTTGTTTTTATATCGATCATTTTATCTGTTGGCACCGATCTGCACGAATTATAACAAGCATGCAATAGAAACATACATGAAGACAAAAAGTACAATTGTTTCTTCCAAACTTTAGAATAACGTATATATATATATATATATATATATATATATATATATATATATATATATATATATATATATACATCTTGGCTGATGTGTTTTATTAGCCAATTATTACAAATAGTTTACATAACTGTATGGCGTTTTTACTTCATTCCGTGTAAATGTTTTGCTTAGTTTTTTTACTTCGGCTTTTAGTTTTACTAGTGTTACGAGTAAAGATATTTACCTATAATCAATCATAGAACCAAATATTGAAGTATATTTTGGTTATTTCGTCGGAAGATCTTGCCTTTACAAATCACACCAAATCATTAAAAACAATGTCTAAGGGATTTGAGATCTGGAATCAATTAAAGTGAGATTCAATTTAACAAGTGATGAACAACTATGATATCCGAAGAAATTTTTTCGAAATTAGCACTGAAGAGATATAATTCATTTATTCTTAAAAAAATTGTCTGACAAGCTTGAACTCACCTGAACTGAAGACTTGCTTCTGACGAAATAGATCTAAGATGCATTTTTCTTGCATACCTTCGGCTGAATAGGCTACATAATCTGCATTCATACTACTAATCAACCATTTGTATATGCATTTTCAAGAAACTAAAGCATAAACTTCCGAGTGTACACTATGGTAAATACGTTCAAATAATTAAAAATCCTAAATATCTTTATTTTTGCGCATATATATATATATATATATATATAAAAATACTTTTTAAAATGGGCCAGTATATTGACGAACCGAGTACTTTTATTTTATTCGCAAGTGCCTAAATTATGTGGCCTGTGTGCTTTTCGCTGTATTTTGTATTTTGCAATCCAAAACAATTTTTATCACTATGTTAACTTGAACTGTGCCTTTTGTAAGTATTTTCTTCAATTGATAGACGTTATTTTATTATGTAGTATATTCTGAATATCAACATTTTAACCATACTCAACTGACAGTTTCCTCTTTCTTTGCAACTTATGCATGGCTTTTTTATTATTTTACTAACATATGCGTATATGCTAATATGAACTACCTTGCTTTCAGATGCAAAACGTTTCCCGTCAATGGATTACTGAGTTTTGCTTTAAATTATCTGCAAGGCTAGAAAAACCTAATCAATCAATTGTTTGATCCGCACAGATCAGTATTTTACAAGAACAGAAAATTGCTCAAGGACACTTCGTCTCGGAAAATGGAATTCACTTTGGACAGATAAATTTGTCAATTCTTCAATAATATTGTTTTTAAGCATTAATTATGTCTAAAAAATAATGTCAGAATCTAGGTCTATCACATTTTCTGTTTTATCAGCAATTTTTGTTAACTAATTTGACTGTTTCTATATATATATATATATACATATATGCCTAACCCGTTTAAAATATAAATGGTGATTGTGAATCGTAATTCTATTCCAAACGGACAGGGTCATTCTGCAAATGGACACAATCATTTTGGCCAGTTGTATTTTTGTTGTATTTGAAAATTCCAGTTGAACTTATTGATTTAAAGGCTTAAAATTCGAAAAATCGCTTTTATTTGTTGTGATGCGCCTAGTAACAAGTTATTTATTATAAAAGGACCAGAGGGAGATGCTCAAGTCAGATAGGAAAAAAGTGCAGTACCATTAATCGTATGTTTGTACTTACGTCCACTCCTCGGCAGGCGTCGGCACTACGCTACAAGCGAGCGATATGTCGGTTCCAGTAATGTGAGGCAAGTGAGTGGTGCGATATTATTAAAGTGTTAAACTACAATGAAGTCGTTCTTTGTCGCACAATGCTATTATCACATTTAACGTACCAACGCTTTTCTTTCGTGGAAGGTCGATTGGCACTCTCAGTTCCTTATTGATCCGATTGAGCCTAATTTAAAATTACGCGTTGAGTTCGGCTTCGTGGTGGCTGGATGCTGATTAAATCTAGTGGTGTGAGAATTGTACTGTGTGTTATTTGAATCTTGAATGGAGTACCGAAACGTCGCCAGACAACCAGGATTAGATTAAACCTCATTTCCATTGGTTAGTACAAATGGTGCAGAAATTTTCGCAGTGAGGGGACAAATCAGCAAGCAGCCACCATGAAGCTGAATTGAAGGTGTACTTGGTAATGATACTCAATTGGATCATTGCGGACCACCTACGAAAGAAAATCATGGATACCTAAAATACAATAAAGTTATTATATGCATAAATGTAAATATATATATATATATATATATATATATATATATATATATATATATATATATATATATATTTTGAATCCATATGCGACAGGATGTTAATTTACCTTTTTTGGAGCAAACTAAATATTGCATAAGATAGCTTATGTAATTCATCAAGTAAACAGGTTTCTTTTTTATTGGTCATTCACCAAGTACTTGGTATAATTTTCGTGACGTGGATTCGTTTCCCTGAGTTTCGCAAATCAGCCGCGTGCTACATCCAATTTTCTATTATGTAAGAGCTTATGATGTTTGATCGATCCTACCTTCAGGTAGAGCTATTTAGCATTGCTTTTGACAATAAGTTTCAACTGGCTACTCTCGACTTATCACTGTCTAATAAAAACCATGCCATCTGTAGCACTGATAATGAACAAAATTATTATTGCAGGATTTCGTTATATATATCGACTAGAAGCGGTTCTATATGAATTCCGATGACACTACCTAGACATGACGAAGTACTCGCTGAAGATCAATTGAACATATTCTGTGCAAGATTACAACGGTTCTTTGACGATTCGAAGCATCGCCGTCGACTTTTCTAGCGAAACGTTTGTTAACGACAATGTTACGTCCAGTGATAACATCCGTTTTTTGACTGCCACAGGATATGAAAGTATGTATTAGGCGTTGCGAACCTAGTAACAAATTAGTTCAGTTGGGACCAGAAGGATAAACCAAAGACAGCATGAACGGAAGGTATAATCTCAAGCACATTCGTTTCGTGCTTGGAGCCGGTATTACGCCCCTTAACCACTATATATTTGGTCAAAGAATGTGGAATAATAGGACGGTACAATCTCCCAGACGAATGTGTAAACCTGCAATAGTGAAACTAACATCATAGATAGTCAACGACAATGCGACTTCAATGCTAACTCACACTATATAATATATATACCAAGTCAGTAAAGGATGCTAACACTATGGCTATTGCGCTAGTAACCGATACCAACATTATAGCACCGAAAAGATACATGGTACTAACACGATTGATATGCTTTATCCTTCTGGTCCCAACTGAACTAACTTGTTACTAGGTTCGCAACATCTAATACATACTTGCATATATATTAGCTCTTCGCAACGAACAGTATTTAGCACAGGATATGTTCCATTTGTTTCGTTCGTGGATGATATTTCGGATACCATTACCGATATCCTTCGTCAGTCCAAAATTTAACACGTCTTAAAAACAAGTTAATAAACAAGTACCAAATTTCCTGATTGATATTTCACTAGATAGGTGTGCGTCAGATATATGTATATACCCATAATTGTAATGTATAACCATCTTAGTGAAACTGGAACAGTTGAATATTAATTAAACTTTTACATGCGTGAAACTATTTGTTTATATTCACATGAAATGACGTAATTGTGGTTGCTCTCACTTTATAGGGTGGGGGCTCCAATAAATCAAATACACTTTTAATAACCTCACACTAAAATAAGTGTCAAAAATTAAAAACGAACGAACCAGATTAACTTTATCCACTCAATTTATAATTCAGGCTGCCCTTTTTAGTAACAGCTATTGGTATATAATTATATATACAAATGTCATGTTTGTGCATGTGTACGCCCATTACTAACTGATAGCATTTCGGTTAATAAATCCATCTAAGTGAAGTTGTTGCCAATAGATGTTAATTTACCCTTCGCACACGACATATTAATTACTTAAGTCAAGGTTGTAATCTTGATAAAACACCAAGCACATTTATTTAACCAGGCGCCGAACAACGTAGCAAAACTACTGTCTGTTGGACGTACTGACGCGTTTCGACCTTCCATGATCATCATTAGAATACGACGGCAAACTGACTAGTGAGGATCAAACCGCAGTGCGTATATAGGAAAAGCAAAATTAGATATGCGATTCTCACCTCTTCTATTCTCGCATACGTTGCGCTTGACATTAACCTTTTAAAAATTAACGAAAAGAAGAAGTAAATTTGGAAAAAGTTAAGAGTAATTTATTAAGCGTAGAATTCACTAAGAATCCAAATGTAAATATGCGTTAATAGTACAGTTAAAAATTGAAATTTTCAGTTCCACCCAATGCGTGCGACTGACGGTAGTTTTGCTGTTGTTCGACGACTGGTTAAATACAATTGGATTGGTGTTTATTTCAAGCTCGAAAACTTGATTTAAAGAATTGTTACCTCCACTCGCACGATCGTTGATTGTTTAATTGTTTTATCATCAATAACTGATTAACCAGAAACGAGAAATTCAGCCCATAAACAAGCCAATTCTAATCCAATATTTTTATTCTTATCCTGGAGCTAGCTTCTGATTCTGATTCAGATCGAACTAAACCAATTTTCCAACGCACTTTCAGTCATAATATGAACTCGCTTTGACTACATTTATATCCAAAACAAACGAGAGTACGTACGCACAGATATGGTGTAGACTTATCTAGTAAATCCTTGACATCCGTTATTCGATCAATGTAATTTCATTTTAATGAGTGTACACATACAGACACATACAAACGTATATAATTGACACACACTAACGATGATCTACTAGTAAGTATAAATTAAACAATTTAAACTAAATTTACCATTTGACATGAGGATTATCAAATTGCTTGTGGAATTTGCTTTCCGTTGAAAAGAATTTCCGAAATCGGAAATCGAAATATCCGGAGTAAAATTTGTAGACAGATAATTAACTCTGATGCTGTATGGATTTCTTGAAATCAAGTTTGCGAGATTGAAGTAAACACCAATCCAAATGTATTTAACCAGTTGTTGAACAAAATAACAAAACTACCGCCAGTCACAACGCACTAAACTAACATGTACCATTTCAGTACCAGAACGTTGGCATCGGGTACTGACACAATAGCCCTAGTGAGGTACTCTTAAAAGACTCGGTATATATATTATAACTAGTGAGTTGGCTATGAAGTCGTACTGATGAAGTCTTAATATGAAGTAATTTTCACTACCGCAGGTTTACACATTTGTATAAGAGATTTTACTGTCCTATTTTCCCACATTCCTCACAAAAATATATATTTGATAAAGGGCGTAATACAAGCTCCTACTGAGTCGTCAGTAAGCACGAAACGAATTTGCACGAGATTAAACTTTCCGATCATGCTGTCTTTGGTCATATTTGAACTAATATTTTACTAGGTGCCGAACACAATACAAAACTCTGATACTCGATTAACTACTCGAGGTACAAAAGAGGGATGTCTATTTTTTCTCTCAAAATATTTTGTTCTCAATTTTCGAGTATATTTGGCATTAAAGCAGATGAGAATGTTGGCTTGTGCGAGGAAGTTCCGCCCTCAACACCAGAACGCGGCTTGTCAGTTAACAAAGCTATACTACTAATAAAATAAATTAGTTCATTTCCAAAAAAAATCAGTATAAATATACTACGTTATTTATGGTGTACGTATAAATAATTTCATGCAAACAGAAATTGGCAAATCTAATATTGCAAAGAACAATTACTGGTTTAAAAAATTATGGTCACAAATTAAACCTTATTAGTGCATTTTATCTTATTAGGTCAAAAAACTGTCAGGCCTCTAAATCTTGTTTGCGAACTTGGATGATTTTTGTAAGATCCCTAATACGTGATAGGGATCTCTTTGCTCTGACTAAGATTTGCCTGCGGACGGCCAGCTTATGAAATTTGAAATGTTATTTTTTAAAATAATAATGAGTGGTAAGGATTTGTGAACCTGTGATGTAAATATTTGTGTCTGTATATTTAATGTTAAAACGGAATATAGTAATCAGTGATATCATCGTCAGTGAGGAATTTGATCCGGCACATTGCATCCAGGATGTATTGTTTGTTTAAAGTGCACAAACGCGGTAACCCATTAAGAAATATTATCAATGTTCGGCAATCCTCAACATAAAATCTCTAACAGTTAGATACTGTTAGTGGCGAAGAACTAATATATATATATATATATGTAATTATGTTTTAGGTGTTGCGCAGCTAGTAACAAATTAGTTCAATTATAACCAGGAGGATAAACCAAAGACAGAATAAACAGAAAGTAAAATATCGTGCACATTCGTTTCGTGCTTACTGGTGACTCATCAGTAGGAACAACCTCCGAGACGAATGTATAAAACTGCAGTAGTGAATCGAACATCATATAATGTTTTCGACAATGCGACTTCAGCACCAACTCACTTTACATAATATATATATATATATATATATATATATATATATATATATATATATATATATATATATGTATAACGAGTCTATAAATGATGCTAACACTATGGCTATTGTGTTAGTAACCGATACCGACATTATCGTACCAAAAAGGTACATGGTACTAACACGATGGATATGGTTTATCCTTCTGGTCCTAACTGAACTAACTTCTTAATGGGTTCGCAATATCTAATACATACTTGCATATATATTAGTTCTTCGCAACAAACAATATTTAACACAGGATATGTTCCATTTGTTTTGTTCGTGGATGATATTTCGGATACCATTACCGATATCCTTCATCAGTCCAAAATTTATCACGTCTTAGAAACAAGTTAATAAACAAGTGCCAAATTTCCTGACTGATATTTCACTAGATAGGTGTGCGTCAAATATATGTATATACCCATAATTGTAATGTATAACCATCTTAGTGATACTGGAACAGTTGAATATTAATTAAACTTTTACATGCGTTAAACTATTTGTTTATTTTCACATGAAATGACGTAATTGTGGCTGCCCTCACTTTATAGGGAGGAGCCCCAATAAATCAAATACACTTTTAATAACCTCACGCTAAAATAAGTGTCAAAAATTAAAAACGAACGAACCAGATTAACTTGATCCACTGAATTTATAATTTAGACTGGCCTTTTTAGTAACAGCTATTGGTATATAATTATATATACAAATGTCATGTTTGTGCATGTGTACGCCCATTAGTAACTGATAACATTTCGGTTAATAAATCCATCTAAGTGAAGTTTTTGCCAATAGATGTTAATTTACCCTTTGCACACGACAGATTAATTACTTAAGTCAAGGTTGCAATCTTGATAAAACACCAAGCAAATTTTATTTAACCAGGTGTCGAACAACGTAGCAAAACTACTGTCTGTTGGACGTACTGACGCATTTCGACCTTCCATGATCATCATTATAATACGCCGGCAAACTGACTAGTGAGGATCAAACCGCAGTGCGTATATAGGAAAAGCAAAATTAGATATGCGATTCTCACCTCTTCTATTCTCGCATACGTTGCGCTTGACATTAACCTTTTAAAAATTAACGAAAAGAAGAAGTAAATTTGGAAAAAGTTAAGAGTAATTTATTAAGCGTTTAATTCACTAAGAATCAAAATGTAAATATGCGTTAATAGTACAGTTAAAAATTGAAATTTTGAATTCCATCCAATGCGTGCGATTGACGGTAGTTTTGCTGTTGTTCGACTACTGGTTAAATACAATTAGATTGTTGTTTATTCCAAGTTCGAAAACTTGATTTAAAGAATTGTTACCTCCACTCGCACGATCGTTGATTGTTTAATTGTTTTATCATCAATAACTGATTAACCAGAAACGAGAAATTCAGCCCATAAACAAGCCAATTCTAATCCAATATTTTTATTCTTATCCTGGAGCTAGCTTCTGATTCTGATTCAGATCGAACTAAACCAATTTTCCAACGCACTTTCAGTCATAATATGAACTCGCTTTGACTACATTTATATCCAAAACAAACGAGAGTACGTACGCACAGATATGGTGTAGACTTATCTAGTAAATCCTTGACATCCGTTATTCGATCAATGTAATTTCATTTTAATGAGTGTACACATACAGACACATACAAACGTATATAATTGACACACACTAACGATGATCTACTAGTAAGTATAAATTAAACAATTTAAACTAAATTTACCATTTGACATGAGGATTATCAAATTGCTTGTGGAATTTGCTTTCCGTTGAAAAGAATTTCCGAAATCGGAAATCGAAATATCCGGAGTAAAATTTGTAGACAGATAATTAACTCTGATGCTGTATGGATTTCTTGAAATCAAGTTTGCGAGATTGAAGTAAACACCAATCCAAATGTATTTAACCAGTTGTTGAACAAAATAACAAAACTACCGCCAGTCACAACGCACTAAACTAACATGTACCATTTCAGTACCAGAACGTTGGCATCGGGTACTGACACAATAGCCCTAGTGAGGTACTCTTTAAAGACTCGGTATATATATTATAACTAGTGAGTTGGCTATGAAGTCGTACTGATGAAGTCTTAATATGAAGTAATTTTCACTACCGCAGGTTTACACATTTGTATAAGAGATTTTACTGTCCTATTTTCCCACATTCCTCACAAAAATATATATTTGATAAAGGGCGTAATACAAGCTCCTACTGAGTCGTCAGTAAGCACGAAACGAATTTGCACGAGATTAAACTTTCCGATCATGCTGTCTTTGGTCATATTTGAACTAATATTTTACTAGGTGCCGAACACAATACAAAACTCTGATACTCGATTAACTACTCGAGGTACAAAAGAGGGATGTCTATTTTTTCTCTCAAAATATTTTGTTCTCAATTTTCGAGTATATTTGGCATTAAAGCAGATGAGAATGTTGGCTTGTGCGAGGAAGTTCCGCCCTCAACACCAGAACGCGGCTTGTCAGTTAACAAAGCTATACTACTAATAAAATAAATTAGTTCATTTCCAAAAAAAATCAGTATAAATATACTACGTTATTTATGGTGTACGTATAAATAATTTCATGCAAACAGAAATTGGCAAATCTAATATTGCAAAGAACAATTACTGGTTTAAAAAATTATGGTCACAAATTAAACCTTATTAGTGCATTTTATCTTATTAGGTCAAAAAACTGTCAGGCCTCTAAATCTTGTTTGCGAACTTGGATGATTTTTGTAAGATCCCTAATACGTGATAGGGATCTCTTTGCTCTGACTAAGATTTGCCTGCGGACGGCCAGCTTATGATATTAGAAATGTTATTGTTTTAAATAATAATGAGTGGTAAGGATTTGTGAACCTGTGATGTAAATATTTGTGTCTGTATATTTAATGTTAAAACGGAATATAGTAATCAGTGATATCATCGTCAGTGAGGAATTTGATCCGGCACATTGCATCCAGGATGTATTGTTTGTTTAAAGTGCACAAACGCGGTAACCCATTAAGAAATATTATCAATGTTCGGCAATCCTCAACATAAAATCTCTAACAGTTAGATACTGTTAGTGGCGAAGAACTAATATGTATATATATGTAATTATGTTTTAGGTGTTGCGCAGCTAGTAACAAAATAGTGCAATTATAACCAGGAGGATAAACCAAAGACAGAATAAACAGAAAGTAAAATATCGTGCACATTCGTTTCGTGCTTACTGGTGACTCATCAGTAGGAACAATCTCCTAGACGAATGTGTAAACCTGCAGTAGTGAAGCTAACATCATATAAAGTCTACGACAATGCGACTTCAACACTAACTCACTCTACATAATATATATATATATATATATATATATATATATATATATATATATATATATATATATATGTATAACGAGTCTATAAATGATGCTAACACTATGGCTATTGTGTTAGTAATCGATACCGACATTATCGTACCAAAAAGGTACATGGTACTAACACGATGGATATGGTTTATCCTTCTGGTCCTAACTGAACTAACTTCTTAATGGGTTCGCAATATCTAATACATACTTGCATATATATTAGTTCTTCGCAACAAACAATATTTAACACAGGATATGTTCCATTTGTTTTGTTCGTGGATGATATTTCGGATACCATTACCGATATCCTTCATCAGTCCAAAATTTATCACGTCTTAGAAACAAGTTAATAAACAAGTGCCAAATTTCCTGACTGATATTTCACTAGATAGGTGTGCGTCAAATATATGTATATACCCATAATTGTAATGTATAACCATCTTAGTGATACTGGAACAGTTGAATATTAATTAAACTTTTACATGCGTTAAACTATTTGTTTATTTTCACATGAAATGACGTAATTGTGGCTGCCCTCACTTTATAGGGAGGAGCCCCAATAAATCAAATACACTTTTAATAACCTCACGCTAAAATAAGTGTCAAAAATTAAAAACGAACGAACCAGATTAACTTGATCCACTGAATTTATAATTTAGACTGGCCTTTTTAGTAACAGCTATTGGTATATAATTATATATACAAATGTCATGTTTGTGCATGTGTACGCCCATTAGTAACTGATAACATTTCGGTTAATAAATCCATCTAAGTGAAGTTTTTGCCAATAGATGTTAATTTACCCTTTGCACACGACAGATTAATTACTTAAGTCAAGGTTGCAATCTTGATAAAACACCAAGCAAATTTTATTTAACCAGGTGTCGAACAACGTAGCAAAACTACTGTCTGTTGGACGTACTGACGCATTTCGACCTTCCATGATCATCATTATAATACGCCGGCAAACTGACTAGTGAGGATCAAACCGCAGTGCGTATATAGGAAAAGCAAAATTAGATATGCGATTCTCACCTCTTCTATTCTCGCATACGTTGCGCTTGACATTAACCTTTTAAAAATTAACGAAAAGAAGAAGTAAATTTGGAAAAAGTTAAGAGTAATTTATTAAGCGTTTAATTCACTAAGAATCAAAATGTAAATATGCGTTAATAGTACAGTTAAAAATTGAAATTTTGAATTCCACCCAATGCGTGCGATTGACGGTAGTTTTGCTGTTGTTCGACTACTGGTTAAATACAATTAGATTGTTGTTTATTCCAAGTTCGAAAACTTGATTTAAAGAATTGTTACCTCCACTCGCACGATCGTTGATTGTTTAATTGTTTTATCATCAATAACTGATTAACCAGAAACGAGAAATTCAGCCCATAAACAAGCCAATTCTAATCCAATATTTTTATTCTTATCCTGGAGCTAGCTTCTGATTCTGATTCAGATCGAACTAAACCAATTTTCCAACGCACTTTCAGTCATAATATGAACTCGCTTTGACTACATTTATATCCAAAACAAACGAGAGTACGTACGCACAGATATGGTGTAGACTTATCTAGTAAATCCTTGACATCCGTTATTCGATCAATGTAATTTCATTTTAATGAGTGTACACATACAGACACATACAAACGTATATAATTGACACACACTAACGATGATCTACTAGTAAGTATAAATTAAACAATTTAAACTAAATTTACCATTTGACATGAGGATTATCAAATTGCTTGTGGAATTTGCTTTCCGTTGAAAAGAATTTCCGAAATCGGAAATCGAAATATCCGGAGTAAAATTTGTAGACAGATAATTAACTCTGATGCTGTATGGATTTCTTGAAATCAAGTTTGCGAGATTGAAGTAAACACCAATCCAAATGTATTTAACCAGTTGTTGAACAAAATAACAAAACTACCGCCAGTCACAACGCACTAAACTAACATGTACCATTTCAGTACCAGAACGTTGGCATCGGGTACTGACACAATAGCCCTAGTGATGGTACTCTTTAAAGACTCGGTATATATATTATAACTAGTGAGCTGGCTATGAAGTCGTACTGATGAAGTCTTAATATGAAGTAATTTTCACTACCGCAGGTTTACATATTTGTATAAGAGATTTTACTGTCCTATTTTCCCACATACCTCACAAAAATATATGTTTGATAAAGGGCGTAATACAAGCTCCTACTGAGTTGTCAGTAAGCACGAAACGAATTTGCACGAGATTAAACTTTCCGATCATGCTGTCTTTGGTCATATCTGAACTAATATTTTACTACGTGCCGAACACAAATACAAAATTCTGATACTCGTTTAACTACTCGAGGTACAAAATAGGGATGTCTATTTTCTCTCTCAAAATATTTTTTGCCAATTTTCGAGTATATTTAGCATTAAAGCAGATGAGAATGTTGGCTTGTGGGAGGAAGTTCAGCCCTCAACACCAGAACGCGGCTTGTCAGTTAACAAAGCTATACTACTAATAAAATAAATTAGTTCATTTCTAAAAAAAATCAGTATAAATATATTAGGTTATTTTTTTATTTATTTTATGGAAACAGAAATTGGCAAATCTAATATTGCAAAGGACACTTCCTGGATTCAAAAATTATAGTCACAAATTATTCTTTATAAGTCCATTTTATCTAATTATGTCAAGGAACTGTCGCGCTTCTAATTCTTGTTTGCGAACTTGGATGATTTTTGAAAGATCCCTATTACGTGATAGGGGTCTCTTTGCTCTGACTTTGATTTGCCTGCGGACGGTCAATATATGATATTAGAAATGTTATTTTTTTAAATAATAATGAGTGGTAAGGATTTTGTGAACCTGTGATGTAAATATTTGTGTCTGTATATTTAATGTTAAAACGGAATATAGTAATCAGTGATATCATCGTCAGTGAGGAATTTGATCCGGCACATTGCATCCAGGATGTATTGTTTGTTTAAAGTGCACAAACGCGGTAACCCATTAAGAAATATTATCAATGTTCGGCAATCCTCAACATAAAATCTCTAACAGTTAGATACTGTTTGTGGCGAAGAACTAATATATATATATATATATATATAATTATGTTTTAGGTGTTGCGCAGCTAGTAACAAATTAGTTCAATTATAACCAGAAGGATAAACCAAAGACAGAAAAAAAAAAAAAAAAAAAAAAAAAAAAAAAAAAAAAAAAAAAAAAAAAAAAAAAAAAAAAAAAAAAAAAAAAAAAAAAAAAAAAAAAAAAAAAAAAAAAAAAAAAAAAAAAAAAAAAAAAAAAAAAAAAACAATATTTATTCTTATCCTGGAGCTAGCTTCTGATTCTGATTCAGATCGAACTAAACCAATTTTCCAACGCACTTTCAGTCATAATATGAACTCGCTTTGACTACATTTATATCCAAAACAAACGAGAGTACGTACGCACAGATATGGTGTAGACTTATCTAGTAAATCCTTGACATCCGTTATTCGATCAATGTAATTTCATTTTAATGAGTGTACACATACAGACACATACAAACGTATATAATTGACACACACTAACTATGATCTACTAGTAAGTATAAATTAAACAATTTAAACTAAATTTACCATTTGACATGAGGATTATCAAATTGCTTGTGGAATTTGCTTTCCGTTGAAAAGAATTTCCGAAATCGGAAATCGAAATATCCGGAGTAAAATTTGTAGACAGATAATTAACTCTGATGCTGTATGGATTTCTTGAAATCAACTTTGCGAGATTGAAGTAAACACCAATCCAAATGTATTTAACCAGTTGTTGAACAAAATAACAAAACTACCGCCAGTCACAACGCACTAAACTAACATGTACCATTTCAGTACCAGAACGTTGGCATCGGGTACTGACACAATAGCCCTAGTGAGGTACTCTTTAAAGACTCGGTATATATATTATAACTAGTGAGTTGGCTATGAAGTCGTACTGATGAAGTCTTAATATGAAGTAATTTTCACTACCGCAGGTTTACACATTTGTATAAGAGATTTTACTGTCCTATTTTCCCACATTCCTCACAAAAATATATATTTGATAAAGGGCGTAATACAAGCTCCTACTGAGTCGTCAGTAAGCACGAAACGAATTTGCACGAGATTAAACTTTCCGATCATGCTGTCTTTGGTCATATTTGAACTAATATTTTACTAGGTGCCGAACACAATACAAAACTCTGATACTCGATTAACTACTCGAGGTACAAAAGAGGGATGTCTATTTTTTCTCTCAAAATATTTTGTTCTCAATTTTCGAGTATATTTGGCATTAAAGCAGATGAGAATGTTGGCTTGTGCGAGGAAGTTCCGCCCTCAACACCAGAACGCGGCTTGTCAGTTAACAAAGCTATACTACTAATAAAATAAATTAGTTCATTTCCAAAAAAAATCAGTATAAATATACTACGTTATTTATGGTGTACGTATAAATAATTTGCGAAAGTGGAACCTACGAAGAATAAATCTGCCTGTGTTTCCATGTGATTCAATGGTACGAACTAATTAGATTCTGAGTGATATCCGTCTATAATTGTATCAATCATGGAACTGTTCCCACATACTGTTTGTTGCGGGGGCGTATTTATGCGCAATTATTAGTATAGGTGTTTTGCCAAATAATATCAAACTAATTTAAAATATGTCCAAGAAGGACAAAAATAAATTCAAGCATGAATGGAAAGTATAATCTCATGTGTACATTCGTTTCAAGTGCTTTCTGGCGACTCATAAAAGTATGAGCCGGTATTACGCCCTCTACTGACAATATATTTAGCTTGAGTAATGTGCGGGGAAATTTGACGTTTTTAATACGCAATGCGAGATGTTGTAAACCTTCAGTAGTTGGAGAGACTTTCTTTTGTGTCTTCAGAAAATATGATTTCCAAAATCCAACTCACTATATATAATAAATATACCGATTCTGTAAATGGAACCAACACTATTTTATGTTGTGTTAGAACCGTATATCAACACTATGGTCGCCGAATAGATATATGATGCCGAGACTATGGTTCCGATTCGATACATTTACCAACACAATGGATTTCAAGTAATGTCAAAGTTGCACCAAAATTGATAATTACAAATACATTTGAACAACGGTTACTCCTACTGATAAGTCGACAGTAAGCACGAAAAGATTGTGCACATGTAATTATACTTTCCGTTCATGCTGACTTGGGTTTATCCTTCTAGTCATATATGAACCAACTTGTTACTAGGTGAGATACACTTAATACATCATTGCGTATACTTATATATATATATATATATATATCAGCTCTCCACAACAAAATGTATGAAACTGGAAATATTTAATAATAATAATGATTACCGCAAAGAATGATAGGGTGATACCGATTAGGGTCAGAAGTGTGCGAAATTACTGGACTAAACAATCGTTTATATATATATATATATATATATATATATAATATATATATATATATATATATATATAGTGAGTTGGATAATAGGAAGGACAACACACGACGAAGGAAAAATTCGATACACGCAATAATTATAAAAGAAAACGTTTGAGTCAAAACTCAATCCATTAGTACACGAATAAGCAGATCTCAAATGTCACTTTTTAATACAATAGGAATCATTCCCTGCATCTACAAGCATGCATTCAAACAGACATACACGCAGGAATGAACATATTAACAGTCAATATACAACTAACAATCTCTGAGAATCAGACGAGTTTTTATCTAATTGATCAAAAGAGAAACACATAACGTACATTAAACGAACATTGATTGCGCGGGTGGTGATAACAATTATTATAATCAAGGTTGCAGTCTTGATATAAACACCTGACCCATTAATTACTTACATATGTCAGTATAAACTAAGAATTGTATAGTAGAACGTACATATTTGAACGAAAGTCATTTTTAAATTAAAATTCCAGTAGTATGCAGCCATTATCCACATTAACAATATACTCTGTTATTAAATGTGTTTATTCCAAAACAAATATGTTATATATATATATATATATATATATATATATATATATATATATATATATATATAAATATTACTTGCACTCAGATCAATTAAAAAAATCCGTTCAGATTTTCGATAAAAAGCAAAATAATACCGAGCATATAAAAATAATGTATGTTTTGATTATAAGAAAAGCTATTATATATGCACTTTAATAATGGATATTGAGTATCTTGTACTACGTCATTCTAAACACAATCAGAAGTATATGAGACATTCAGCACCAACAATTAGGTCTACCATATAAATTTGAGATTCGTACTAACTGATGGCATCATCTGTAGTAAACAGCTTTACGCCCTAAACCCTATATTTCTGTTGCAAAAGCAATATCAGATAGCTTTACAGCGTAATTTCCTATACATATGTATATTATAACAGTTTCATTTGTTAAACTAATATAAAGTGATGAATCGTAAATGTTACAGATAGGCTAATTTTGAGCAAGATTAAGAATAAAATTATTCATAAGCAATCCTACTAAGAAAACATTAGATTTTAGCCTAGCATGTAACCGTTTGCAGAGTTTAAACATATATTGAGTGATAGTCGATCTATACTCTCTGTTACTTTGTTATCTGGTAGATTTTAGAAGGCAATAATCAAACCAGATTTATATGTGGTAAGGTTTAACAATTGGAACATCCAGTAAAATAGTTAAAACTTAGAAAATATGGATAGGTTGCACCAAATATGCAGTAATAATAATCAAGTTCAGGTACAAAATAAAAATAGAAATTAAAGTCGTCAATCAAATAAGAATAACTAAATAAAATTTTGAAATATTATATGTCGTAACTAACCACAAATGTACAAAATAATGCAATGAAATAAAAGTAGTAGCATAAATCTCACCTATAGTGAAGTTTTTGATGTCTCAATATGCTTTGGTAACCTGATTGAGGGTTGCATATTAGAAAAATATATGACAAATACCAAGAATTCTAAAATGGACTACTTTACAAGAAAAATTGCTCATCTTGATCGACAATAGTCATTTAGTTAATTCATGAAATATAGATGAATAAGTAACTAAATTGCTTGAGATGTCCATTAAAACTATTACAAAATACAGTTGTTGAAAAAAAATTTTGTACCACACTTAACATTGATAGCGTTTTATCTTTTGAATAAAAGTGAGCACCGTGATCCACATAAAAGAGTTTTCCTAACTCAGTGGAAAATTACTCATTTTAATTATTTTCCAAAATATTAATTTGTCAAAGAACTTAGTAAATTAAAAAATACTACTCGCATATTTCAGTCGAAGGACATTTGTTAGTGAGTTTCTAAACTCTCACAAAAATATTCTTTAAAGATATTGACTATCCATTTAATGAAAAATTTCAGGCTCTAAAATAATGTAATTTAGTGATTGCGTAGTGGGTCGTTTTTTCAGGAATATATATTGTCAAATATATGTTATTAAAAACGTTAATGATTAGTTTTTCAGCGGTAATCGAAGGTCGTTTAAAATTTGTCCAGAATCCCGAACGGAATTGAATTTACCACTATAGCAACTGGTCATGTCAGGCATGTGACTATGTAAATAAAGCGTTTTAAATAAAAATTGCTGAATTCAAAATTTACGTTTTACCTTTCACTAGGTTTTTTCACCGTCTAAATTGATTGTTTATCCCATTTGATAGCCAAAATTTTTGAGAGCAACATTTAGCCAGGCGAAACTTCTTTTAAGCAATTGGCAAATCTAATATTGCACAAGAACAATTACTGGTTTAAACATTTAAAAATTATGTGGTGCAAAATTAACACGTGGTCCCGGCTACTAGTGGAGCACAATTCCTGAGATTGGTCTTTGTTTATGTCTATATTTAGAACTGAATAAAACGTTTTTAATAACGAGTGGTCGGCTATTAAATTAGAGAATTCACGGGTTATATTGGTTAAATAAGAAGACTTAGGTCAATACAGGCCGTCACTCATAGCTGATAGTCACCTGAAGCCGGAACGCAAGTACGGTTTAAATGCTGCCTATGCGGAGGCAGCTGAAAGTCGATCATCATCCTATATTTCATCCTGAATAGAAGTAGACACACTGCTTGGTGCAGGTAGAAAGGTTAATTCAGTTTTTTGTGAAATGAACAGGATGATACTGTTTTAGTTCAAAGTGATATTATATAGCCAAACAAGCCAGACGAGTAAAAATCATATGATTGGTAAGTTGCAATTTAAACAAGAATATAATAAATAAAGTCAGTGAATACCCGTGTCGGAATTTTAAAACATGTATTAGAAAACCTCGCACTTGTCATTGCTAGATCGAGAAATTTAACGAATGTTACTAAAGAGAGCGTGATACAAACAAAATATAAAACATAATGGATAAACAAACCTCAGCCTGTGAGCATAAACTGGGAGATACCTGTTTAATGATCTGCTCCGAGAAATCCCTATATTTTGCAATTCAGTAAAATTAATAAATTTCTAACTCATGTCCCTACGAACCGTGACATTCGCGTCTGTCCGCCTTCCGAAAATAATGGCATGTCTGTTGGAATAACCTGCAATTTTAAAAAAGAAAAACACAACATATCGAGTCAACATTTAAGGCTAGATTTGGAACCCTTCATGATTTTTTTAAAAGTCAGGGTAAGCAAGTTTGATATTAGCACAAATCTTATTATAAATTTGTCCAGTATAAAGTAATCATCATAATATATATATATAATATGTATATATATATATATATATATATCATTCGGTATACCGGTTACGCCCATATTCCAGCTCTGTCTGTAGCAAAATTGTGAAGAGATCCGAATAAGGGCGAAATTCTCTCTTAGATGAATTGTGCTCTCTACATTATACGATGCTAAGTTTACACTGAGCCAAAGGCCTATTTAATAGGATTTTTTTTTATACGAATTGCGCGAACTAGATTTACGTTATTTTTTCCACATCCCGCGCCAGCATTGACCATTCTAATTATATCTTTTACGAAATATTTATAAAAAATAGCTGAGCCAGAGTTAACGATATAATGGCAGTAATAGAAGCTTGAGACCAGGCGATATACAAAATGGAAATCCGCATAATCGTAATAGATGTATGGCAGTATGTCATAAAGGCAGTAATCTAATAAAATTGCATTGTCTTTAATTATACTTTCTTAGCTGAAAAAATGCGCTACTAAACAAAAAATGAGACCTACTTGTTATTTCCTTATATCGTGCATTTTGTCGACGCATCGATCTGTATGCATAACGCACTCGACGTTTAGTAGTATTACTTTTAAATAAAACTTTTCGGAGCGAAAGTTTATTCACTTTACGCTTGAAAGATATCTTTAAAAAGACTTTTAACATGTTAATTATGATTTATTTTCAGCAGCGCATTAATCTTTTGTTAATTAAAATACACAAACGTCTTGTTTCATCACTAATTAAAATACAGAAGAGTCTTTATGTACAGACGTACGCACACCTATATAATGATAGCAGCTTAGATTAAAATTGAGAATAAAAAGCTAAATATTTCAGAAGACGGATATTATAGAGGTTTGCATGTCTCTAAAAACACAGCTTTATCGATGTTATTAGAATGGACCCTATCTGGTTCTTTCGAGATGCAAAGGTTTCAATTATACCGGCGTGCTTATGCAATGATTGATGGTATGAGGCATGTAAGAGGAGCAGAAATGCTCTGGCTTCATGCATCGCGAGGTGAAGGTTTGCAGATGTAAGCCAAATGTTCAATGGTTCGATTGTATTCTATATATGTAGAAGCAAATACGGAAGATGTCCGTCAGTTCATGAAGCCGGATTTCAAGTTATAAGCTCAGCAAATTCTTAATTATTACAGGAAAAGTATGTAGTATGCTTTTGAATTTCACTCCATTCAAATCTTAATCATACATTGGGCAAATATTCTCTCTTATACAAAACAGATCGGCTCTGGCTACAAAGATTAAAGAGATTTGATTACCAATAAAAGATATAACGCAGTAAGCTTTCTCTGCCAGGATAAAGAATTGCATGTATCCGCGTGAGGTCTTGACGGCGCAGGAGTACGAGATAGCCATATCGATGAACCGAATGACGAATTTTTTTGGATTGCCAAGGAGCTAACTGGCGAGTCCGTCCTAATAATTTTGCAACCAGGTTCACTTCTGATGATTTGCATTAGGTTGTGTTCGTCAATCTAATTACTTAAATCACCCCGGGATTAATTTGCCTTTACGTACACGTAATGCATTGATTGCGAAACAATTATTTGAAGACAAAATTTGTAGGTATTAAATATACTTCATTTCAGTTATATATATATATATATATATGCCTATATATAAATATATGTATATATATATTTCCAGTACTGGCTAAAATTTATTTAAGGTGGCAAATGAAATTTTATAGATGTGCAGATTCAATAAACATACTGGCGTGGAGTTGTGTCCCATTTTCTAATGTAAGCTTCGAGGTGGCTTTTCGGAATTTTAAGTCGAAGACGATGCACTTTTGGTTCCATCTGAAGGAAAGTCAAATAAAAAATCTCAAAAGTTAGAATGTAAAAATAAAATTGTATGCAGTGTGTGGCGAGAAGTGACGCAGCGGATAGATTCCAAGACTCCGTAATAAATGTGTGCCCTTGGTCGAGCCCGATCTGCTGTAAATTTCCCTTTTGGAGGTAGTACTTGAGAAGTTCAGAAAAAATAGCAAAAGCTATTGTATTTTTTAAATATTTACATCATTTTAAAACAATCGTACGCCAGTTTATTAAAGTGCTCTGATGATAAACGTACAAGGTTGAAACTTGTCCAGGAAATGCGAGATGGCGGTGAAATTGCTCACATTCTGCGACCAACTTTCCGAGATTGAAATTTTTGATTAACTTGTTTTATAAGTCGAGTTCAGAAGAAATTATTTTTCCACAAATGCAATTAACGAAATTTGTATTATTATAAAACGGATGTTCGAGCGACAAAGCAGAGAAAATAATTTTGTTTATGATATCAAGTACTGACGATTGCCGACCCTTTGCTTTAAATACAATGTTTGAAACATAATCAGGCTGGTGTGACTAATAAAATACATCATAGATGCAACAAAGATTTACTCCAGTTAAACGAATTTGTTGCCGTGTGCTTAAAATCATTTTTAGAAAGACATAAACTGTAATATTTGTAACTATCGGAGTATTAGCAACTGTCATCACCGTCAAAGTGACAATTTCTTTTCAATTTATCCAATAATGATATGCGAGATATACCTATCGCCCTGTTTTAGCCGAAAATACTCCATTGCGAGTTTTATGAGAGAGTAGAAATTTATCTGTACAAACTTGCATTCCATAATTATTTTGCTTACTATCCGAACAATCATTAGAGAGATAGATTGACCTGTTTTAAATTTAAATAAGTTTTCCCAACTTCTTTCAAACTAATCTTAAATACATTGACTATAGTATTATCAATTTAATAATGGATTGTGTAACAGAAAAAATATTTAAAGTAAATTTTATTTTTCTCAACTTCTTCAACGAGATGGATATACTCGCAACTGTCGTCTTCAGATAAATAAAATTATTCTACTTGTTCATCTTTAAATAAAACATTTCCATCTCTTACCAGCGTTTACAAAATATTAATCCTATAAAAGCAAAATTATTTAAAACAATGAGAGTAAAATGCGTTGAAATATTTGGTGTCTAACATTTAGCGCTTGTAGACTTAATTTTCAACAAAACAATTTTTTCCAGATACGAGCACTGTTTTTTTTCAATTTTTTCTCTTGCAAAGTATCTAAGAAAAATGAATATATATTCAGAGGCAAAACCATTGAACAATTTGAACCTGAAAAAGGCTGCAGAAATGATGCATCAAACAATCGATTTCGTGCATCATTTCCTGCTCATGTTTAATGCCAAAACCTCGGGTGTTCTGTTTGGCATAAATCCAGTTTTCGGTTTGCTTATATTAATTTACATATATATAGATATAAATATAAATCAATATATTTATTTTTTATGGATTGGAGTTCCGATTAAATGTATACGCAGATCAGTATAGATTTTACTGTACATAATATTGGTCAGTCAAAAAATAATTACGAAAACGGTTGCAGCTGGAGCTCAAACTGTTTTACATTTTCTTAGGGGCATTGCAATTAACTGTAAAATATATTCTGCACCACTAAATTCAGTTTACAATTATTTATAATTATTTGGATTTTTTCCATTTAATCCTTCAGGCGGAACCTTTTTAAAGCAGCCCTTAGTATATCGCTGAGATCTGTATGAATTATTATTTACGCTGTGTATAATTGAGGATTCACATTCAGGAATTGTGTTTGTTGATTGTGTAGAAATTAGTTGGTTATTAAAATAATAAGTACACAGTGTTGGAAGAAGACGACCGGCATGTCGATCAGAATATCTATTTAGAAAAAATTATAAACGATTTTTAAGTGAGGGCATGATCAATATTTCAACGGAAGAAAAATAATCTCAAAATAGTATTATTGGCCTGTTCGACCTGACAAGAATACACTAAATACTTATAGTAAATGAGCCACAGATGGATGAAGCCAGCTCTTAAGTCTAAAGCACAGATAAACTGAGTAATTGCAGACTTAACTCCATTCAAGAGACTCTTCCTTTGGTTTTCAATAAACTATATTCCTTTTTTCATTTTTTCTGCACAAACGTAAAGCATAGAGACTAATCATTTAAAAACAACTAAAATCGCCAAGTGTATAATTCCAAATTTAGTAGAGAATTTTTACAACTAGCAATAATTAACTTACCAGTGTAGCCAAAATTGGTATTTTGATTGGTGTAAAATATCACAATCTAATCAAATTATTGTTAGGTGCGTTAAAATGATATTTCAATAATCATTTGGCTAGAATTCAAGAATTTAACAGATTGGAGATGAATAGGAAGTAGGAGGACTAAATTCGCTAACGCTGAATTTAAATAAACAGTGTTCTGTTAGAAGGATGAAATATGTTGGTAAAAGTTAGCTGAAAATAACTAAAACGTTTGGAACACCTAAATGTTACAAACAAGAAAACATTAGATAGTGTTTGTATAAATGGTATACTTTATTGACGTCTACATTTTTAGAAAAAATGCACAGTTTAACGATTGTTGAATCAAATGGCAGCTTTATTATTTTTAATTTAGTTTATTTTAGTTTAGTTTCTCTTTCCAGCATTTTGCGACGGTGGAACGCCTCTTTTGTTAGTCACTAGTATATAAATTAATGCATGCAGGCCTAAATCGAATATCCGTTCAGCTAGGCGTGTCGCGAAATTTTATAATGACAGGTAGAGTTTGGCTAGACGGTACTACATGTTGAAAGCTAATTCCACTAAGATCCATTTGAAAGTACGGCTGACGAGAATTTTATACCTCGGCACATGATCCGTGCGGCTTAGTTGTGTAGGGAATGGATTTCTTCAGTAATAACAAATTGATCCCGGATTCGAATCTCAGATAGTTAAATATTTCTGAGGACAACTGATCAGTGCCTAATGAGGCCATACACTCATTTGTAATTGATGGGAATTTTACTATCGTTTTGAATATAAATGATGCTATTAGTTGATTAACAAGATGATATAATGCATAACATTTCAGTTTTAATAATACAAAATTTGAAAATAGAACCTCAGGAGAAAGTATGTTGCTAAAAACAATTAATCCTGTCTTTTATTTAACCATGAGAAAGTATTACCATAATCCAAAATTAAAAATATCGGCAGGATTAAATACTTTTTCTAGTTCGGTAGATAAAAATTTAAAAGACAATGAAAATATTACTAACTTCAACGTTTACCGCGTTATTTTGCCAAGAAACTGAAAAATTCAGATTTAACCTCTATCAGAGGACATCTTTGTCGTTTTGGTCTTCCATATAAATTAAATTCTCCTGGGAAATTAAGTAAATATTGTGAATTCGTGAATAATCTATCTCACTTTTACAGCAAAATGCGGTTTGATCCTCGATAGTCAGTTTGGCGTCGTACTCTGATGATGATCATAGAAGGTCGAAAAGCGACAGTGCATTGCGGCTGGCGGTACTTTTGTTATGTTGTTCGACGACTGGTTAAATACAATGGTATTGGTGTTTACTTCAAGCTCGCAAACTTGATTTAAAGAATTGTTACCACCACCCGCGCAATCAATTATTGATAAGTTGTATTGCCTATATATGTGTATGGCAAAAGCTACAAACAGCCAATGTTCGTGACTGCATAGAAATTGTGCATCCGACACTTCCAGTCAAATACAATTTATGCAAGACTCCTAGAGGTGAGATCCGCATATCTAATTTTGCTTTCCTTATATATGTAATTCGGTTTGATACTCGTTATTCAGTTTGATCTCGTACTCTGATGATGATCATGGAAGGTGGAAACGCTTTAGTGCTTTGCGGCTGGCGGTAGTTTTGTTACGTTGTTCGATGAGTGGCTAAATAAAATTGGATCAGTGTTTACTTCAAGCTCGCAAACATGATTTAAAGAATTTTTACGACCACCCGTGCTAACAATTATTTTTAAATTGTACTGCAATCTACTTAATTCAAACATACCGAATGCACAGTTAGTGGCGAAACATTTTTATTAATATATGTTAAGGGATTTCAAAACAAAAATGCTTAAAAGCATACTTTGGGAATTTAAAAAATATAGTCTAATGTTAAATAGTTACTTTTCTGCTGAAATAGTGCACAACTATTTAACACTAAATTGTAAGCATAACACTGTTGTTGTACTTAATCATATAATTCCATTGCGATGAATAATCGTACTTTGTTCATATTAATGTGAAGCAAGACGACAGAATCGATTTACAATTTATTCTAGGGTCAACGAGTTCTAGTTTTATAAAGGTTTGTGCCAAAAACTATTTGTGTGCACATTGCATTGTTTACATGCGTTTAAATAATTGAATAATTGCAGTCTGAGCAACAACAATCGATGAATTGCAGAACTGTGCTCACAATGCCAGCATTTTAATGTGAAATCGGGAATACGACATAAACGACACGATGCCAGTATATTCTTCTGTCAAAACTTTATTTGCCAATAAAGCACATTTATTGTGCTTCGGTGTGGTCTGTAGAATATATCGACTTCATTGTGAAGAAATCGAACTAAGCAATGGTGTATATATTTCGTGCATCTTATTATACGCGCTTTATTTAATTGCTTTGCAAACTCGTACATAAACCATGCACAAAAACATAAAGAAAGACATAATATATGTTCGCACAACACAAAGAAGTAAACTTTCGAATAGTTTCCAGCTATGTTTAACCGAGTGGACTCACAAAATTGTAAAATGGTTTTATTAAATTTAATCCTGCCCGTTCACGTCCTCAGCCATTTCACCTACTGATGCATTGATGAGGAATTGATTATTCATCAAATGCTTAAACTGAATTGATGTAATAAGTATCTCCTTTTATTATTTAAAGAATGCTATTTATAAAAAATATTATTAACATTTAGTTTATTAAAATGATTTGCATCAACAGACGCCTGATCATTTATTGCTAAGAGATAAGCAAAATTTTGAGTTTTCGTTAGAGGAAGAATATGCTTCAATTATAAAATGCTATTAGTTTTTAGATTGGCCTTATATAAAAAACGTAAAATTAGAATGTTTTTTTCCATTAATAGAGGATTAAGATGATTCTTTCATTTTAATTATACAGTATTTGAAACTCAAACTATAACACAATCAAAATTTCGTCTTACTTAGATTTAAGTCCATGAACCGGGTATATTTATGGTTTAACTTTCATTTGAAACATCCTAGTCATGATTGCAGCTGGTTCAAGATATCACATCTAGCCAAAAAATGTTTGGCTTCTAAATAAATCTAATATACAATGAAAATATTGGCGTTCATTAAGGTGAAGGTAAATCTGATATAAGTAAATATCTTAACAAATACAGATAATTTCTTCAATTAAGTGTAGCAATTTTGCTGGAAAAGAATAAAATTTATATTAGCTACCACCATCCAGGTAAACAATGACCATTTATTATATAAATGTTCAATTCAATATCACTATTTCAGGAAGCGTGATGTCTCTCCTATAACTACAGATTTGGAGTGGCTAGTGGAAAATTTAGGTCTAAATAGATGCAATATAGGCTTCACACGTTAAAAAACGCTAACCAAAAAGTAGTATTTTGTATATAAATGGCAATGGTGTATAGTGTGTCACAAGGTTGTTCAGTGGTTCGATTCACACTCTCCAAGGCAGACATGCTCAGGTTTGAGCACTGTTCGTGGCAAATTCTGGACATCATCATAATCATGCAGCGAACATTATATACTGACTAAAAAGAACACTAGGTCGCCCATTCCTAGTGAGAATGTTTGTATTCGGAGTTTTCCTTCTTTTATATAGTCTGCAATCCAAGACTGACGAGCACTATCCGCCCAAATGCAAGTGGCCATAGTTTACTGCAGCAGCCGGAACTTGCCCTTCGTGTCTGGCTTGCTTGGACTTATTTCGTCACTAGTTGTTTTATAATGTAAAATATAATGATAGCATGTTTGTAGTTGAACTCCATCACAACAAAACTCAAGCCAGTACCTGAAAAGTTCCCAATAAGGATGAAACCGATCTACTGGACGAATTGCCTTTCTACATTATACAGTGCTTCGCTTATATGATATATATATATATATATATATATATATATATATATATATATATATGTAATGATATTGATGTTTATGACAAGATCGCAATCTTTATTTAAATAACAAGAGGAGTAATTTGGGGAAAAATTATTTACAAATTTAGCGTATACAATTTAAGAACAAATGTTTTCTTTATATTCACTAGTGAGTGGTTCTTAATTCGAGTAAAAAACTTCAAGCGGTTTCCGGTTAATAAACAAATCGGCAGAATCGAATTAATCTGAAGTTCAAAATCCCTAATTTAATTGCAACTATAATAAGTCGAATTGTTTGTTTTGAATAAGTTTTCTTTTTTCCCGCCATATCTGCTTTTGAAAAATTTGATTGGTCTGAATTTTAAATGTCAGACAGAAATATAGGCATGTGACATGAATTGAAAAAATATATTCTGTGTACACTTCCCGTGTGCAAAAACAAAAAGAAATTTTATCAGATACAAGAAACGCTTCTTGCTCATTATCTCCTCAACTATCTACTAATGAACATATCTTTACATTTAAATTGGACGGTAAAACATGATAGAAATATGTAAAAACATCGTCGAAACATCAAACTTATGTTCTCCAGACGTAGCATTTTAAATAATTACTAAATGCAATAACAAAAGGGAGCTAGCCACATACGAAGCTTTATGGATAAACAAATCAAAGCCGGATTTATGCAAGTAGAAAAGCATGTTCAGGCATTGAGCTTGAACTGGAGGTGACGCAGGCAATTGATTGGTTTCCATTTTTCGCATTCTCTCTATGTTTACATATTTCTATCTTGTTTTGCTTTCCAATTTAAATAGTGAATACTTGAGGAGATAATGGGAAAGAAGCGTTTCTTGTATCTGATAAAATTACTTGTTTTTGCATACCGGAATGGTACAATAAATTTTATTAAAGCTCGCATTTCAAAAGAAAAATATATTGCCGCAGCATGGTAGTTCACCTCTTCGAATTAAATTTGATTTTTAGCAAACGAGAGAATTTACACTTATCAGTTATTATCAAATTAAATGAGCATTTAGCAAATTTCTTAACACAAACATTGTAGATTATTCGACTCATATTGAAGCCTAAACAATTTAGTGCACACATACTTAGAATTGAATTAAGTACGTTTGATATACACATATATGTGTGTTCATGAAATTAATATGCAGTTAACGAAATCTTAATTATTCTTACGTGTTTTGTGATTTGACTCTTTTAATTTGGCTAGAGAAGTATTAAAGTCTAACGGTTTATTGCAGAAATACTTTTATATTATTTTGAAAATGTCGACGAGGAAAACCGACGTATCAGTTACAGAAATGAGCCATAGCTTATTAGCAACAAATGAATATCCACTTTTATAATGCAGCCAGGCATCGTTAATTTCCCAATTTGTTTACTAGACTGTCTCATTTGCAATACACATAAAAAAATTTATCATTGCTAATGTTTCGATGGATGTCTTGAAATCTATAACGCAAAAAAGAATTTGTTTAATTAAGTATTGATCTGAAAATAATAATCACTATTGCGTCATAGATTAATGCAGTGTGTGCCTCGAAGGAATATATGGCACAGATGAAATATACCATGGAATATTGATATAGCTAACATAGCCGACTTTGTATATTAATGATGAAATTGACTCAAGTTTTAATATAGGTTTAGAGTATCCTCTACAAGATTTGGTACGGATACTAGTAGTAAATATACTTTCTTCCTTTGCTAATGTATCCATGATTTGGTCTCGTTTTGATGAAACAAATATATTTATCACTGACGGAATAAACGTGAGAGCCTATCTCTCTTGGGTTAACCAAATAATGGCGATTAAAACATTTTTCAGCACAATATGAAAATCTGCACTAGTTTCGTCAGATACCACAATTTATTTCGAATCTCTCTCAGAATACAAATCTATGCTTGTTAAGCTTGAAATTCCTAGTTTAAATCGTAAGTACATGCGCAGAATTAACATTGGATGCAGCATTGAATTTGTAGCATCTCACTTGTAAATAAATCGGATAATCTTATATCTTTTAGACTAGCGAAAGAAATTCCATTATGGATATTTAACATTTAAATTCTTTAATGTCTTTCTTGCCAGACCACAGACAGGACTCTCTGCCTACCAAGCCGGATATCATAAACGAGGTATCCAAGCTTTATTGATTTCATATATGACGGCTTCAGCACTAGTTAAAAAACCACGGCATGTAAATCAAAGTTCATCAGACTGCGTATGTGAAATAGGGTCTTATAAGTCTCCGCATACATTAGAATACAACAGCAAGTCACATAAAAGTAATCAGGTTTTTGAGAACAACGACAATCATTCGAGCAACTTCCAATAAACAAACTTGATTGTACAGCAAGGTCAGCATCATCCTATACGAGAATGGTTTTATTCAGATAAGAAAAAGTATAGTTTCTGAAGACAATCAACATTTGATGTTGAACAGAATCAGCAACCTAATAGTTTTCATGTATGTATTAGATGTTGCAAACCTAGTAACAAATTAGTTCAGTTGTGACCAGAAGGATAAACCAAAGGCAGCATGAACGGGAAGTATAATCTCGTGCACATTCGTTTCGTGCTTACTGGCGACTCATCAGTAGGAGCCGGCATTACGCCCTTTAACCACTATATGTTTGGGTGAAGAATGTGGGATAATAGGACGGTACAATCTTCTAGACGAATGTGTAAACCTGCAGTAGTGAAGCTAACATCATATAAAGTCTTCGACAATGCGACTTCAACGCTAACTCACACTATATATATATATATATATATATATATATATATATATATATATATATATATATATATATATATATTAATTGTACCCTTCTGTATGTGCAAAAACAAAAGGAAATTTTATCAGATACAAGAAACATTTCTTTCTCATTATCTCTCAAATATCTACTAATGAACATATCTTTATATATAAATTGGAAAGAAAAACAAGATAGAAATATGTGAACATAGAGAGAGTGTGAATGTTTTTTATATCTGATAAATTTATTTTTGTTTTTGCACACAGGAAGGGTACAATGAATTTTATTAAAGCTCGCATTTTAAAAGAATATATATATATATATATATATATATATACATATATATATATAAAAATATATACCGAGTCTGTAAAGGATACTAACACTATGGCTATTGTGTCAGTAACCGATACCAACATTATATTACCGAAAAGGTACATGGTACTAACATGATGGATATCAATGTATGCTACAGATCATCGAAATTTAGAATTAAAACTATTTCGGAACACATGTTATTCCAGTAAATCCATACACTCTGGTCTTGATCGATATTAGTTATCACATTTCGCAATAAGCATGACATCATTCAATTCAATATATAAAAGTTAAATACTGCTTGTTGCGCAGAACTAATATATATATGCAAGTAACAAAAAAATACTGCGAGATAATGGGCAAATGTAATGTCCATGGTGGTCAAATATTATTCACGAAATATTTAGGCATGTCAGCAATTAAGGTTCCACAGTCATAAGTTTTTCGCAAATGGTCGACATTTTATTTAAACGGACAACCCTTCCAGGATTACCTAGTGCCCCAACATGTACTGAGTTGCCCTTGTTTTTCGACATGATAAATCTCTACAGATCGTACATTGCGCGAATTGTAGTCATTTAACAAGCATTTTACAAACAAAAGGGTTCCGAAATAAGGTTTCAGTGGATGGAAGGGGCTCAAGCAGATTTTTCCCATGTTGGACGTCTGGTTAACTATAGTGGAATTGGTGTTTGCTTCAAACTGGTAAACTTGATTCGAAGAATTGTCAAATAACTTTTTACTGTGATCACAATGAAGAATGATTATAGTAAACGAATTTAACATTTAAATACCTTCGTTTGGTAACGGTAATAAAGATTCTAATGTAGGTATCAACCAAGTTAATTATCAATAGGTTCCAAAAAATCCATTTTCAAATCGATAACGATATTTTGATTTTAAGAATTATATTTTCATTAATCTATTTATTTATGCCATAAAATTTCTTCTATAGTTGAGATAGACACATCGATTCATCAGATTTTCACAGTTTACTTGATATTGCTAATATCAATTTTTGCAAGTTTATGCGCTTTTTACTAGATAGTGCATTAAAATTTATATTTTGTTACATTACTCCAATGATATAACGGGAGAATTCATGTAAAATACGCAGATTTTTCTAATAAATAATGCTACCATTGTCTTATGTACTTTGTGAGTCTATTTATAAATGCCTGTAGTTCCTGATGACAAACATATCCATATTCAGCTGGCATATTTTTGCAAAATGCAACCATATACCTAATCTCGGGGTTTTGCAACAACGACTCTTGATAACGTATACACTAACAATCCAATTAGCGATAGTTCGGCTAACTAACCTGCTTATTATGCCAGGAAGTTTGAACGACAATATTTATTATTTAAACAGTTATTTATAACATTGTTTTTATTAAATCAATCAAGAAGTACGAATCCAGTCTTTTTTCTGCCAATATCATACTTTAAGCAATCACAGATTGCGAAAAATATACCTATTATATTGATATTTGTAGACTCTCATTTGACACAAGCTCATTTTATGAATAAAGATGTGTGGCTATCAAATGATTTAATAGCAATAATTATTTTATTTATGTGTCGCATTAATCGTTAAAATGCACACATGAATTGTCAATACACACAATTCACTTATTTTCGAAATATTTATTAAATTTTTATCATCATTGTTATATATCTCGGGCAAATACATGACTTTCACACTTAATAATTTACTTGTTCTATACCTATGCGGTTTATTTTAATGTATCTCGCATTTCAGTTTGCATTATAAAATTAATTTTTAAATTATCGAATCCTCAAACAACATTTTCATAGCTTAAATGTCTCTATCTAAATACAAATAGAAATTAGCAAAATTTATAATATAAAATAGATGTAGCGTAAGTATTATATAAATAATTTGCATATTCAAAATTCCATGTGGTTTACTTTGGTTTCAAATTAATATAATTTAAAAAATCCTTTGTATTCCAAGAAAATTTATTTCAAGCATGTTTAAAAGTATAGAAGATACAAGTGTTCAAATAAAAAAATCGAAAAGAGCAAAAGTTGGTACATCACTGCTTCCTTTAAAAATTGTACTGACGATTTAAATAAATCATAACACGCTCATTCTATTCGCAATTGAATTCATTTGTGCAATATGGAACGCTTCGATAAAAATTTAGCTCAATGCTTATTTCGAAATACGCGAGAGAATACAAAAAGTTGCTAAAGTATATCAAAACATTGCAATATTAACAGGGTGAGAAAATTTTTCGTTGATCTAACTGCTCATGTAAACGTTTTTATGACACTTTCTGACGGAACAGAATATAGAGGGCAATTTGTTATGTGCTTGAAATCATTTTTCATTCTTTTGTGTACAAAAATTACTGTTAATGAACTGTTTTTGAAAGTCACTCAATCATTTTCAGAATGATTTTTATTTATACAATTTTTGTGAAATATAATTGTTTTAGTACTATTTTGAAATTAAGTGTAAAGTTAATATTTAAAAATTAAATAAATTAGTTCTGTTTCAAACTCAATGCAAAAAGGACATAGGCTCACATTTTTCCAAACTAATCCTATTCACTGATATGTATATGTCCTCTGAAATTGTTGAAATTAAAACATATGCAAATGATGACAGCATAGAGAATATAGATTTATTTATTTTCGCATTGAGTTAGCTAAAACCAATGCGATTATAGTTCGCAAAATTTATGAAATTAGCGTATGGCATATATATAGTGCGATATTTTTTCAGTGTAAAACGTTTCATATGTCCAGACCTAGATAAAACGCATTTTAACGGAAATAGTGTATATTCACTCAAAAGGAATAAAATTATTTAGTCTTAATACAACGCATAAGCACCTGGAAACACTGACCATGAAACAAAATAAATAAGCAAAACATTACTAAAATAACAGTGTGATAGTAACCTGAAATAATTTTTGTATTTGTAATAGTTAGAGCTTTTAGTTCTGTGATAAATATTATACTTAGATTTGAATATAGTTTTTATATAGAAAACCTTTGAAAACCATATGTAAATAATTCCTATTTTTTAAATAATAAAAGCTATATATATATATATATATATATATAATAATTATTTTCTTAATTCTAAAAATATAAAAGTATCTACTGATACATAAAGTTATGTTTGTCAATTTGAAACGTTTTTAAACATATTTTAATTTTAATTTTGTTCTTAACGATTTGCGATTTCAAAAATAGGCATAAATAATCGTAAAGTTGAATAACTGAAATTGGCAAACCAATTTAAGAGAATATTACGATTTTTCTCTAACAAACTAAACATGTAAGCAGTAGAACAAATCCGTTGATGCGAGATAATTATTAATACATTCGGCACATTTAAGTTCGTTCCTATGCAATAAGTCACATGAAAATTATTTATGGTAACGAAATCACGCCGCGGTTTTTATTTCTTTTTTATCGCATTATATTTTACTAGGCAAATAATTTACAGTGAAAAGGCACTTGACAAGTAACACAGAAAGCAGACTGGCCCTACTTGTGTAGGAGTCAATTTTTTAAAGGCCATATTTTCATTGACTATGATAACGAACTGAAAGGAAATCTAGATAAAATAGTGAAAAGTCTGAGGAAGATTTATTTCACAGCCAGAAACTATTATTACACTGATAGGTAATCATATTTCAAACTAGAATAATACATATAAAGAAATAAGTAAAAAAATATGCAAAAGAATCACTCTCATTCCAATAAAGTTACAAAAATAAAAACATATTTAAAAAATATATATAATTGAAAAAACATAATATATATATATATGTATATGCATGCAAATATTTTTCCATGTTAGTTAAAAGATATGCTTTAAAATTCGAATCGTGCATGTCCCGTGTTCAATGATGATTGTGATAAATTTTAGAACTAAATCAAATCCTGTTAAGGAACATCATGTGTACTAATAGTTTAGACCACAATTTAAAATATATGAGTGAATGTCTGGTAATTAGACTAAAATATTCAACGAAGTGGATTGAAGTAATGTCTTCGAATTTACATTGAAATATTTTGTAAATTGGAATGGTGGTTATATTAAAATAATTTTATTATGAATCACATATTTACCCTAATACGCAACGAAAACTTCTAAAATCTATTTTTTATGTAAAATAATCGTTTGAGACATCACTGCCAATTTTTGAGGTTCGATGAGATTTGAATATTTTTTCTCAGAAATCATAAATGCGTTTTTATTGGCTGAAGGAAACATTTAGATTTTCAGATATCAGGCCAGATTTAATTTGTAGGTAAGACGTGTATAGGAAAACGATTTGTGAACAGGGTCCATAAAAATTTTCGGATATCTTGCCATTTTCTCTGAGAAAAATGCTTAGAGTTAAGTATTAAATTTATCGTTAAAGGCATAACATATCTTGCCATTTTCTCTGAGAAAAATGCTTAGAGTTAAGTATTAAATTTATCGTTTAAGGCATAACTATTTACTTTTTTCTGACGCAAACATCATGACTTAATATTTTAAACAATATTTCTACAATTTTTTTAAAGCCGTGAGCTTTATGTAGAAAACACAAAGTAACAGATTAATTTAATCGCCTGTTTCAAATCAGTTTCAATAAAAATTGAACGAATTATCCTGGATTTTATTCAGCATGATATATTTCATATGTAAAATATTTATTCTTTTTAAGCTTTAAGCAAATTAAAACTGGCAAAAGGCAAAACTACTCTATCTAATCATGATTCGGTTTCTGGTAGGTTTTACACGGACTCACGACATAATTTTGTCGTTTTTTACTTGAATATATTACAAAAATGAAAATGTTCCATTAACATAATCAATTTTTTTCTACCTAATATTTTTTTTTATAATTGAAAAAAATATGTATTTGGTTTTGTGCAATATTTTAAAATACAAATTTGCGCCATAAAATACGTGTTGCTTCCATCGCTGACTTCAATTGATCTATTGTGAAAGTGAATTCTCTTCATCGGTAATCAGCTGGTCTATCTGATATAATACTGCGAGCGGCAATAGCATTGAGTTTAGTGAACAGCGTTTAGCTGGAAAATTGAAGCGCGCCAAGCGTCCAATTATAATATTAGCAGGCAGTTAGATGAACTAAAAAAAAAAATAAGTCAATTTTGTTTTGTTTGGTATGTTTTTAGTTTTTTATTATTAAAGTACACATTATGTGTGTTACTTCTCGTTTAAAAATCAAACTGGTGAACAAATTTACATTTTTGGCTTGGTTTTACAGCTCTTTCAAATTAGTCTACGCCACGGCTGATACCATGCATATTTTGGCCTTACTTCTGTCATGAAATCTTACTGCTCTACTTAAACAAACTTCGCGTTTCGAACCTCGCGTCATTCCTGCATTTTAATAAAATTTAGTGTTGCCAAAGCACCCAATAGTGTCATTTTTATAATGTATAATTCTAAGCTTATTTATCATACGCAATGCTGAAAATTAGCTGGTTCATTTTAGAATACCTCTTTTATATGGATAAAAATTAACACAAAAATTTAAATTGTTTCATTTTCAATATCGATGTAAATTAAGATTGCTTGAGTTTGCCAGTTTTGCTAAATTTATTAATTGTTTGTGCTGTGTTTTTGCAGATATTTCGAAGACAAATCTACATTAGCTAATCCTTTCGTCAATATTATTGACCTCGTTTAAGAAAAGCATCACTTTAAATTGTTCTGTTACTAGCTTCATGTTCCATAGCCATTTAAATTGCAATTCCTCGACGTTTTGGTATTGACACAAATAGTTTGATTGAAGGCATACTTCGAATAGCGAATTCATAATCTACATAAAGCAGTCACAATTCCAACTAAACCTGGAAAGTTTATTTTGCAGCAGATGAAAACAAAGATAAGAAGTGAAGTTTAAAAATATGATGTAAACAATATTGATAAAAATAACTTTTAGTAGTAATTGTGGAACACACATTTCAGTAAAAATTAGGCTAAAACATTATGCAAATTAAATTGAACTTATTTACGAATACTTACAACGAAGCGTAAAACGTTGATCGCCATCTAAATATTGATTTCAGACATTTGTTGCCTCTTTTGCAATGTAAAATTCAGTTCAGATTCTTAATTATGCCAAACGCTAAAATATGTAATGCTTAAATGTTGTTGTACTTGCTTTTTCCGCATTTTGCTTGTGCTGGACAATTGGTAACACTCCTAGGTAGGTAAAATCTTGAACTCTTTACATTTCCAGGTGCACTGGGGATGATTGGCGTTGATTGATGGGTTCTCTCTTGTCTCTTCACTTTGAAACCACCCATGAGTTGCTTGTCTGCAAAAGACGATGGAACCAGATTTTTCGATTTTATTCCAAATTTTCGGGACTTCATTTCCAGTCCCATCTTCATGGTTGACACTATATGCACAGGAAAAAAACAACTTCTGACAAATGTGATATCCTCATTCAAGACAGATCTATTTGTATCCATTCTAATTTCTTAAGTATTTTTTATTGTCTTCCCTAAAATTCGGTCTACTTACCTATGCTCTAACACTCATATTTAGAAACATAATTATCCACGTCACTACACACACACACACACAACAACCTATAAACACATCTGTAAACTAAAGTATTCTAAAGTATTTTTTATTGTCTTCCCTAAAATTCGGCCTACATACCTATGCTCTAACACTCATATTTAGAAACATAATTATCCACATCACTCCCCACATACGCACAACAACCTATAAACACATCTGTAAACTCTAATCTAAAGTGAAATTTATAGAATAACTAAAAGCCAACCATATGGACTGACATTAGATTAGGTAAACCGAGAATTTGAGGATAACTGCAATATAATTGAAATGAAAATAATTTGTTGATTCTTCTACTCGTCGGTTAAAGAAATTAAAAACATCGAGCTATCACGGATAGGCGTGTATGTCATTCCATATGGTTTTCTTATAGTTATTCGAGAAACGTCATTTTAAATTAGAGTAAACATATGTTTGCATAAATTGTTGTGTGCGTGGAGACTGATGTGGATATTTTAGTACATACATGTGAGTGTAAGCGAATAGGTATGAAGACTGGATAATAGAATTGACAATAAAAAATACTTTAGGAAATAGAATATATAAAAATAAATCTGTCTTGAATGAGGATACCACATTTGCTACAAATTGTTTTTTTCCTGTGTGTATAGTGTCAACCCTGAAGATGGGAGTGAAGAGAAAGTCACAAAAATTCGGAAAAGTTTCTAAAAAACTAGTTCCAGCGTCATCTGTAGGCAAGTAGCTCATGAGCCGCTTCATAGTAATGATAAAATGGAGAACCCATCAATTAATGCGAAACGTAAACTGTGCACCGGGAAAAGTAAGAAATTCAAGATTTTAACGACGTACAAGTGCTATCAATTGTCCTGCACAATAAGGCGAAAAAAGGCAAGCTAAAATATGTCGTTTTTGCATTTAAGCTGGACAAAGTATATCTTAATGTCATTTATAAAAATAAAACCGTTTTTTAGATTATGAAATCAAAATCAAAAATAAATTTAAATTTTAAAAATACCACTCTCCAGAAACTCAAATCATGCGAAAATCCTTCTAAAGTAAAGCATATCATTTCTAATTATAAAACTACTAGAAGTGTGATGCTAGCAAAACTGGACAATTAAAGCTTTGAAAATTCAATAAACGACACCGTATTAAAATGACACAACATACATGAAAATATAATTTTCAGATTTATATATGTGTAAAGTTATATTTATATTCATATATAATAAAATTAAAGATATATATATATATATATATATATATATATATATATATATATATATATATATATATATATATATATATGTGTTTGCATGAGAATGCAAGCCCTTTTTTCTAAAAGACCATTGTCTACACTTTAAGGTATTAATTGCTAGTATAGAGAATTTTGTCAGCCAGGATTTGAGCTGTGAATGATTTTTTTCAAAATAATGCAATCTATGTCCTTTGCCATCAAAGCAGATTATTTTGACGGCATATTCTCAATAAGGAGAAAACTGGTCGGTTGATGACCTTCAATTGCTATCTTAGTCTATGTAATGCTTATACCGATAATATTCACAAAATACTATATTTGTTATTATACTCTACCTGAATATATATATATATATATATATATATATATGTGTGTGTAAAGATTACTGCATATTCGTTTCTACAAATTGTTGCAGAATTTGACAATACTATTGCTACTAATGATCGAAATCACGTGACTTTGTCTTCTCCAAAGTTTTTTTTGATTTTAACTTGCTGAGTGAAAATATAACAATTAAAATTTAATGACATGCGATATATTCTCCAATTTGCATGTACTATAATCCGCAACATGTACTTCTTAATAACAAATACTGTTAAAATTGCAAGCTTCAACAGTATTTTTGGCAAAATATTTTTACGTACTTACTGATAACTACGATTGTTTCAATGTTCCTACTTTCCATGTCATATAGCTAATTAATCGAATTTTATACTGACCGTGTGTATTCATCTCAATTTTTAATGCTCTGAATTACATTCAATGGTTCCTAATGTAAATTTTTCCTGCGTCTCACAGAAAATTATTTTTAGTCTTTACTGGTACCGTCGTCATGCCTCACAATAGCAGGGAAAAATTTATTCACAGTTAAATAACAAAAATTTGATAATCTAATTGGAACTGCAGTATTTCTAGTTCTAAATATTTAATCATAAACAGAGTTTCAAAAACGAAACACAATAATGCTTGATTGTTTTTTAAAAAAATTTAAATTGATCTGTATGAATAAGTTTGATGAATTTGTTTTAAAATTGTATGTAACTTGTATTAGTCTGTTATCGTGAGCCCTGGCTGTAGTCACAAAATATAAGCAATTAATCCTGAGTACAGTATATTTTTTTAAGTGAAGGTGAAACAGCATTTAGCGTCAATCAGTGCATTCCAGCCGAGTAATTAATCGCTAGAAAAAGCACTTGATCTGTCAGAATTTAACAAACAAACATTTTAAAATTTCTCTGAATATATTAAAAATTATGCGCGCGAGAATTAATTAGTTAATTCATATATTCGGAAAGCGGTAATTAATTTTACACCCTATAGCTGTTAGCATAGGTTATACTTCAAAAAGAAATATGCAAACTAATTTATAAATTTATTGTATAATCATTTCTCGTCACCACAAGCTAAACAATGCATAAACTATACAGATTGCATACTTATTGACGACTAATCGATTACGTGAAAAATTATGCAGCTGACTTTACCAGATGAGTACAATTTATGCAAGACTACTAGAGGATAGCGTCGAATAACTGATTTCGTTTCCATATATATGCAAAGCGGTTTGATTAACGCTAGTCATTTTTCCGTCGTACTCTGATGATGATCATGGAAGGGCGAAACGCGTTAGTGCGCGCGACTGTCGGTAGTTTTGCTATGTTTTACGAAAACTGGTTAAATACAATGGAAATGTTGTTTACTTGAATCTTGCAAAACTCATCTAATTAATTTTGCCGCCACCCCTCTCCCCGTACAATAAATTATTGCTTAATTATATTGCATGAGATAGCAGAGAAAATAACGAGCTCCATCGATTTCGTTTTATTGGACAGCCATAAGTTATTTGCTCTAATTACGAATCCTTTTCAGGTTCAGAACAGAAGTGGTCTAGTATTAATTTGCGTAAGCTATTCAAGGAAAATTTTAGTTTATATCGAAAACCCAAACACAATAATAAAAGTTGTTTATTATTTAATTCAATACTCTTGCAAAAGGTGAACGTATGCCTGTCCTATAATGAGAGATAGTGTAGGCCTACCTGCAACTTTTACATGGGACACAAACAATTATTAGACTTAACAATAAAAATAAGTAAATGCATATATGAAAATAGCTAATCATAGGTGGCTTTGGTGGCTTAGGAGATTGGCTGAAGTTCTCTATATATCAATTCCAGTATCTATTTGATAAGAATTCAATATGGTTGACACTGATTTGTTTGATGAAATGAATTTTCTAGCGAATGCTATATTTATAAATATTATTATGTTATATAATTATATATTATTATTATATTATTATAATATATTATGTAATATTACATTATATTATATTACATTATATTATATTATATTATATTTTATTACATTATATTATATTGTATTGTATTATTATTATATTATATTATATTATATTATATTATATTATATTATATTATATTATATTATATTATATTATATTATATTATATTATATTATATTATATATATTTTATTATATTATATTATATTATATTATATTATATTATATTATATTATATTATATTATATTATATTATATTATATTATATTATATTATATTATATTATATTATATTATATTATATTATATTATATTATATTATATTATATTATATTATATTATATTATATTATATTATATTATATTATATTATATTATATTATTATATAATATTATATTATATTATATTATATTATATTATATTATATTATATTATATTATATTATATTATATTATATTATATTATATTATATTATATTATATTATATTATATTATATTATATTATATTATATTATATTATATTATATATATTATATTATATTATATTATATTATATTATATTATATTATATTATATTATATTATATTATATTATATTATATTATATTATATTATATTATATTATATTATATTATATTATATTATATTATATTATATTATATTATATTATATTATATTATATTATATTATATTATATTATATTATATTATATTATATTGTATTATATTATATTATATTATATTATACTATATTATACTATTTTATAATTTATTTTATTTTTCGTAATTATTAAAATGTTCAATCATGGATTTCGTGAATGCTGATAAATGTTTATTTCCATCTTGCTCTAATGATGAGCATTGAAGTTCAAAATAATAAAGTATGGGTAATTGACCGTAGTCGTTTTATATGGCTTGATTTGTTAAAATGTATTTGGTCTTTATATCGAACACGAAACATTTATTTTAATAATAGATATCATCGTAATAAATGAATGAATATTTAAATGAAAATCATTATATGTATGTATTTTTATACGAATATTAAACTGTTCATATTTGTACAAATGTTTTTAATGGAAATGTTCCAACACCTGTGCACAACACTTACCGTTTATCACAATATATTCAGATTAAAAGTACGAATATCAAAAGATGTCAGTAATATATACCGATTGTGGCTTTAGTATATTGTGTGAAAGATAGAAACGTGAAATTCAAGCAAATTTTAACAAAATTTGTTTTAATCATATTTTTGTTTAAAAGACAGATTAACTGTTCTTTGAATCTTAATATTCTTGTTTCTCAAAAAAGGCACTGCGACTGGTAAGCAAATGAATGTTTTAACTCAGTTTATGAATGTTAAACACCAATCACTTTCAATTCTTGAAATGAAGTTTTTGAGCTTGAAGTAAAAATCCATCACATTGTATGTAACCAGTCATCGCGTAACCTAGCAAAAACTACCGTCAGTCGCACGCACTGACGCATTTCGAACTTCCATCATCATCATGAAAGTTTGATGGCAAACTGACTAGCGAGGATAAAACAGCATTCATACATATGGCAAGCAAAATTAGATATGCGGCTCTGACCTCTAGTAGTTTCGAATAAAATTTGCATGACTGGAAATGTCGGCTGCACAATTTTTATGCAGCAACGAAAATTAATCGTTTTCGCCTGGCACCGTATACACACACAGACATATATATATATATATATATATATATATATATATATATGTATATATAAGAAATACAATTAAACACTAATTGATTAAGTGGGTGGTGGTAGCAATTTTAAATAAAGTTTGCGAGCTTGAAGTAAACACCAATCCCATTGTATTTAACCAGTCGTCGAACAACATAGCAAAACTACCACCGGTCGCACACACTGACGAGATTCGACCTTCCGTGATCATCATCAGATTATTACGGATAACTGAATTTCGGAGATCAAACCACATTGCATATATATGGAAAACAAAATAAGATTCTCGCTATTAAGCCTGCCGTCGTACTCTGATGATGATCATGGAAAGTCAAAACGCGGCTTTGCATGCAACTGGCGGTAGTTTTTTGCAATGTTGTTCGACGACTGGTTAAATTCAATAGGATTTGTGTTTACTTCAAGCTCGCAAAGTTCATTTCAAGAATTATTACCATCACTCGCGCAATCAAGTATTGCTTAATTGTATTGCCTATATGTATGTGTGTCGCGAAAGCAGAGAAAATCACGAACTCCATCAAATACTTAATTATTTGACAGCCATAATTTATGTGTGTGGCGAAAGCTGCAAACAGTTAATGTTCATGACTGCATAGAAATTGTGCAGCCGACATTTCCAGTCAAGTAAAATTTATACGAAACTACTATAGGTGATTACTAGTCTGACACGTTTTTATTTCTTTTCCTGTTTGGGCTTCTTGGTAAGTGCATCTTCTTATGTGTCTTTGTGTGTCTCTGTTTGTGTTATATTTCAAAGCGGCGTCTGAGATATGATCGTTTTTCGTTACACCTCGCGCCTCAATTTCGATCTATCCCCTTGGTATCAGCGCAGGATGTGAGGTCGGCATTACTGGAAAAGGGGATCAGTGTTTGAATAAGGGGACTGATCAAAAATGAGGAAGAAGACGAACCAAAATACGACATGCGGGGGAAAAGAACATTCGTTCGCCTAACAGACAACAATGCGAACAATTGGCTAACTCTCAACCAATCGTCAGTATTTGTTATTAAATCCCTGTTTATTTCATTTCGATGAGTGTAGACATGCTGACATATACATACAAACCAATTTAACATACACATAACTAGCGAAAATACCAGTGATGTTCAAGAGATCTAACAATAATTATAAATGGGAGAGTTCAAACTAAATTTTCCACTTGACTTATTGATTGTCATATTGTTTATGAGATGTGCATTCCATTGAAAAAGACTTTCAGAAAAAGGAAGTCGAAATATCCGGAATAATCAGGTAGACAGTGGATGCAAACACCTTGGGTCGCATCACAAGGTAAAGGTAATTCATCTATTCCCTGTTGTGCAACAGGTTTCTTTTAAACCTCTTAATTCATCAACACAAAAAGGACAAGATTTCTATCATCAATTTACAATTCAGCGAGAAAGACACATAAACGCAGCCAGACACACACTCAGACACATAGGCATATACACTTACTAAAAAGTCAATAAAGAAATAGAATTTAAACCGAGTCAGACTAGCGGCCGCCGACAAAATTAAATGAAAACCCAGGAGGTATATAGCCGGAAGATTGAAAAGTGATGTTTAGTAGTCTCCAAATCAGTGGCCATTATCCAAATTGGTGCTAATGTATTTTGTTTTCGTAATAAGACAAAATACTGTGTAATTTTGAGACATGGAGGATATATATATATATATATATATATATATATATATATATATATATATATATATATATATATAAGAATGACATAACTACCGTAGGATACATGTACTGATGCCTTTTCACTTTCTTTGTTCATTCTCAGAACATAAAAAGATATTGAGTGACAGCGACCAAACTTAATTTAACATATAATTGTTGAAACTGAAGTGCGGCTTTCATCAAGAACATACTCATATACAATCAAGTAAATTCGATTGTCCAAAATACAATTACTTTTCTCTCGTGATCGTAGCATATAATAACGTTTTCGTTAAATTCATATAAGTCTTGGTTACACAGAATGTGATAACAGCTGATTAGATAAAGATGAAAAAAGCAAGATAGAAGTCTTTATCAAGACACTAATACAACACAGATAACCTAAGTTAGCGCATTCTTAAGTTGTTTATTCATTAAAGAAATTTTTTTCAATAAATTGTAAACTAACCGCAGTTAACTGTTTTCAGATACAGACACGTGAGACGACAAAGCTATCGTTCTGTCGTTGGAGTTTAGCGAAGAAACTGTGCTCGCGACGGAAAGTTGATTACTCATGGCTGGTAACCACGTCGACGGAACAGTTTGCCTTCGATTGAATTGTTCTGGATTGTCATAACGATTGTTGCTTATGCTGGTTTTACTAGGACCCGGCTCTTCTGAGAATGATTTTGCTCTAGTGATAACAGAGATAGAAAATCCTTCGGCAGACACCACGGAACTTGATCTGGAATTCATCGCCGCATCAAACGGCGCTTTTCTACGCATCTTAACCTGATTGACTTCGGCAAAATCGTTATTATTACCAGCTTTTTTGTTGCCATAATCAGCGCTATACTCGATTGTACCTTTTGTTGCAGTCTGGTGATTTTGTGCGGGAACTGCAGACTTCTGCTTAACCTTTTGTGATAAGTTTATTTCTTCCCCGTTAAGATTGGACATTGGCAGTTCGTTATTTAGACTAGAGTCAAATTTAGCTTTCGTACCAGGTGATGATACTGCAGCATTGGATTTTTTTTGCTTCTCAATTTTAGTGTGATCAGATGCATCTTTGGCATATGGCTTTTCAGATTTGGTATCTTTATTTTGTTTCATTTCAAATGAAGGTAATTTAGCATTACCTTCCAGGTGTCCATTAATCCTCGGCGACGATGGTGGTTTTTTGTCTACTAAAGAATTTTTTTCGGCCACAGAATCCAAAGGAAGGTCATAGCAGGCATTCATGTCGAAATTATTTCGCTTCTGTAACAAGGCATGTGCAAAATGACCACCGATTCCTCGATTAGCAACGCCAACAAGCGAGGTGTCAAATTCAGGATCCGGATTGTAGTCAATAGCGTTGTGTGCAAACGCAGCAATATTGGCCGCTTGTTTATTTTTAAAAGCAAAGCCTGGCAATCGATTGCCATATGTGAATGTCTCCTCTGTTATCCCATCATCCACGCCATCCAACGAATAACGACTGTTCGAAACATTTATTTCCATTTCACCTTTTGGCATTAGATTCGCTGGCACATTTATGTCCAGAGCCGGTCGCTTTGCAGTGGTATTTGCCACACCCGCCGGCATTGTGTCGTAGCCGTCAAAAGCGCCTTTTGTCGTGCCTAAAATCATATGAATTAACCAATGTAGCCGCGTTTATCGCAACAAATATCCAGAGGATCTAGAATAGATAAATATCTTGGTTTAGCTGAAACAAACAACAGTACTTAAGTAAAATTATAAACAACCGTAAGTAATTTTCATGATATTTATCTTAGAATGTTAAAATTTGTTTTGATATGTCTACTTACTCAGGAATGTAAATAGCTTTTCGCTACATTGATCGACTTACTAAAATGTAGCTAAATTTGTATCAATACTACTACTACTACTACTACTACTACTACTACTACTACTACTACTACTACTACTACACACTACTACTACTACTACTACTACTACTACTACTACTACTACTACTACTACTACTACTACTACTACTACTACTACTACTACTACTACTACTACTACTACTACTACTACTACTACTACTACTACTAATAATAATAATAATAACAATAATAATAATAATAATAATAATAATAATAATAATAATTAAAAATAATAATAATAATAATAATACTAATACTAATAATAATAATAATAATAATAATAATAATAATAATAATAATAATAATAATAATAATAATAATCAAAATAATAATATTATTCATAATAATAACACTAATATTAATCATATTTTTTATAAATAACAAAATTAATAATATTGAAACAAAATCGAAACTAAGTCTGAACTATATTTAAATGAGTATATAGGACACCCATTAGTGTTGATCAAATATTTCGCGCATACGATGTCTCCTTGTTTTGGTTCTTGATTAAGCGCATATTCGAACAAGGAGCCGACCATTGTTAATTTGTCTAAATAATTGTAATGAAGTTTACAATTTTAATCAAGTTTGCGAATTTTATATATATAAATACCTGACCCATTATGTACATACATTTGTCAGTATAGACTAATATATATTTATACTGACCCATGTATTTACTTAATGGGCCAGGTGTTTATATCAAGTTCGCAATCTTGATTAAAAAGTAATTGTTATCACCGCCTGTGCAACCAATGTTCGTTTAATTATGAAATTTGCAAGTTGGCTGTAAATATATTTTCTGTCAGAAATCTCAAAAGCAAGACCCTCCAAACAATTCATTCATATTCCAAACAATACGTCATTACGCTTTGATGTAGGCCCTAATAACATGAATTTATTTACAACAAAATTCTGATTTATATATACACAAATATTAAAGTATTGTTTAGGATTTTTTTGTGGTTCACAATATTAAAGCTGTTTATGACATTTTGGGTTATTGTTCATTAGGTGTTGCGCACCTATTTACAAGTTAGGTCTAATTATGATCAGAAGGATAAACCAAAGACAGCATAAACAGAAAGTATAATCTGGTGCACATTTGCTTCGTACTTATTGGCTACTCGTCAGGGGGTTACGGAATTACGCCCTTCATCTACTATATAGTTGGGTGAGGAATGTGGGAAAATATGACGATACAATTTCCTATACGAATGTGCATACTTACAGGAATGAAACTAACTTCATTTTAAGTCTTGAATAATGCGACTTCAAAACCAACTCTCTCCATATATAATATGTTACAGGTGTGCAATTTTTGGAATATATTCAAGGATCGTCGCCATTAATCAGTTGAATATTTCCAACAATTATTCATGTGTCTAAGAAATTCATAAAACTTTCTTCTTCAGTGGGATAAAATTAAAAGTGTTCCTATGAACAACTAATCATTTAGATTTGGAGACATAAGTAAACTAAGTGTGTATTAGTGGTTGCGAACTTAGTGACAAAGTAGTTCAATTTTGACCAGAAGGATAGACCAAAGACAGCTGAACCTCCTGTTTTCCCACATTCCACTTCGAAATATATAGTGGATAAATGGCGTACAATGAGCAGATAGTGCTCTGCAAGCGCAGACTTTTACTATGTCCTCCTGGAAAGCGTTTGGAATAAAAAGTTGAGTAGAATATCTTTGGGACCAATAATTGGTAGAGTCTGCGGAAATGGTGTGAAAAGATTTTGAGAAAGAAATAGTTTGCAAACATAGAAAAACGATTTCAAAAAGTGTTCATTTACATACCTGGAATGACAAGTGATCTAGTTTTTGAATAAAAGTTTTAATAAATATTATATCAATTTTCTAATAATGACAGACAACGCTTTAAGGGACAGCTAGTTAACGTATTCCCTCGAGATCAAGATTAGTCACAATCAACGCAATCTCCGTTGAGTTATGCAGACATCACTACTTTACGATGTGAGTTCCGAAACCGTTAGCGTGTTATTTTTTCACCAAACATAGCATCTAAACCGGGATGATTACGCTTCTAAATTCATTTTTTTTTATTTGTCGTTTACAAATTGAAAGTAAAACTAATAGTAACGCAAAAAATCACATACTATAGCCCATGGGAAATAAATTATCTGTGTACAAGTATGTATTAGGTGTTGCGAAACTAGTAAAATATTAGTTTAGTTTTGACCAGAAGGATAAAACAAAGACAGCATGAGCGGAAAGCATAATCTCATGTACATTCACCTAAATTGAGAATATCAACTATTTCTGAACACCTATTACTTCAGTAAATCCATACATTCTGGTCTTAATCGATATCAGTTATCACATTTCGCGGTAAGCATGGCATCATTCAATTCAATATTTAACAGTTAAATACTGTTTGTTGCGGAGATCTAATATATATCCAAGTATGTATTAGGTGTTGCAAACCTAGTAACAAACTAGTTCAGTTGTGACCAGAAGGATAATACAAAGGCAGCATGAACGGAAAGTATAATCTCATGCACATTCACCTGAATTGAGAATAACAACTATTTCTGAACACCTGTTACTCCAGTAAATCTATACACTCTGGCCTTGATCGATATTAGTTATCACATTTCACAGTAAGCATGACATCATTCAATTCAATATGAAACATTTAGATACTGTTTGTTGCGGAGACCTAATATATATATATATATATATATATATATATATATATATATATATATATATATATATATGATATATTAGGTGTTTCGAACCTAGTAACATATTAGTTCAGTAATGACCAGAATATAAACCAAAGACAGCATGAACGGAAAGTATAATTTTTTGGTTTATCCCCTGGTCACAACTGAAATAATTTTACTAGATTCGCAAACCTAATACATATTTGTATATATATATATATATATATATATATATATATATATATATATATATATATATATATATATATATTAGTTCTCCGCAACAAACAGTATGTAACTATTATATATTGAATTAAATGATGTTATGCCTACCGTGAAATATGATAACTGATATCGATGAAGTCCAGAAAGTGTAGATTTACTGGAGTAACGGGTGTTCAGAAATAGTTGTAGTTCTCAATTTCGGTGAACTATAGCATACGTTGTAATCCACCGTGTTGGTAACATGTACCGCCTCGGCAAACATAGTGTTAGTATCATGTACCTTTTCGGTACTATAATTTTGGTATCGGTTACTAACACAATAGCCATAGAGTTAGTATCCTTTACAGACTCGGTATATTTATATAATATAGAGTAAATTAGCGTTGAAGTCGCATTGTTGAGACTTTATGTGATGTTATCTTCACTATTACAGGTTTACACATTCCTCTAGGAGATTGTACCGTCCTATTATCCCACATTCCTCGCCAGAATATATTGTGGTTAAAGGGCGTAATATCGGCTCCTGCTGATGAGTCGCCAGTAATCACGAAATGAATGTGCATGAGATTATACTTTCCGTTCATGCTGCCTTTGGTTTATCCTTCTAGTCACAACTGAACTAATTTGTTACTAGGTTCGCAAAACCTAATACATATTTGCATATATATATATATATATATATATATATATATATATATATATATATATATATATATTAGATCTCCGCACCAAACATTATTTAACCGTTATATATTGAAATGAAAGATGTCATGCTTACCGCGAAATGTGATAAATAATATCGATCGAGGTCAGATTGTATGGATTTACTGGAGTAACAGGTGTTCAGAATTTGTTGTAATTCTCAATTTCGGTGAACTGTAGCATAAACTGATATCCTTCATGTTGGTACCATGTACCGACTCGGAAACCATAGTCTTATTACCATGTACTTTTTCGGAACAAAAATGTTGGTATCGGTTACTAACACAATAGCCATTGTTTTAATATCCTTTACAGACTCGGTGTATATTATATAGTGTGAGTTAGCGTTGATGTCGCATTGTTGAGTCTTTATGTGATGTTAGCCTCACTACTATAGGTTTACACATTCGTCTAGGAGATTGTACCGTCCTATTATCCCACATTCCTCACCCAAATACATAGTGGTTTAGGGGCATAATACCGGCTCATATTGATGAGTCGCTAGTAAGCACGGAACGAATATGCATGAGACTATACTTACAGTGCATGCTGTCTTTGGTTTATCCTTCTGGTCATAAATAAACTAATTTGTTACTAGGTTCGCAACACCTAATACATACTTGCATATATATTAGTTCTTCGCAACAAACAGTATCTAACTCTTATACTTAAAATAAAAATTCCTATCAAACATATAGCTTAAGAGAGTATAAACAGTAACTGCTCTGTGATTGCCTCAAACCTTCACATTCTCTATCTAATCAATGGATAAATTTTTTTTTCTAATTCTTGAAAACGGCATGATTAGTATTGAACTATTGAAATCAAGTGTTCTTTTAAAATAAACATTCAATAATTACGCGGGTTTTGATGCATATCAGCGAGAATCATGTACAAGTTTGTGTTTTTGATCATATTTAAATAATGGGAATGCTAAATTCTTATTTATCCGCCTATGGAAAATACTGAATTAGGCTCAAATGTTTTTAATTTCAAGCGTGACCTTTATGTGTTAATTTGCAATTTGTGACGTGAAAGCTTCATCAATGCTGTTCAAAGGTAGCTGCATTCGCAGTGACTTATCGATTTTTCTTATCTTGTCTATGTAAGCTACCCTAAATCTACATTAAGATCGAGTTTGATATAAATCTTGTTTACCGCATAATTTGTGAAATGTGTAGTTCTGACCATCTGATTCACTATATTAATACACGTTAAAACAACTTGTAGCAAACCACATTTGCCAAAAGTTGTTTTTTATCCTGTGAGTATCGTATCAACCCTGAAGATGGAATTGGAAATAAAGTCCCGAAAATGAGGCAAAAGTATGTCATTTTCAGACAAACGATTGATGAAGGGCTTCAAAATTGTGGGACAAGTGAGAAGCCATCAATCAAGGCTAAAAAACATGCACATGGAAATGTAAAGGATTCAGATTTTATCGACCTATATGTGTTATCAATTGTCCCGCACAAGAAAATGGCGGTGAGATTACAAACAAGACGGAAAGCTCTGCGCATTATACATCAACATTTAAGAATAATCTAGTACGTCAGATACACACAGTAAAATACATGAATTTGTCAATATCTGCTAATCCCTTAATTTTCCATTTTTATTGTTAATTTTAGCTTTATTTTAAAAAAAATGAAATTTCCTAAATGCTTTTTATCCCCATTTGTGTCTGAATAAAATTTAATTCCCAGTTGCCGAACCTCGAATGCGTCAAATTCATTCGTTCTACAAATATTATTTTGTCATTGTATGCGAATTATTTCTTTCAATTTCATATTAAAGTTTAGCGGGTTATCGAAGTTATTAAATTTTGATTCAGAAAGTGCAAGTTGAAAATTTTCTAAATTTAAACTCAGCACAGATTTAATCAGTCTAAAAAATTTAGAAATAATTTCAAAGTATGCTCCGTTTTAATTTTACAAGCTGTCTTAAATCATTTCAGTTAATAATAATTATTCCTTAAATCCCATATAAATTTAAATATAACCCGGACCTTCGTAAGGTCAAAATAATATCTTCTAATTTGTAATTCAATACTCTTAACTGTGATAATGCTCCGACCTGTTTAATAATTAATTTGTTGATTATTTTATAATGATCGCTAACTATATTTAATATTGATACATTTATAATTAGAATTAACCTGGTGCATTTTTAATTAAACGAACATTGGTTGCGCGGGTGGTGATAACAATTATTATAATCAAGGTTGCGGTCTTGATATAAACACCTGACCCATTAATTACTTTCATATGTCAGTATAAACTAAGAATTGTATAGTGTAGAAAAGGCAATTTATCCAGTAGACCGGTTTCGTCCTTATTGGGAACTCATCAAGTGGCGTTCTTGAACATATCTTATTATCATAGCATTTTATAACATTACTCCCATCTTGTTCTATTCATTTATTCTTTTTATTTGTTATTTCGAACTGAATTATATCAATCACGTAGCAATTCTTTTATTCATAGTTAATTTTTTAAGGCACCATTCACGTTCACCTATTTTAAGAATTGCATAAATATTCATTCATTTTTATGAAATAGATCGTGCTTATGGGTCTCATTTATTTAACCATTATTATCTTTATATACATTGGAGTTATTATCAGTATATTTGTCAACAGAGCCCCATACATGTTGCAATCGTTATCTAGTCCGTGCGTTATTTTATTTCGTACGATTCTATTATACAACACACTGATAGAGCACAATAGACAGACTAAAGTAAGAAATGACAAATGGCCTTCCAAAACGCGGGGAAGCTTAACTGATCATTGGTTGCGCGAGCGATGACAACAATTATTCAAATCAAGGTTTTAGTCTTGAAATGAACAACAATCTCATTATATATACATCTTTCGGTATAAACTGAGCATTTTACAATATAGAATGACGATTTATCCAGTAGACCAGTTTCGTATTCATTGTGAACTCCGTGAACATGGCTCGAACCTGGTAAACATTATGTTAACTGCGGAATCATTGTGTCGAAATGCGTGCCAATAAGAGCGCAACCGGTCTATTGGGCGAGGTATGGCTTATTTGAATTGCTGGCAGCCTATTAGATACAGAAGGTTCGCCTTATATATGTATGTATGTATATATATATATATATATATATATATATATATATATATATATATATATATATACATATATATAAGGAAAAGAAAGTTCTTAATGACGAAGTGTATGTTCGCTGTGGATAAAGGCCGATTTATGTCGAGAATACTCAGCTGTCAATTACAATCTTTCGGTAATATACACCCAGGGTTGTTATTTGGTTAAGTGGATTAGAACATGTCAAATTCTGAGATTTAATTCAGTTACTTTTCGGTGTCATAGTGGATATTGAATTAAGCGTACGTCCACTTTTGTCTCTGCGTTTGTGCATCCGTGTACGTGTAGACTAAATATACACTGTTTGTTATTTAAATATAAGTTGTTGCGGATTAACTGGGCGCTAACATACATGCATATGCACGTAGCTCTTATTGATTATAAAAGTTTGCGAGCGGAGTAAATTTATTCCATGTGGTATGGTTAATCTTTGATCGGGTAATTTTTTTCGTTAACGGGACTTTTACTAAGTTTTCTACCGCATGTTAGCTTTTCTGTCCGTCATTGTTTTGAGTATTATGTCGAAGTTCGACCTTAATTGAATCATTGCGATGATAATCACTTACTTGCACGAGGATGCAAAGATAGATTCTGATTTCGTTAGTGCATACCAGAATCGTAAATATACTTATTGCCAAGAATACTAAATTTCTCACTGGAGCATTTTACATTTGTATAAGCTGATGCTAACAAATATTTATGTTTTAGAAGTGTTCTAACGAATTGAATTTCAGAACACGCCCACAATCCATTAATGAAAACATCCGCGAAATTTCGACGCATTACAATACAAAGAAATAATCCAGAAAAATTAAAGGTTAAAGTCTGCTAAACTTGTCTAGATAGCATTCAAGTTTACATAGTCATAAATAGAAGAACAGCAGTCTTATTCGAATGTCTGTATAACAGCCAAAGATTGTACCATACCAATATACACTAAACGAAAAAACTGACCAATATCCACAATAAACTTACTCCAAATTATTCTATTTTTGTTTCTTTAACAATATATATATATATATATATATATATATATATATATATATATATATAATTTAAAATCTATCATTTATATACATCCTAGATTTTCATCAGATTATGTAGATGGCAACTAGTCTGATTCAGTTCTTCCTCTATATTTTGTTTGGGCTAATTAGAAAGTGTACGTGCGTATGTGTTTGTTTATGCGTCTGGTTGCGTGTTGGGATTTTTATCTTTATTTTAAATAATGATGTCTGAGATGCTGTCATTCTAGTATTGATGGGTTGAGAGTTAACCAACTGTTCACATTGTTGGCTATTACTTAAGCAAAAGTTTTTCCTCGAACGTCGTTTTGCGTTTTGCCCTGTTCCTCATTTATATTCTGTCCCCGTGGTAATAGCACAAGGTGTATAGATTGCAGTGTTTAATGCTCATATTGTTTTTCATTTTCTGTCACTAATTAAAATGGTTGTGATACAGTTCGTGTAACTATATTTTCTTCTCTCCTTTTTTGCCAATTCGATCAAATGTTTGTTGAGGCTTGTCTAGTGAGTGTTCGGATTTGCCTGGATGCTAGTACATTGTTGTTCGGTTTTATGATGAAATATGTTAATTTTTAGACTAGGCGCTTGTTGTTTTATGTAAAATTTCAGAAATTTTATCACCATGATATTTTAATCGACCGGCCACGAATCAATGAATTAAAGGACAGTTTACTAGCATCCAGGCAAGTTGAAATGCCTACTAGACCAGCTTCTCCGGACATTCGATCAGATTGGCAACAACCAGAAGAAGAAAAAAACATCTGTACATACAGTATTAAAATCATTTTTAACAACGATAGAGATTTCAAAATAACATTGGCACGCAACATTTCAATCGGCACACCCTGCGTTTTTACCAAGAGGATAGAACAAAATTGAGGAGTAAGGCGAAACGAAAAACAACACTCCCGGAAACTAAATACGTACACTTAACAGACAACAATTTGAAATTCTTTAAATCAAGTTTGCGAGCTTGAAATAAACACCAATCCCATTGTATTTAACCAGTCTTCGAACAACATAACAAAACTACCGTGTAAACAATTATTGTTAAACAATTTGAAATTCTGGTCAACTCTCAATCCATCAATATAAAAGTGACCGGATCTCAGACATCACTTGGCAACAGAAAAAGACACATACATTTACTTATCAGCTCAAACAAGAAAGATGTTAAATTGAGTGGGTCTAAATGCCATGAAAATTATCAAATGAAACCCAGGAAGTAAAGAAATGAACGACTGTAAAGTGACGTTTAGTAATCTTGAAATAAATAGCCTCTATCCATTTTGTTATTAATATGTTTTTTCTTCCAAATAAGAAATAAATTATGTAGTATTGGACAGAAATTGATTACACACACGCGTGCACACACACACACACACACACACACATATATATATATATATATATATATATATATATATATATATATATATATATATATATATATATATAAATGCACAATTCAGCGGTTGCGGAAATTCAGAGGTCACTAACACACAGGTAATTCCTTTGGCCCTAGGATCTTCGCATTGCATTATATTAATGAGGATTGTCCAAAAGTAACTAACCAATTTGTGTTAAGAAATTTGGTTGCTAAATTTCTGTACGTATAATTTTGACCAACAATATATTTTTGTAAAACTATCTCACTATGATAATTCAGTTAATCTTTTTTGCTTCAAGTGGTTTGCTATATGTCATGTGCTGGCAGATTAAGCATGTTCAGATTGATGCCCGCTTGAATACATCGGAAGAAAAGTTTAACTAGTGATCAGAATTTGAGATAAAATTGCAAACGTAATCGTGGCGTATAAGATTATTTACGTAATCCGGACCCAGCGCTTAAATTTACGATATTCGACCGTGAAAAACTGGTTACTGCTGATTTGTGCAATAAGGAACGAAGCCGGTCTTTTACAAAAACATCGAATAAGCTGTATTCCGTCCTTTTTTATTTATGAACATAATAGTTCATAGTTCTTGGATGGTATTACGATTAACCCTTCCAGTAGCCTTTTCCACGATCTGTGCTCCTTATTTAAACACAAACCAGTAGCAGGAACACAGACTGGCTCATTATTTGTGACATTGGATTTTATTGAAATTAAGAGTGAATATTAAAAAAGACGACTGAAACGATAATATATTAGACATTGCGTGCATAGCAACACATACATTCAAATAAAACTAGACGAATATGCCAAATTTGGAATCAAAACGATATAAACCCACGCGCAAGTGCGTTTTGTGCTTACTGACGACTAATCGATAATAGCTGACACTATGCCCATAAACCATGGTGTATTTTGTCGGAAAATTTGACGCATTTGATCTGCGCAATCTCGTATAAGTCGCCAGCTATTACAAAACAAATTTGTGAATGAGATTTTGCCATTTGTTTATGCTAAATTTGATATGTACCTCTTTTTCTATCTAAACCACACCTATTACATAATTACATACTTTTTATTTCTGCGCAACAAACAGTATATGACTGGAAAGGTTGATTTTAAAATTATATTTTGAAGGTAATGAATTTTTTTTAACATGAACCATCATCACCTGGCTTTTATATCTTTCAAAAATTTGTAACACCACATTTTGCCAAGACGCAAAATAATAATGCTTGTATCTAAGTGTATTAATAGGCACATATTGAAGTTTATTAGCAATTTAGGTAACGTGTTATCAAACAAAATGAAAAATGGAGGCTCTAAACACATAAGCAGTTGAATAAACATAAATTACCTAATTAATTATATAACGGTAGCAACATGTTGCAACTCAAGATTACATTGAGCAATATTTAGTAGTAGAATATCATTATCACCTGAATGGACACAGGAACAACACAATTAAAGAAAAATAAGTGTGAACTAGATAATACAGATTCAATTTTGATTTCGAATTATGGCTTGATGATGACCAGTAAAATAATACTATATTAAAAGCAGGAAGAATGCGATTCTATAAAAAAAATTTGTTAACGCTGCATACGAATCCGAATATGTTTATACATTTCACTCTTTACAGGCTCGGTATATATTATATATAGAGAGTTGACTTTAAATTCGCATTGTCGAAGACTTTATATGAAGTTAACAGCACTAATGCTGGTATACACATTCGTAATGGAGATTGTACTGTCTAATTGTCCACAATTTCTCACCCAAATATATTGTGATTCATGGGGTAATACCGCATTTGTACACAACACCTAACACTCAATTGAATATAAATTATCTATTCGCAACACACATAATAATACAACTGTTTCACCGAAATATTTTGATTTGAAAAATAAAATTAATGAAAACCGAGCGTTCTATCTAATTTTTAGCATATATCACTGATAATATATTTTTATTCTTTTATATATTATAAATTCTGAACTACCACACACACACACACACAACCAGCGATTGCAACCAAGTCTGTACAATTATATACTGTTTGTTGCGGAGATATAATCTATTTATGCCATTGTGAATTAGATTGTGCAAACTTAGTAACAAATGAATTCATATAAATACAGAATGATAAAACAAAGTCAGCGTGAACGTTCATACTTTCTTATAGTGCAACTGATATGTTTTAAAGGATTGTTGCGCAGTGCGAGCTTCACATGATGACTTACCGCGAGTTGCGCTCAAGGTTTGTTGCTTTGCACTATCAGTTTCACGAAGGTCCGATTGATCACCATTTCCCAGTACGCATCTGTTTTGTCTTTTATCAGGTTGAGTGCGTATTCGTCTCTTTCATTCGAAGGCTTCAACATCGTTCATTTCCACTGGTTAGTATGAACGATGTTAAAGCCTTCGGAAGAAAGGGATGGATACACACCCAGCCAGATTGAAGACAAAAGAGATGCGTACTGGGAAAGAGTGATCAATCGGATCTTTGTGAAACTGATAATGCAAAACAAAAACTCGCGAACGCAACTTGCGTTAAGTCGTCATTATAGTTCAACTTCTTTATCATATAACGAAATTTAATTAGAAAAACACACATCGCATTAGCGCATGCGTGTTTATATGCGTGCGTGTATAACGTGATAGTAATCAATTCAATGAAATTGCTCAAATCTAAACAACCATCTAGGTGAATTAACGGTGGGTGTCACGTGGAAGTGGCCTAAAGTGAGTAAATTAAATGCTTGAATAGCATTTGAATAAAAGTGACATTAATTTCTAACAAGACAATAAATAAAATTCCCCAACGAAATGAGAAACCCTGTAATGAAAGGGGATAATTTATAATAAAAGTCAATTAAAAAGTGTTCAAATTAACCAGAAAATAAATAATAATGAAAGGAGGGATTGCTAGAAGTTAGTACTGAAAATTATTGATCAACCATTAGAAAATATATAATCTGCCTAATAAGCTAATCTTAATTCAGTATTCTTAGTCTTTTACTGGAGATGTTTTCCGATTCTGAATCCTTTATTCGTTTTTTCCTAGCAATAGCTAAGGCTCTGTTCGAAACCGAAACTGGCGATTTTCTCACCGTAGTTTCATTTATAATACCTCCGTGCAACTATGAACAGTCCGGTTAGTTTTGTGTAAAGTCTTTATTGCATGACTGACATTATCAGATCGCCTAGAACCTCCACAGTTGCACGTAGTTCTACGCTCTCATGTTCTTATTTTACAGGGCACACGGCTTCATCAAAATACATGGGATTATAGTATTTTCATAAGATTTCATATATTCCTGATGTACCTATGTGTTTCATTTTTCTTTTCCTTTAGAGAATTTAATGCCCAGGGTGTGAAATAAGGGAACGACCGATCTGTTGCGAGCATCACATTCAGTTCAAGCTCAGAGCCCTGACTGGACATTTTACGTTTGCTTTTATCCGACAGTAATTTCTTTATCCACCGAATTTCATATAGGGCTAGTTAAATTCTGTTATTGAAGATATCAATTATTTCGAATGCCACACCTGGATAACGTAAGTGCAAAGTTTCATTTATGTTCCTTAGTTGCAAATATGTTTTCTACATTTAATTTAAAACGGGCGTTTAAGTTGCTATGTAATTTCATTCGAGTAAATAACTGTTTGGTCAATCGGCCTACTCAAATTGATCGACAATTTATGATTTTACATTGGTAAACAATATACAAGTAATTGCTTATAAATGCAGAAAACACTAGTAGTTTAGCTGCATTAAATGTGCGTTTTAATGCCACTTCAAATATCTAATGTGATGTAAGGGAAGCGGCATTCCCTTAAATGGGATTTTCAAATAGATTTCTTTCTATTCTGTTTCTAACTACGCCTGTTTCTTTTGATTTCCCATTATATACATAAGGTACTCACTATCTTTAGTATGTTCGTCCCATTCTGTCTATTTCTGAAAAAAAACAGCCACGGAGAGTTTAAAATTTTTATTGAAAAGTCAAGAAACGGCATATACTGTGCAGACCAGCTTAACTTTTGGTAGTTTGTTTTATTCAATTCACCATCAGTTTCATACGTTAATAGCACATATAAAAAAGGTAAACGATCATCTTTCTCATTCACTGACGTGAAACCGATAATCTTATGTGCTGTATTGAAACTTCGAAGTGACGTTTGTGATTGCAACTTGTTTGCTGTTGACCAACTTTCATTGGTAAATCGACCAGACAGCTCAGGGGTTAGAGCACCAGATTCCGAAGTGGACGTACCCAGGTTCGAGTCCTACCCGCGGTAGATACTGACCAGAACGAGATGAGTTCTCAATAGGGACGAAACCAGTCTACTGGATGAATTTCATTTCTTACACTATACAATTCTTAGTTTATACCGACAAATTTATGTACTTAATGAGTCAAGTTCGCAACCTTGTTTATAGCAAATGTTATCACCGCCCGCGCAACCAATGTTTGTTTTATTAAATAAATATTCAAATTCGACACGGAAATTTAAATTTTATGCAAACCTATTTTATTAGTCTATCTCGCCTCTAGGTGGGCCGTAGTGCTTTTCATATTTGAGCAAGACTATCAGCTAGGCTGAGTATTTAATTAGCCAAAAATGATGACACTGGTAAACTTGATGACTTGTCTATGCTATCGTACGAAAAGTTTATCTATCACCAACAAATAAATAACCAAAACTTGATACTAAAAATAACACTGATTGCTTATCGCCATGTAGCATTATGCTTTACTCATGATGACAGAAATTGCCAGATGAAGTTTCACTTAAAGGCAACAACTAGTACGATCCACCGAAGAAAAGAATTGATAAAATACGTAAGTTTAAACATGACCCTAAACTTTATTAAAGCTACTGCTATTGTGAAGCTATTAATGAATATCAAGACTCCGAAACAAATACATCCTTGTTCAAATCCCGGCCGTTGCAATTCAAGGAACAACATGGGAATAACCAATGTGGACGAAATTGATCTATTTAATGAATTGAAATTGATATACATATATACATATATATATACAAAAATATTTGTATACAGGTATGATTATGTATATATATATTGGCGTACTTTAATATTGTGTGTTGATAAATAGCTATAAGCCCGAAAAATCCTGATGAAATGTTCAGTCGTATACATGGACCGTACAAGGAATAGTTTTCTTTGGCCAGTCTAATTTTGCGCGCAAATAGAAATAAAATTTTTGACCTAATTTTACGTCTATTTTAACTTTTTTTCTTCTTTGATGATTGCTTTCATGTTTATTTCAAATGTCTCCGTATACATTTACTAATGGAAAACCATCAATCAAATTCGCAAGGAAAATGAATTTTGTGTATTTGAAATTTAAACAGATGCGTGACGTTTAGTAGGTTCTAGCAATATTACAAATTGTTTATTTTGAATTTGTAATGTAATTGGATTATGAAAATAATTATACTGTACAACCTAGACTCGATGATAAATTTTACTAAATGCTTCTGTTTTGTCAAATCTAAAATTGCTTATACAAGACATACCTCTCTGTTTTTTCAGCTTCCCCATCACATTTCTAATACTGAAGCCTTTCTTTTTCTTAGTGTCTAAATTTATAGCACCTCCAACTGATGCCGAAGTAACTCCATTTGCATCCATTGACATTCTACGACCTAGGTCAACCTGAGATTGATATGTCTTCGGCTGTTTGCGTTTTCCAAATAGAATATACTTTCTACGCCCTCTTCTAGGTTTTGCTACCTTCGTTTCAACTTTTAAATTGGTTTTTTCCTCTGGTACCGACAAATTTGGTGTTGAAATGGCTAAGTTTTGACCACGTGGTTCATTAACGTTCATGTTTAGATCTGGAAAGCTTTGGCTATTTACTTGAAACGCGTCAGGCCCAAAATCTCCTCCAATCGGATTTAGATCGTCTATATTCATCAGAGGTCTGTTTGCTTCTGCCGAATGACTGAGATCCACACTTACCTTAGGCATTTCGCCGGTCAAATCTATCTGACCTGGATCTTCAAATAAGTTCAGTTTTCTATCAATTGTTACATTTTTATTATCAATTTCATACTTGCTTTTTGATTTGATTTTTATATTATTTTCATTTTTAATGTCCAAATTTGGCATTGTTAAATGTGCGTCACTATTTGCTGATATCTGCGGTAATGTCTTTCTCGGCTCTTTATTTTTTCCAAACCAACTGAATCCTTTGCCTTTTGTTTTCAAGTCTGAATCTTTTACCTTTCCCGTTACCTTAGGAATAGATAAGTTGACGTCTGGTGACTCTGCATTTAAATTAGGGCTCTTGAGATTAACATCACCACTAGCCCCAGGAATTTTTGTATCGTTAAAATCAATACTGCCACCAGTCGATCCAGACAAATTAGGTCCACTTAAATGCGAATTTGGCAAACTAATATCAGGTGTGTCAACATTAATATTATGGTCATTAATATAAACTCCTTGGACTTGGTTATAATTTGATGTTTTCAGATTAAGACCTCGATTAGTAGAAATTTGAAGCTCGGGTTGATCAAGATCCATGTTTGGTAAATTCCCTGATACTCCATCGAAATTGCTCGAATTTTGTTCCTTTATGTAAATGTCTCTTCCTTCAAACTTTGGAGCTTGAAAGTTGGGCGAATCAACTTCAAGTCCTGGCTTCAAAATACTTTGGCCATTAGTTTTCATTTTAAGGTCTGCATCGATTTCAGGCTTGCGCAATTTATAAGATTCGAGGTTAATGTCACTCTTTTCAAAGTTTACTCCATTTAAATTAGGTTTAGAGGTGTTAATGTCAAATTCGTAATCTTTAGGTTGTATATCTGGAACATCGAAATTTGGACCTTTATAGTTAGTGGACGCACTATTAATTTCCACTTTAGGTTTTTTCAAATTAATGTCTAAGTCGGGACTGTCTAACTCGGGTTTATCTACGTTTATTTCTGGACCGTCAAGTGTTTTTCCTTTCAGATTCAGACCTTTCAGTTTAAAATCAGATTTAGGCATCTTTTCTGAGGCGCCAGGCAAATGTAAACCAAGATTTGGAGCTTTGAAATTTGGTTCTTTAGTGTTGACTTTTAAATCCGTGCCAACCTCTGTTCCATGCATTTTGGGCGTAGCTAAATGTGCAGCTGGTGCTTCGACAGTTGTTCCTTTTAAACTAATACTGGGACTTTGAGTTTTTAAATCTGGTACGTTTAGGTCAATATCTTTACTTTTCATTTTTAATTCACCTTCGACTGCTGGTTCACTCAAATTAACATTTAGTTCTTTAGCAGATGGAACCTTCATATCTAGGCCAAGAGCACCGCTACTTCTGCTCGGCACTTCAATCGAAGAGTTGGGTAAGTTCATTTTCATGTCCGGCTTTTCATAGTTGAGTTCGTTCTTCTTTGTCTTTAAGTTGACATCTGGAGTGTCTATGGATAGATTGCTTTCCGGCAAATTGGCACTCACGCCGATTTTGTCAGCTTCGAGAGTTGCATTGGGTAACTTTGGCTTTTTTGCGTTAAACTTTAGAAAATTTAAATCAAAGCCTTTCTTTTTCTTTCCCAAATCCGCACTAGGAAGACTTGCATTTACACTTCCACCTTGCGTGTTTATTTTTGCACCTTTTACATCTAAATTTGGTTTTTCCATATTTACGTCTAAAGTTTTAGCTCTAGGCTCTTTAATGGAAACACTATTGTCATGAAATTCTGGACCATCAAATTTGATCTCTGGTTGTTCTAGATTGAGACCTGCTTGCGGATTCTGACCTACGATTTTTGAACTAATTCCTGTCTTCATGAGATTTATGTCTTTGTCAGGTAGCTCGGCTGAAACGTCCATACTCGGCGTGTCTATTTGTGGAAGTGATACATTTGTGTCTGGTTTTGTTAGATCAACATTAGCATTAGGCCCTTTGAATTTATTACTATCAAATTCAGGACCATTTATATCTGCTCCAATCTTTAAATCAGATTTCGCATCTACATCTTTTCCTTTAAATTTAATGCCCGTATTCGGTATTTTGGCTGACAAGTCCACCTTTTTGTCACCTAATTTTGGTTCTTTAGGCATCCAGCTAGGTCCTTCCATGTTGATATCGCCTTTTGACAGTTTTAGGTTTTTACCTGTAAATGTAGGAATATCCGGTTTAGCGAGGGAAATCTCTGCTTTCTTTGCATTAGCTTTTGGTTTATTTAGCTCACCGGATATGCCTCCGGACGGCAGTTTAACTGATGGTCCTTCAGCATTGACATCGAATTCATCCATATTAAAATAAGTTTCAGGTCTGCTCAAATTAATCTCACCAAAGTTTTTATCTTCTTCTATTTTAGCTTTGGGCATTTTTCCGTTCACAGTAGCATCAATGTCAGTTGCTTCAAGCGTAAACCTTCCGTCCGGGTACTTTGATTTCATTGCTGACACTTTCGGCATATTTAACCCACCATCCATTGTCAAATTTCCCTTGCCACCTGAGATATTTACAGAAGGATCATCAATATATATTTCTGAATGGGGCATGTCCTGCTCAAGATCGGATAATTTAAGGTTTTTTTTGTCCATTTTATTTAGATTAATTTTGTTAACATTTGCATTTGCATCAGGTAAGTTTATAGCTGGTGAACCTATTTCATGACTTTTATTCAGCATGGATGTGCCTGCATTAATTTCGCCTTTAGGACTAGTTGCATTTACTTCTGGTCCGGACATGCGAAGTCCGGATATTTCAGAATTAAATGCGGCATCGCCAGAAAATTTATGCTGACTTGATCCGGATACTTCCGGTTGAGACATGGAAAATGACGGGGCCCCAACACTTGCCTGATAAGACGGTAAGGATGTATTCACATCATGACCTAATTTTCCAGAAGTCGTTCCACCTATGTCTCCTTTGACATTACCCAGATCAACATTTACGTCTGCAGACATGCTTGCTTTTTTAGATGACTTCTTCTTCTCGAATAGCGAAAAAAAACCGCCTTTCTTCTTTTCCTTTTTCTTTCCTGATTTATTAGCACCTTTTGAAATTGTGTCGCTTTTTAAATTCAAATTTGCTGGTGGTATAGAAATGTTTGGTCCATCCACGCTAAGTTCCGGTCCACTTCCTGGTAAAAGGTAATCATTGCTTCCTCGTGAAAGACTTCCCTTAATGGCATGTGCTCCTGTTAAAGTAAATTCAGATGGTTCAATGTCGTTTGTTAGTTTCCTGTTGCTGCTTACACCGTCAATACCATCATGAAAGTCGTAGTTATCTCTATCAACGTTTAATACTGGCTTCGAGACATCTTCAATTTCAATAGTCGGATTCAACTGAGCTCTTGGTGTGCTCCCTTTCTCTACTTGCAAGTTTATCACACCACCCGGTTTCCTCTGAAAGCTTGTACGAGTGTCTTGGAGGCGGACAAATGAGTTATGTGGCAGATTTGGTGAAAACTGCTCATCTGGAAATTTGCTTTTTGCTGTATGAGTCGGAGCTTTGCTTGTTAATATGACATCTGGAGTTTCTTCATTAACGCCAAATTCAAGTGTGTTTGTTGTGACATTAACGGGATCCAAATTATTCGCCACGCCTTTTGTATTATAACTCATTTCTGTGTCCATTGAGACACTAAACACACCTGGAACCACAGTGTCATCCCCATGATGATCATCAATGTAGTTGTCATGCTCATTTGAATTAGAATTTTGATCACCATGCAAATCACGAAATTCGACGCTTTTAAAATTTGCCTCACCGTCAATTGCCAGATGTGTTACATCACTCATATCGATCAAATGCTCCTGGGTGCACAACGTTTCACCATTAAGTTCAATCTATGGCATGGACACAAAACAACGCAACAAAAGGTGTCAAGTTTTTAATACGTTTTAAAGAAAAAGAAGTAGGAGATTTTGATTCTAAAAGATCTCCTAAAATAAAAAAAATAATTTTAAAAATTCACACTTTGTTAACAAAATACTCATTGGGAAGATTTATTCGTTTTTGTGTTCGTGTCTACAATTTTGCTACATAGTGGTTTGATCTTTTCTGCTGTCAATTGAGAACAAGGCATCTAAAAAATTAAGCCGGTTAAATAGTCAACATGTTTCATTTCAGTTATTTGTTTGACAAAAATTGTTTCTTTACTCAACGACGATGGTGAGTCTGCAGTAAATTGTAATAAAAATCATTAAGCGTGAAGAGGAATTGAAATTGTTCACTGGTGGTACATTTGATTTTGCAAAATCCATCAGCTGCGTTGAAGTTATTTACAAATTAACGCTAAATTGAGCAATCATATATGCAAAATAAGATCAGACTATTAACTCCGATGAATCATATATATTATCTGTCATTTTCAACTTGTCCAGACAACATGTTAATTATTGTGCTCATAAATAGCACACAGTTACACGTCAGATTAAAAAAATATTTGCGCATAGATAAAAGGGATAGTGTTGCGTCGCGTTAGACAAACTGACTGTTCTAATAAATTTTTAAAGTTTCAGACGCCTAGCCCATTGGTTAACAAATTGGTTTTTTATTTAAATGTAAAATATAACAAAATAATATAAACTTCACTGTTATTTGTCCGCCAATTTAGCTTTTTCTGATGTGCATATTTTATGTGCTTACTGACTGATCAAACATGGAAACTAGCCACTTATATATATATATATATATATATATATATATATATATATATATATATATATATAATGTGTATATATAGCCTTAAAAACATAAATATAATCCTACCATTATACTTTAATTCTTCATTACTTCTCCAGATGGCAGGGTAATATTTACAAAATTACAGATTGTGGGTATCCAGATGGAACGTAAGATCAAAGATGGAATAAAATGTTATTTGGAAATAGATTTTATTTCCTGAAAATAAAGCTTTTTAGTTTCGTGTATAATTAACAACGAAATGAATTTAATTTTAAATTTCACCGGACTTCTTCTCATTAAATGAGAACTGGGCTGAGGTTTCGTTTTGTTTATGTATATATTTGCCGCAATGGTACGAGAGTTTTGAGCTTATTTAGGTTAACAAATTCTGCGTATATTACAGTTAAATACTGTTTGTTGCGAAGAACTAATATATATGCAAGTATGTATTAGGTTTTGCGAACCTAGTAACAAGTTAGTTCAGTTGTGACCAGAAGGATAAACCAAAGGCAGCATGAACGGAAAGTATAATCTCATGCACATTCGTTTCGTGCTTACTGGCGACTCATCAGTAGGAGCCGGTATTACGCCCTTTAACCACTATATATTTGGTAGAAGAATGTGGAATAATAGGACGGTACAATCTCCTAGACGAATGTGTAAACCTGTAATAGTGAAGCTAACATAATCTGAAGTCAACGACAATACGACTTCAATGCTAACTCACACTATATAATATATATACCGAGTCTGTAAAGGATACTAACACTATGGCCATTGTGTTAGTAACTGATACCTTTTTTGAAATCGATGAGTACCGGATACTAACACTATGGTTTCCGAGTCGGTACATGATACCAACCTGATGGATATATATTTATGCTAAAGTTCCACCCAAATTGAGAATTACAACAATTTCCGAACACCTGTTACTCCAGTTAAACCATACACTCTGGCCTTCATCGATATCAGTTATCACATTTCGCGGTAAGCACGAAACGAATGTGAATGAGATTATACTTTCCGTTCATGCTGCCTTTGGTTTATCCTTCTGGTTACAACTGAACTAATTTGTTACTAGGTTCGCAAAACCTAATACATACTTGCATATATATTAGTTCTTCGCAACAAACAGTATTTAACTGTAATATATTGAATTGAATGATGTCATGCTTACCGCGAAATGTGATAACTGATATCGATGAAAGCCAGAGTGTATGGTTTAACTGGAGTAACAGGTGTTCGGAAATTGTTGTAATTCTCAATTTGGGTGAACTTTAGCATAAATTTATATCCATCAGGTTGGTATCATGTACCGACTCGGAAACCATAGTGTTAGTATCCGGTACTCATCGATTTCAAAAAAAAGGTATCAGTTACTAACACAATAGCCATAGTGTTAGTATCCCTTTACAGACTCGGTATATATATTATATAGTGTGAGTTAGCATTGAAGTCGTATTGTCGTTGACTTTAGATTATGTTAGCTTCACTATTACAGGTTTACACATTTGTCTAGGAGATTGTACCGTCCTATTATTCCACATTCTTCTACCAAATATATAGTGGTTAAAGGGCGTAATACCGGCTCCTACTGATGAGTCGCCAGTAAGCACGAAACGAATGTGAATGAGATTATACTTTCCGTTCATGCTGCCTTTGGTTTATCCTTTCTGGTCACAACTGAACTAATCTTGTGTCACTAGGTCTCTGCATCCCTAATACTACATACTTCGGTAAAATTCTGCGTATGTTTATTGTGTGCTTCTATTTGAGTAGGAGTGACTTTTTATCGTATAACTAGCTAACGTTCGAGATCTGGTGGCTCTTCTATTCACAAAATGTTTCTAAGCTATGCATTTTCATTTTTGACAATCGCATAAGCGCGTGTTTTCTCTATATGTAGTCCGCTACGACCATAATCGGTATGAGTTTTTCCATGCCTCTTTGAAACAACTTTTTATTTTAGATGTGTTATTTTATGCATTGTAAATGGTTACAATGATTTCGTTTGTTAGGCTTCTGTTTCTTCAATTAGTTTCCATTGTAATAAATTTGTTAAAGATATTAATCCAATTTGTGAACATGTTTAAAAGGATACTAGAATATTGATGCTGTTATTTATTTAAATCAAGATTGCGATCTAGATATACGCGCTGTCCCATTATGTAAATACCTTTCGCAGTATAAACTAAGCATTTTATAATGTAGAATAGAACTCATCTAGGAGATTGGTTTGGTCCTTATTGGGAACTCATCACGTACTGTACAGAATTTTCCGCGGACAGGGCAGGAACCTGGACATTTCTGCTTTGTAATCTGTTGCACTAACCACTGAGTCACTCTGCCGCATAATGTGACAAATGTTTATATTAAGATAGCAACACTGATTTATATACTCGTTATCACCGCCCGCGTGACCAACTTTTATTTGATTATTGCTGGTTGCACAAATTCCAATGCGGTACCACGTTGTCAGAACATTTTTGCCTTTATGTCAAGTGAATGATGTTCGAAATATAGCGTTTAGTTTATGTTTAATACTTCCTTTGCCTTTGCTTAAAATGGAATGGCGGATTTGGCGTCATCGTTGTTTCTAATATCTTCTGAAATATATGATTTTTCTCACAGTGCAAGGCAATTTAAAACCAATTACCCAGTAATTTTACTGGGTAGAATCTTCTAATTGATTTCATTTTACAACGTTCAATAAATGCATGTGAAAATATGCATATATATTTTTTGTAGAAAGAGAAAGGGTTGTCTATATCTAGATTGTATAATTAAATGTCCTTTAACGAGTGATTAGAATCTCAGCACACAAATTTATGGAAAACAATTTTTGAACACTAAAGATTTAATCACATGTAGGAACACAAGTTAATTGTGGCCTCGTTTATTAATCGACAAGTTATCCGTTTATGTCACAAAGAAAATCATTTCTCCTGATAATCAATAAAGCTTTTCGCAATTGCATTATTTTAAGATTGCAAGCATTGGTTACGCTCTAACGAAAAATGTGGATTACTTGTCGGCATTCAGAAACCACGTGATAGCTATTGCATTTTGCCATGTTTTTTCGCTCATTCCTAAATTTCTATAGTTAAACGGATCATTGATTGATTGGATAGTGATAGAAATTATTTCAATCAAGTTTGTGAGCTTAAGATAGGCATCAATCCCTTCGTATCGAGCAAAACTACCGTCAACCAAATGTTACTGCTAAACGGGACGTTGAAACAACTAGTTTTGTTACAGAGGTTTTCCCGATGTCTCAAAGAACATTATTTCTCCATATCTTGGATGAATTACAATCACTTCACAAATTCATTATTTCGACTGTTGTCACGTTTGCATGTTTTACGAATGGATATTTCAACTGTTACAGGACACATTTTCAAGCAGAGTCCTTCAATATCTGTGTATTGTAACGTAAGTATGTTTTTTCTCGAAATTTGAAATCCGTTTCAATCATTCGAAAGTTATAAGTAACCATATTTTGACCGCTTTCTGTATTAAGAGAACATCATATATGTTTAATAGGATCTTCTTTCTTTTAATTAGACATATAGATGATTATCGGGGTAAATACCTTCATGTATACCATGTAAAAAAAACAATTGTCTTGATGATGGCCAATAGGCAGTCATTACAGTGTGTCATCAATTTTTAAGCGTTAGAAGACAATTTTATGTAAGAAACGTAAATTCTGAATATAGTGTAACAAAATGTTATGCATTGTCATAACAAGTGTGATGACTTTCAGAACATGAGATATTGACTAGATCGACAAACTGCGAGAGATAGAGACATACAAATATTTGTTATAAATATTTAAATCAAGTTTGCGAGCTTGAAGTAAACACCAATCCCATTGTATTTAACCAGTCGTCTAACAACATAACAAAACTACCGCCAGCCGCAACGCACTGAAGCGTTTCGACCTTCCTTGATCATCATCAGAGTACGACGGCAAACTGACTATCGAGGATCAAAACGCGTTGAATATATATGGAAATCAAATTTAGATATGCGGCTCTCACCTCTAGCAGTCTCGCATACATTGAACTTGACTGGCGGTAGTTTTGCTATGTTGTTCGACGACTGGTTAAATACAAGTTAAACACGATGGAATTAGTGTTTACCTCCAGCTCGCAGATTTGATTTAAATAATTGTTATCACGACCGTCGCAATCAATTATTGTTTAATTGTTACAAATTCCTCTTGGCCTCTTTGACAGCAAACGAAGATTTCACCAAACCAGTTTACTTCAAATGTATAATTATTAAATTTTTCAAAGATTAAAGCGTGCCAACAAATTCTAATCTCCACAAAGATGAGTGCATCGCTAAGTAGTTTAAATTTTCATTTCAATAGAGTAAAACTGTATTTATGGTTATTGAAATCGCATTTTTTACGATTGGTATTGTGATAGATAATTTATAAGTTATTGTACAATTCTGCACTGATGCTTGTGTTTTCTCCTTGATAAAATCAACTGCATTGCGCATTTTACACAATAGTGCAGAGCTGATTAAAGTATGTGCTGTTTACTTGGCAATTGAGCGCAAACCAAATCTTAGTGGTATTATTGTTTTAACATACGCACACACTCACATAAGCACAAGAACAAACATTTTGTTTCCGCCTCGTTGACGTAACTTGAATGCATGCTTAATGAAGAAAATCGTAAGCTACATCGTTCTTTTACGTTTATGTGGGCTGAATAATTTGTTTTCAGATTAAGGCAGCGGTTACATTACTTCTTCAGTTTAGCAACTACTCGCGTAGAAATACGAAACACTAAGTTAAAAATGGTAATCGTCTATTTTTTTATTTGATTAAATATGCCTCCAAATGATGAGACTAGATATGCATATATATATATATATATATATATATATATATATATATATATATATATATATATATATATATATATATATATATATTCACGTGTGTTTGTGTTTGCGTGTGTGTTTAATATTTTTATACTTTATTTATTCCAAAATACTATTAAACTGCTACCTATTTGCTTCTCTTTCTAACCAACGAGCAAGACTCCCGACAAAAGTGGAGAATTGAAATAGCAATATAAAATTTGCAATAACAAGTGTCCAATAACGCATAAAATGTTTGCGAGTAAATGATGGGCGTCTCACTCGAACCCTTCACAAGGAAGGAATTTAAAAATGCAAACATATTCATTTTAACATTTTTGTACCCAAGTTAAATTACCTGGCCATTCGTATGAAGAACATCTGTTCTGAGCATAAAATGGAATAACAGTTCTCTTTAGTGAAAGATGTATTTCAAAAGGATAGATACCCAGATCTGTTCAGTGATGCAAAACACAAACGTACTTCAACAAACAATGATAACAGAAATATGTTTTAAAATTTGCCATATCGCAGATAATCATAAGAATAAAAATAACTTGCGTAACATCAGATAAATTTCTAAATACGACGTTAGTTAGAAGTTTAAGAGCACAGCGGGTCATAAATTAAACGTTCAAGATCAGCTTCCAATACCATCACAATCGCGAATCATATACGAATTTGATCGTGGCTGTACCCGTAACTACTTAAGCGGAGCAAAGCAGAGCTTGTCAGCCGTATCAATTTACACTGGTCTCATAAGTTAAAAAGCAAATGTCTAGTACCAGTGGGAAAGTAGGCTACAACAGATCTCTTAATCGATGCAGACCATATAGCTGATAAAACAAATTTGTCAAATTTGATAATAAACTATTCTTCAATTAGGCTATTCTTTTATTCTACTAACATTCATACCAGCTCTTCTATCGAAGACTGAGAATTAATACAAGCAGTTGCAAAACAAGTGTAAAAACTTTACAGAAATATATGCGGGAATTTTCGCAAATAAATCGCGACCCTTAGATAAATAAAATTAACTAATAATTCTTTATATATTATAGTCTTTCGAAGCTCTGCAGCATAATCCAGCATTCGATTGAGCCCTTCGCTGCTTTAGCAAATAAACTTACAAATCAGGCCTAAAGTGGGCCATGGACACGAACTTCATCTCAATGATAGGCACTGAAACATATCCTACCCACAGGATGAGGTGTTGACAAGCTGCTTACCAAATCAAGTTTTACAGCGCGGGTCTGTATTTTAGGATGATGAAAACGACTTTGTAAACTGTATCGGCTTTCTATACCCGATACGAATCAGCAACAACCATGTTGTGCCTTGGTTCCCACTTTAGCCACAATGACGTAGTCTCCGGCATGTAAGCTGGTTCGTATAAGTTTTCTGGCATACCTTTTTTTCTATGGGCCTGCATGGCTCTCGTTAGCTTTTGTTAACTCTTCTGCATGTCAGATATTGTTCAGTGATCTTGGGGCCCTGCGTTTACAAGTTTGCTTGACAAAAGTACATTTAATCAATGGACTATGGTTACAGGACCGAAGCTTGTAGCTCTTGATACGTAAACCGAGATGGCCCCTTTGACTTAATGTAATTGGTCGCGCCAAGAACAAATAACCACTTTTTATCAACATAAATGAAACACTTTCGTGGTTCTGCACACTCACTTATGAATTGAATTTGCCACATACTAAAATATATAAATTAAACGGGAAATATAGATTCTTTAAACCAAGTTTACGAGCTTTATCTAAACACCAATTCCATTGTATTTAACAAATCGTCGAACAACAGCAAAACTACCACCAGTCGCACGAACTGACGCGTTTCGACCTTCCATGATCATTATCAGAGTACGACGGCAAATTGACCAGCGAGGATAAAACCGCAATTTGTATATATGGAAAGAAAAGTTAGATTTGCGGCTCTCACATCTAGTAGTCTCGCATACATAGAACTTGAATGGAAATGTTGGCTGCAGAATTTCTGAGCACATACAAACACCAACTTTTAGCAGTTTTCACAACATATATAAATAGATAACACAATTGAACAATCAGAGATTACGTGGATGGTGGTAAGAATTCATTAAATCAGGTTTACGAGCTTTAAGTAAACACCAATCCCATTGTATTTAACCAGACGTCGAACAGCAGTAAAACGCGTTTAAAACTTCCATGATCATCATCAGAGTACGACGGAAAACTGACCGGCGAGGATCAAACCGCAATGCATATATAGGTTAGGCAAATTCCGATATGCAGCTCTCACCTATAGAAGTCTCGCAAACATAGCACTTGATTGGAAATGTCGGTTGTACAATTTCTGTTCAGTTACGAACATTAACGTTTAGCAGCCTTCGCTAAATATATAAATAGGTAATAAACTTTTACAATCAATAATTGCGCGAATGTCGGCAACAATTCTTTAAATCAAGTTTGCGAATTTGAAGTAAACACCAATCCCATTGCATTTAACCGGTCGTCGAACTACATAAAAAATTACCTCCAGTCGCACGCACCGACGCGTTTCTAACTTCCATGATTGTCAACAAATGTAGATATATATTTATACGTTTTTCGGCATACTGGTTGTGTCTGATTGCATATGTGTTAGCGAAATGAGCAAAATATTTTGCAAGCTAGCAAATGCACTTAATCCACTAGATCGGGTTCGAACATATTGAGTCCTTTTGATTATTTGCCAGAAATACTACAGCCAGGATTTGAATACGAGAGCATTTATTCCATACTTTTCAAACTCATCACCTAAGCCACCGAGGTCGCGCAGAACATGCAATTTTTAGTTAAATTAAAACCTATGTTTTGGTCAGTCTTTATTAAAAGAAAGATTGGTAGAGTGACGAACTGCTCAGCTGACAAACCATATGCCTTATTTGTACATTTATATTCCTTATCGTTAATACCGAAGACAATAAACTAGCTAAATAAAGTATGTAAAAATAATTTTGCCTTTCTTACAGCATGATTTGTTTGGACTGACAACGAAAAAGTACTAATAAATTCGTGTTGATCATTTTTTATCGCCGGCATTTCAACAACAGTCATTTCGAATAATTTTACACTTGTCACTGCAGCAAACTAACAAATATGCATTTATGTATTTGTTAAATCATAATGACTACTCCAACGAACTTAGAATGACTTACTCACTCATAACTCAGGCACTGAAAATCATGTTGCATAGAGAACTAGGACCGGACCATTGCAGTTCAGAACCGCAACTTGTGCACTTCCTAAGATTATTTGTTTTCAAAATTTTACCAAATTATCCACTAATGAACCGATATTCAATTTGTGTGAGCTTGTGCGTGTGTTGGCTTCCGGTTCACGATTCACTAGCTTATTACTAAAAGTATGCATATGTATGAAATTATAATCAACGGATTTCAGCTTTGAATAAATGAACAAAATTTGACGATAAAGAAAATTGCAGTACAACATTTGTTATCGAATGTAAACCATTTTTGTAGATGTAATCACCTAACGTTAAATTCTGGCGCAGTTCTGTAAATTCACATTATTTACCACATGGGAATGTAATTTGTATTAGATTTAAAGTCTACTTGACACCAATCGTAAATGAAATATTTTGATCTTCTTTCCTTATATGAAGGTAACTTATGTCTAAAAGAGCAAATCGTAGAGATGCATAGAATGTATGCGTGCTACACTGCACTAAACTGCAATGTAAGTGGAATAAACGAAGTATGAGGATCCACTCAAATATTCAAATCAATTTTGCAGGTTAATCGTCATTTCAGCTCATCCAGTAAAATTCGTTTTGTGTAATTATGATATGTGATAAAATTAGAAATGCTTTCCAACCTCTTTCTGACGATTGCTCTGCTAAGTAAAATACATCGTCCAGAAACAATGGAATTTTATCCATTTCAAGTCGACATATTTGAGGTTAAAAAGCTTGGCAAATAAACATTGATATCATTACATATATATTTTTCATTTATACCTACTGTGAACCAATGTACGCATACATCGCTCTTGCATTCGCAAGGGAAATCGTCGTTCAAATATTAAAATAGACAAAGTCCAGTATTATCATAAACATATTAGTAATTCAAAATTTCTCATATACATCGAAATATTCCAATAGCGTCTGACGCGAATACTTTTATGAGAATCCAAATTCAAGTTTGCTGCTTCAGTTTTGTTCATTTTAGCAGATAAGATTATTTTATTGTAGATTCAGAGAGTTCATGCTAGATTTTCAGGCATAAAGTTGTAAGCAGAATTTTTATATTTAATAAAATCAAACAGTTTGACGAATAGCTATAAAAAACCTTTGTATTAAATTAAATGAAGTACAGAATCAAAATATATATTGTGACAAGTATCATTATATATATATATATATATATATATATATATATATATATATATATAATTTTGGAAAACGAACATTAATAAATTTCATAGTACCATTTCCATTTGCAAAGATTAAAAAAATTGCAAAGTCCCAAATCCACTTCTTCCTTATTTTTGCTTAAATATCTACAAAAAAACATATATATATATATATATATATATATATATATATATATATATATATAATCCACACAGTCAATATTTGGACCATGACAAATACAAAAAATATGATCTAATAAGACGTACCTGTCGATATACATTTGTATCCTTCGATTTACTGTCCAAACGTTCACTCCGCATAATTGGAAGAATTCATACTACTACGAAATTATTCCATTGCAAAGTTATTTAAGTTTGGAAACACACTTTATGATACGAAGGGCGAAATTGGATAAAAGTGCCTTTCGCTAAAACTCCCTTTTTTCAAATTATTTAATTATTTAACGTATCCACGATTTCTTTTCGTGGTTTCTTAATTAGCAATCATAGTTCCGCAATCATCCGATTGACCCTCATTTCCGAATACGCGCCATGTTCGGCCTCGTGATAGCTGTAAAGTGATTCGTCCCATCGCTCGTAAAGCTTCCACGCCATTGGAAATGATGATCGATCTAATCTTGGTGGAATAACGTTTCTAAACTACATTTCTTTTACCTTCATCAGAAATCTTGCAAAACTCACACGACCAGATTTAAGCAAATACAAAAACCATGATAAAAGTTGTTAATAAGTTAAATGGGATGAGCAACGATTTTCAAGAGAATAAATTATTAAAATTATTGTTCAGGCTATTGATTAAAATATATTTACATCCATTGTCTGGGTTAATATCCTATACAAAATAGTCTTGCTACACTATCGTTTTTTTACAATCAGTCATGAACTAGTGGATGATGTAGTATTGGATATCCCTCTGCTTATAGTTATAGCGGAGATTGTCTATGGCCATCTTGAAAACGCATCACCGAAATAAGATATTAGTAAATTGTAGTAATATGTACGCTATATTAGTATTATGTTTCATTTTCTCAAACCCAATTTTAATTCATTAACACAATACTGGAGGTTAATCATTGCTCACAAAAATAGCAGCTTTACGTAAGTATACGATTGTATAAATTTCTTGGGTGTGCTTTTAATGATAGAAATTCACAGCAAAGCTAAATAAACAACTTATAAAAATAGAGCCTGGTCTAAACAATTTTTACATTATGGCCATTCTATAACATTTAATTTTAAAGTATTTTGTAGAAAAACTTACATTTTTTCGGTTGAGATTTTAAAATTGACGAAATAAATAACCGAAAACTTGAGATAACATCTATTAAAAATTCAGAACATCTTATTAAGTCAATTAATAAGAGATACACTCCAATGAAACCGGCGAGCATAATACAGGAATATGAGATCATTAAATTAGAAATTTCAATCACGAAAGGCCGTTGCTTCCCTTATAACTAAGGAAAACGCAGCAGCGATTTCATCAAAGAAATTAATTTTTCTAAACTGCGCATGTTGTATAAGTTATCGAATTTGAATTTATTGGCAATTAATGAAAACAGCCGTTTAATCAGACCTCTTGTAATCTTTTACAATAAAGATTTGTTAGTTCGCGATCCACTTACGTAGGTTGATTGCGAAGAGTGATAGCCAACTACAATTTAAATGAACTGATTTTATCAAATGATAAATACATGTTTGCTTTTGCGTAAATTATTATAAAATTTTGCTCCTATATTCAATACATATTGCTTTTAAGATACAGAATTTACAAATAGAAACGGTTAGCAATTTATGAGGCACTGTTAATGAAGAATTTTATTTAAAATTTGTATAATGTAGAAAAGGCGATTCAACAATTCGACCGGTTTCGTCACAATTGATGACGCATCACGAACTGTCCAGAATTTTCCGTTGACAGAGCTCGAACCTGGACACGACTGCCTTGAATCTGCTGTTTTAACCACTGAGTAATCCTGCATCATACCACACACAATTTTTCAGTTATATACTATCTGACGTTACTTGGAGTTAGCCTTTAATTTATCTGAAGCCCATATTGCATACATCTAGACCTAATTATCCAACTAACCATCCACAATCTCTAATTAAAAAATCGACAACACGCTAACTGGGGACGTGGTATTGAGTTTAACTATTATAAATTTAAATGACCAATAGTTGCGTGCGCGGTGATAAAAATAATTAAATCAATTTTGCCATCAGGAAATTTAAAAAATCTGTCGCATTATGTTCATATATTTTTCAATATAAACGAAGATTTGTATAATGTAGAAAAACCAATTCTTCCACAAGACCGGTTTCGTCCTTAGTGGGCACTCATCACGTAATTTCCAGATTTTGCTGGAAACATGATTTAATTAATTTTTTTCATAAGCGCGACGTAGCACTGTTCATTTATCAATTTGTTTGGATGATGTGATTTCCGTTGAAAAATGCTTCCGAACCCGGAAATTTAAATATCTGGAGTATAATTAAAGAAAGTGGATTCAAATACTTTTCTGGGTACATCAAGGACCAGGTAATTAAATAATGCCCCGTCGCGCAATACGTATCGTTTATAAATTTAAAAGCTACTTTATGCAAGAAGAAAATGCAGTTATGTGTATTACACCTGCACAAGAGGTGATGCACTTTCGTGAATTTACATTTTTCTGTATCTCATTCTCTGCGCGTTTAAGCGCGCCTTTCATTATTCTTTTCCAAATATTTAAAATATACACTTATAGAAATTTAAAAAAAGAAGGAAATATTTTGTATTTCTGAAAGCGTTTCATTGTAGTTTTCACACACAGGCAATAATTTGAGATTCATAAAAGATTTCATTTGAAAGAAGTAAATTATTTTATTGAGATGGCTCTGGAATTTACGAATATTTTATAGAATTTTCACCGAATTTGGTACATGAAGATTATCTGGAAAAAATTATATTCAGCGGAAACTCGAATGGCGGTTTTATCAACATTTACAAACTTAAATTTATATTTTTTTCTTGAGTCAAAATAAAAATTGGTCGGTAAAGTAAACAGATTGCATATGATAATTATTTAATCATTTATATAAACAAATGGGACACTAAAAAGGCACAAATACAGAATTTTACAGCGAAGAAACCTGTCATAGATCATTTTTTGCCACGCACTTTATTTTTGTTGATTTGCGTATTGCCAAAGTCCAATAGTATGCGGGTGTACTTGTGTAATTTTTTTCTTCAAATAGATGGACTAAATTACTCTTATCCGGTTTAATAGAATAAAAACGTATATGCACATACATATATTTAATTATTCGGGTTTTCGTTTTAAAGAAGGAAATTTCTATGTACTCGAATACACCAAGGAAAATTATGACTTAATATTTGACGTTTGAATTATTTAATAAAGTCTTTTCCTCAGATTAATAGGCAAGTAAATTAAAACTATAAATTCAAGTTAGTCAAATAGTTTTGAAACACTAAACCATGTTATTGAGAATATTTTAGAACCAATTGCAGTATTTGTCTAATTAAATAATGTTCTTACATTAAAATATTTGTGATAGAATGCAAAACACGATAAAAAAGAAAATTTGTCTACGAAAAATTAAAGAGACCACGTCAATATAACAAAACTGTTTGCAATATCAATCTTGAAAGTATTGAAAATAGAGTTCAAATTAAGTGAAATAAAGTGCGGAATAGAGGAAGTATATAAAAGTAATAAAATTATGATTTGCTTACGCATCACGGAATATCGAAAAAAAATATTCGTCAAGAAAATATATTCGTAAAGAACGCGTGACAAATAGTTTATACCTAGTAATGGCGAATATAATAAACAGAACGAATTTTATCCAACTTGATAATTACGTTATCTATGTAAAATTGTTTGATAAATAGGAATAATTTTAAAAACAGATTTAACAAAATTTCATTTCCTGATAGATTTTTATATGAAAAAAATATCTTCGTCAAAACCAAAAAGTGTTCCACATTTATGCTTTTTACTTATATGTCTGTGAACGCACATAAGATAGCATAAATGCAGTTTTCACATTAACGAAATTCCCGTGTTACATTAATCTTAATTAATTTCAAAATTCATAAATGTCTGCAAAATTATTAATTAAATTAAATGAGTCAATTTTATTTTAATTTTTTGTAATATTATTCTAATAATTATATCTAATCTATGTTAAATCTCGTATATTTGCCTAACAATTATTGTTAATAGCAGGATTATTCTTACTTTTCACAAGGTCTGGTGTCTTCACGTACTAAGAATAAATTATTCTTAGGAAAAATAATACTTCATATTCGATAAAAAATTCATTGTTGATATTGCTCTGCTCTATAATCTGGCCGCCAGAGGTTTCTAGTACCGCTGCGAAAAAGGCTGTCAAGATTGAGCAGTCGAAGCCTGATAACTATACCGATTAAATATGTTGGGTACATCGCTGCAAAAGTAAGCTACGTTTATTTAATAAGCTGCCGAGAAAGGATATAGCAACCGTCTGCTTCTAAATAAGGTTACTCATTTTCATTTACAATGCATTGCTTGTGATTTGTATTCACACAATTAGTTCGGCCTTTGTATACATAATAAAAGAAAAATTTTTCACTGTTTTTTCCGTTAACGAATAATTACTATTTTTAAATTACGAATAATATTCATCTTATTTTTATTATTAATAAATTTGAATACTATTATTAAATTTTTTCATCCTCATTGTCATTAATATCGTTTAATCAATTATTTATTAATAATTAATAAATATTATTTATTAGTTACCAAATAATGCTGCAGTGTAGTCATTATTTTCAATGTAAATGGTGCAAGCGGCTTGAGGCCATTTTTCGCGAATTCCTTCTTCTCGACGGTTAAGTCATAGTTCTGAGCTCTGATAATCCATTCACCATTGGTATCGAGCAAAATTTGCAGCGGCACTAGGTCAACTTCTTGTGTTGGGTCCCCTGTGTTTGTTACGACTTCAACGGTTATTCTACAATTTATGCACAAATAATTTAAATGTACAATCTGCATCATTACACTTCCAATAGTTGCAAAGTATTCGTTTTCATTGAAGGATTAAAATTAACTTCTATAAAAACATTCGGGTGTAATTACATTTCAATAACGTTTTATCAACTTTTTATGCTGGTTTGCCTCTTCGCAGCGAGTTATTCAAATAGATTATGCTAAATTTAATCAAAACTTATTTAAAAATAATTTGGGCTTATAAAATAAAAAAAAGGCGTTAGCAATTAAAATTGAAATATTTCTTTTTGCACTGCAGCACATTCGTTTCATAAGTAAAGATTAAAACAACAGTACTTATATTATAATAAAACTTATTACAGTTTCCTGTTCTTCTATATTTAGCAACTAGATAAGGCCTTAATAAAGTGTGTACGGTGAAGTATTTGGGTTATCATGTTCTAGAATTTCTTTCCACTTTACAAAGTATTCCACATACGCTTTCATCTTAATTTTTATCCTCGTTTTTTTCCATCTTAGTTCAATTCGTATTAAGGAAAATAGGCAAATGGTTTTCATTTCCATAGTGTATCATGTGACGAACTTGAAATTCTTTCCAATTTTATTTTATTGCATATGTATATTTCTGATCAATGCAGGTAGCCACATATTATTGAGTTTCTCGCGTTGAAGAGCGTGTAACAAACTGTAACATAAAATTGAAACAATTTAAAAATTTAGATTTCAGGTAATACAGTAAAAATAAGAACATTTTTAATTGCTAGTTTCGCCTAAATCTGCACGTATCGCCATGTATTTGTTGCAAGAAAAGAATGGAGAGGAGTTATTTTTTATTGCTATTTGTTACACAATGCTGAAGCACACTGCGTGATGATAAAACATTAGTAATGTTCTTGATATACTGCTTGTTACTAACGTCATCAATAACAGTACTAGTATCAATTAAACATTTATGCTTGGCTATCAAAGCAAATAAATACGCTAACATAATTTTCAACGTACTTAAAAATACATTCATAAACAATGAAATTTTCTTTGACGAATCTCAAAACAAGACATTAAAACATTAATAAACCATATATATATATATATATATATATATATATATATATATATATATTCTGTTGATAGGCTCTTACTACATCTAGATTTGGTTGAACAGCAGCTTGATGGTAGATACAGTTTTTTGCTGAGACCTAGTAGATGTACAATAGTGCATTAGGTGTTACGCACCTAGTAACAAATTTATTCAAATATGACCAAAAACATAGATCAAAGTCAGCATGAAACGGAATGCATAAGCTCATAGGCACATTTGCTACGAGCTTATTGGCGACTAATTGTTGGGAGCCGGTATCGCCCTATATCCACTATATATTTTGGTGAGGAATGTGGAAATTTGGACGGGTACAATCTCATATGAATGTGTAAACATGACGTAATGAAGCCAAATTCATGTAAATTCGTCAAGAATGCGTCATCAAAGCCATCTCACTATATATAATATATATACCAAGTCTGTAAATGGTAACAACATTATGGCTATTATGTCAGTACCTGATATCAAAAATATGGTTTCCGAAAAGATACATGGTACCAACAAAATGGATTTCAAGTTATGCTAAAATTCATTAACATTGAGAATTACAACTTTTTCTTAACATCTGTTGCTTCAGCGAAAACAAACACTCTGGCCTTGATCGACAAAAATAATCAAATTTCGTGGAAATCACGACATCATTCAATTAAAATTATAAAAGTTATGATCTGTTTGTTGCGGAGAGCTAAAACATATGCAATTGTGTATAGGTTGTTGCGCACCTGATAACAAATTAGCTTAAATACGATCTGGAGGATAAACCAAAGTTAGCATGTACGGATTGGATAAACTCATGAGCGTTGTTTGTTATAATAAAATGAGTGTAATGTAGAAATCCTTCATTCATTTCAATTAAATTCTCTGCCCAATCGCGATTTTAAAACGTTCCTGCACAGGTGAATTTTGCGGCAGTCAAATACGTAATTTTACACGACTCTCAAAAAAAATATTTTTACAGAAACAGGGAAGCCTTTATATTTTTAATGAAACCTTATAAAGCTTATATTACGAAATTTTGATTTTTGACACCAAATCGGTAGAGAAAATTTACTATCGTGTAAAAATGCTCTTTTCTATCTCTATAATATCCTATATAGCTGAAGATGAAGCAAACTTTGACCAACACAAAGATATTGCCGTTTATACAGCAGATGTACAGTTGCGCTTACTCTGTTTGCATTAATAAAAAAGGATAGTTATATAAAATAATGACAAACTAAATAAAAGATACTAAGTATAATAACAATCAGACTTTTGGAAATTTTAAATAACTAAAATGGAAATTCATTTTTTACGCGCAAATTTGGACGAGGTTGAAGTAAAGCCTTTGGTGCGGTCATAATTATTTGTCGTTGCGTATAAATAACGTAGAATTCATTAGAATATTTGATAGCATCGGTTATATTTTAGCTTTTATTCGCATTTTAATAATTTATTCGAAAATCATTTCTTAAAAGATTCAATAAATAAATGCAAAAATTGTAAAACTTATTCTATTTGATGAAAATTATTCTAATTTCTAGTTGAATCTTTCTAAAGTTAACCTATTATTAATTCAACTTTTATTTCAATATATTTCTCTTAGCTTATTGCCAGTAATTTCTGTTTAATTTATTACCAATTATTTGGTTGCAAAATGGCACCTAAAGGGGCTGAATAAGCTACAGCGAAATAGAATAATTCATTTGATGAAACCTGGTTTTCAGAAAAGCATAGTGTTAGGATATACGACTGATACTATTCAAGCCATTCTAAAATGCTAAATAGCTGTATGAAATATAGATATAAAAAGATACACCGTGAATTCCCAGTAAAATTAGAACATGCTAGAATAAAGAATATAAACAAATTTATTTTAAAATTGGAAGCTAAGCAAGAAATCATCACAGAGGACAAAACATTGATTTTACTACAGATGGTCAAAATGTAAGTCCTGTAGTTTCAATACTATAAAGGTTGCCAAAGACGAGAAAATGACAGCTAAAAATTACTTTTGGTAAATTTTCCAGAACAGTGGATGACCAGTATATTGCGAAATGTTTAAAAATAATAATGAACAAAACGAAATACCTGATCCAGAAAAGCTTCGAAATTGTTGATTAAATGACAAGTCTAATTTTAGAAAAGCCAAAAATGCTAGCTTCAGACATTAAATTTTCACTTTTAGTGTCTTATTAAAGAAAACAACATATTCTTCGTAAATAGCGAAAAAGAAGATTTTTGGAAAATAATATAGAAGAATAAGAATTAGACAACATACCATACCTGTAGACAACCAACTTAAAATTCTTATCCAAAGAAATCTTTGGCATGAACTTGACGGCGTAGTCAAGTACATAGATACAATAGGATTAAACACACTTTCCACTCTAATCAATAGTTGCGTATTTTAATTCGATGCCTCGTTCATGGTCGTTGGAAAGATTTAAGATCCAACTAAGCTGCTGAATCAAATAAGCAAGGTAACTAAATTAATCCTATTTACATTTAAATTTGAAATATCTATCAGAATCAAAAAATTTTTTTATAGAAATAAGAGTCGCTAAGAAAACCATCTCAGATCATTTCCAAAGAGACCCCTGAGATTGCACAGCCTATCCGTTATTTCAGCAGTGCCCCAGTGCCTCATAAAATAATCTTATATCTAATCTTTGAACTCTAATACGCACCATATTTTCACCCTAGTAGATTTACTTTCAACTAGACTTGTTTGGATAATCCTTAAAGAGTTTCTATCCAGATTAGCTTATCAAAAATAACGCGGGGAAATTTAATTAAATCAAGACAAGACAAGAAAAAAACAAACTATCTTGTAAAAAGCTTAATATTATATTTTTGAGTAATCTGATAGCAGAAATAATCCAGAAAGAATTATCTGAGAAACTCAAGTTAAATTTACATTGACACATGCATGAGTTTCATGCCACATAAATAATCTTTAAAAAATTTTTAAAAATTCCTCATCGTAACATATACTAATTGTATTTAATTACAATAAACCAACAATTTAAATATATCGACCTATTCAAGAAAACCTCTAAAGAAGCATTAATCAACAATTTCTACAAAAACTAAACAGAAGGCGTGCAGCTCGTGCACAAAAACACCAATTTGTAAATTAACACTACCAACGGACCGCCTAAATTATAACAAATATTTTTTAATTGCAAGGATTTATCATAAGAAATAATTATAAAATTTGAAACTTGAATATCATAAACTAAACCATAGCTTAAACGTTCAAAAATTAATTTTAAATTTTAAACTTGTCTGGAATAGAAACTATCCATGGCAAGGCTTCAAAAGTAGCAGATGAATAATGCATAGCACAGTTGGTAGAAATAAACTTCAACCGAATGAAATGTCGCGCGATGTTATTTAACGAATAAATGTAGACAATGCAACATTACGCAGATTTTCGCTGATTTGACAGATGCGATTTGTTACCGTGCTTCTTGATTGTGTTTCGAGCTTATTCAGAATTACAATTTTTTATAAAAAAATTATGAATGGATCCAATGATAAGCCTAAACGAAAACAGAATATTTCATGTATAAATAAAGATTTAAAACTAAATGTATATTAAGCATGTTCGGGCATTGAGATTGAGCAGAATATGAGGCAACCGACTGATTGATTGTTCCCTTATTTCACACCCTTTCCATATTTAAATTCTGTCTTATTTTTCTTTCAATTCATATATAGAAATTATTGGTTTTAGGTATTTGAGAAGAATATGAAAAAGAAAAGATTCGTGTTTCTGAGGACGATTAATCTTATTATATGTACATGGAAAGGGTAACATGAATTTTATTAAATATCGCATTTAATATATATTATTCAATTGCAAAATGTAGCTATTCTAAATTATATATATATATATATATATATATATATATATATATATACATAAATATATATATTTCTTACCAAAGACCTATCAGTTGGAGACGATATTACGTCATATACTAACAATACAATTGATCAAGAAATGGACGCAAGTTGGACAATAAAATCTCAAATTCGAATGAGTATTCAAGCAAAAATGTGTTGAACTTCACACTCGGTTTTAGACATTGCGATTTTAAAGCCAACTCACAATTTATAATATATACGGAGGCTTTAAAAGCGTAATAACACATTGGTTTTCAAAATGTGAGGACTATACATGGTACCAACGCAATTGTTTCCAAAATGTCGAGCCTAAACCAATAAATTGGAATTACACGTAGCCTAAATGTCACAAAAATTCTGAATTATATCCAATTTTGAACGCTTGGTACCCCATCAAATTCATGCACTCTGGCACGGATCGGCATCATTTATCACATTTCCTGGTACGCTTCACATCATTCATTTAATTATATAATAGTCATATACTGCTGTTGAGGAGAACTGATATATATGAAATTATGTATTTGTGTAATAGCAAGTAAAATTGTGAACATCAGATTGAACCTTCGTTCAGGCTGACTTTTGTTCGCCTTTCTGATCCAATTTGCACTAATTTTGTACTAGAGGCGCAACATCTAATACAATACTGCATATATATTAGTTATCCGTATAGAAAGTATATAAATATATTGTTGGCATAAGGCGTAATATCGGCTCTTACTGATAAGCCGCCAGTAAGCACGACTGACTTTAATTAATATTGCTTGTCCTATTTAAACTATTTTTTATTAGGTGCACAACACTTAATACACAATTGCATATATATATATATATATATATATATATATATATATATATATATATATATATATATATATATATTATCAGCAACCAACAATATCTAACTGTCAAATATTTAATTGAATGATGACATGATCACCGCGAAATATGATAACTGAATCCGATCAAGGCAACAGTTTATGTATTTGCTGGAGTAACAGATATAAAAAAGAGGTTATGATACTTAATTTTGGTGAAATTTAGTATATCTTGAAATTCATTGTGTTGCATCCATGTAACAAATCGACATCCATAGTGTTGGTACAATTTGTTGACTCTGCAACTATAGTATTGTTACCATTTACAGACAAGACTAGCGATTTTAGTACCGTTTAAAGGCTCTGTATATATGCTATTTAGTGAGTTGGCTTTGTTGTCGCATTTCCGAAAAAAATATATGACATTAACTCCACTACTGCGTGTATACACATTCATATAAGAGATTTTCCCACATTACTTGACCAAATTTCTAATGGGTGTAGGACGAAAACCGGCTCCTACTGATAAGTCGCCAGTAAGCAGGAAAAGAATGTGCACTTGAGATTATATCTTTTGTTCATGCTGACCTTGGGTCATCCTCCTAAGCCTATTTGAATTAGTTTGTTGCTAGTTGCGCAATACCGAATACACATTATTATTGTCATTCAACGTTGAATTAAATCACCTATTCGGCAATAAAAGTGGGTTTTGTTTATTATCGAGGCTTTAAATGCTAACCAATTACAGACGAACCATTATAATATCATTTAGCACTTTAGAGCATGTGTTAATATTCCATCGACTTTTTATTTCACGTCACCCCTCACCACGTATTTTCGCTAAGCTTTTCAATCTAAGTCTAATCGAATACCTAATAATACCAATTTCTCTCATCTATATCAAAAAACCTTTCTCATTTAAATGTGTGATTTATTCAGAACATGCTAAAAATCGATAGAAAATCGAATTTGAAAGTTTTTAGTCTGGTCAGTTCATATAATCAGTTCTTGATTGGAGAATTTCTCAGACTGACAAAATTTTACGCAACTTTTCATTTCACTTAATTTAATGTGTTATCAGATAATAAGATTCATTCATTCTTAGTATAATCGATAAACATTATTAAAAATTATACCATTTTTAATTAATTATGACTTGGTACTTCCAAGACATTGAAATTAATAGCCAAAATCTAGTTTAACTGACTGGTAGTGCAACATCCTCATTATCAAGCATTAAAATAGTTTTAATCTTTTATTGGGAAGAATAGTGTAATGACTTCTATGCAAGTTGAAGATATGCTTGTTTAGTTAAATGCATTACAGTTAAATCACAGCTCCTTATATTCAGTAAAATGTTGGTATCAGCTTGAATTATACCTAACTTACAATACTTGGAATTTTCTGTGTATGCACCGGTGGCGTCTGCTCACATTGCAGAAAAAATAAGCGTTCGTATTAATTATAACAGTTTGTTCGCAATTCGGTTACCTCTTCAGAGGAAGCCTGAGCAGACATATTCGTTGAGAAATCAAAAAAGTTCGTCCTATTCGAAGAGTGGCTTTTTTTAAAATAATCTGTCTGAATGAAGAACTTTGTGCATTTAGAGAATTCATGTAGTCCAGTTGAAATTTATTTATTCTTAGTATACATTTTTCGTATCTGAGCTATAGTTTAACAAATTATCCTCTAGAATATCGAATTTACGTCCTTAATTGCAGACGAAGTCAATATCGTGTTAAAGTTTAAATAAACCTTATTAAAAAGAATTTATACATAATAAAATTAGGCAAACTTTCATTCCGCAGGTGGTGTTGATAATTCCTTTAATCAAGTTTACAAGCTTGAAGTAAACACCAATCCCATTGTATTTAACCAGTCGTCGAACAACATATTAAAACTACTGTCAGTCACAAGTACTGACACGGTTTGGTTTTCTCTAGTAAGTTTGCCGTCGTACTCTAGCAATGTCGAAGGTCGAAGCATGTCAGTACGTTTAACTAACGATAGTTTTGGTGTGTTGTTTGTCGACTGGTTAAATACAATGGGTTTGGTGCTTACTTCAAGCTCGTAAACATGATTTAAAGAATGTCTAAATAAGAATGCTAACATATTAGGCTGGAAGTAAGGTATATATATATATAAGTATATATATATATATATATATATATATATATATATATATATATATATATATATATATATATATATATACAACTACATAATTTAATAAATGTCATGTCTGTGCACATTAGAAGTGGTTAAATATTAGCAAAATCACTATTGAATAATCGTCAATAATTTATTTTCGATAAGACGCTAAATTTATTAGTGAACAAATCATAGAATAAGAACATTCCATCAATTAAAAATTTCATGGGTTTCTGTATTTAAATAAAAGAAAGCAAAAAAATGTACTGGAAGATTAAATGTTAATTATATTTTAAGCCGTCATACTAGTATTCTGTGCTTAGTTATGTCTCAACTTGCGAAATGTTGTAAATGTGTGCCCATAAACGGATTCGGATAATTATCAAAACAAATTTTAGCTTAGCTGTTTTTATTCATTTTAACTTCACTTGGGAAATAAATTATACATTGATGTATAAATTAATGACATGCTTATAGATTGAGAAAGGAAGAAAGGAAAATATATCAAAAGCATACGTGAAATAGACAGTACATCGATAAACACAGCGCTGTCTCAGTTTCCAAAATGAGAAATTTCAAACGCAATTTATCCGACAGAATAAAAAATCTACTGTGAAGAATCTCAATGCAATCCAATAAACTTTATTAGAAAAGGTGTGTCTCAAAATTTTGTTGAAGCAATCATGAACTATTAATGACGAAAAAACTAATAAAACGGTACCCAATTAAAAGATTATTTATTTCAGTATTCTTTTTAAATTGGAAGCACCAACAACATAATTCAATCAATTAATGAAAAGAGGTATTGACATCTTGGTTGCCCAATGTACAACTGATGTAGTTCATACATCAAAACGCTCACAAAACATAAATGAAAGGACGAAATAGAACAGCTTATCGATGTTTATATTTACGAATGTTTAAGTTATTGTGTGCTTTGTAGGCCGGACTGATTGATTAGTAAATGTGCGAAATATCGAAAATGTTAAGCTGATCAAAGCTCGCAAAACAGAGAAAGTTTAAACAAAAGCTGAACACAATGATCATAAGAATCACACCACAAATCAGACGGATTTCTAGTTCGATCCTTAAAGTAAATAACAGGAAATAGTTCCGCTCAGCGGAAGCTGTGGCAGGCAACAACCTTAATCATGAGCTACAGGAACAAAATAATTGCGTAAATTATCTAATCATAAATTAGTTAATTCACTAAATCAAGTTTGCAAGCTTGAAGTAAGCACCTAGCCAGTGTATTTAATCTGTCATATGGAATAGCAAAACTGTAGTTAATCACACGTACTAAGGTATTTCGATCTTCCATGATTATCATTAAGACACAACGGCGAATCAACTAACAAGAAATATTCATTTAATCCAAATTGCGAGCTTAAAGAAAACACCTATCAAACTTTATTTGGCAAGTCGTCGAACAACAGCAAAACTACTGACAATCACACGCACGGTCACGTTTCGAAACGTATCAGTGCTTGTGATTGGCGGTAGCTTTTCTTTTGATTGAAGACAGGTTAAATACAATGGGATTGGTGTTTACTTCAAATTCGCAAATTTGATTTAATGAATTGTTACCACCATCCGCGCAATCATTGATATTTTAATTGTATTAACAAGAATTATATTGCAACGCATATAAATTAAAATAATAATTAGATATACAGTGGTACCGTGAGATACGAGCAGCCTAAAATACGAGTTTTTTTAGATACGAGCCGGAGCTCCGACCAAATTTTCGTTTGGGATACGAGTCCAAATCCGAGATACAAGCCGTGTTTCCGGAGCATCCCTCTAGTTGGCGCGCAGGGTCGAACATCATCCGAGAGAATCATTCGATCACATGCACGTGTTACCCGCTTGAATCGAAGTGTATCTTGTGCGCTGTACTCTTTTTGTGCTTGATTTTTGCGTTATTAATGAACTTTTTTGTGTGTTATCATTGGGCCGAAGAAAGTGAGTGCTAAGGACAATGGTGACAGGAAGAAGAATATGATGTCGAAAGAACTAAAGCAAGAAATAATAGAAAAAACATGAGCTTAGCATACAAGTGATCGAACTCGCAAAGATCTATCGCCGGAGTACATCGACAATTTGTACGATATTGAAGCTGAAGGATGCCATCAAGAGTGATACACCAGCAAAAAGAGCCACAATTCTTTCCCAATTAAGGACAAATATCCACGAAGAAATGGAGCTTCTGCTCGTGCGCGTGAAATAGTTGGAGTTGGCATGAGATACATTGATGGAGACGGTAAAATGCAAGTAGACACGGAGCATTTATGCCGACTTAGTGAAGGAAGAAGCAGCATATTTTGTTATGTATTTGTTAATTATACATGTTTGTGTGTTATTTAAAAGCATATCTTTATTCATAATTAGCAATGGGTTTTGGGATTTTTCATAGGTTCTGAACGGATTAAATCGAATTCAGTTACTACAAATGAGAGAAATTCGTTTGGGATACGAGCCGATTGACTTACAAGCTCGGTTCTGGAATGAATTAAACTCGTATCTCGACGTACTACTGCATTTTCTCCACTCTAATAGGCTTGCACACATTGTACCCGGCAGGAGATATCAGCTGAATAATTTCCTTGTAGTGGTAAGCATTAACCCTTTTCAGCCTTCGCCATACGTGTATAAGTTATACTAATTAAAACAATCATTGAATGCGCGGATGATAATTTTAGTTCGTTAAATCAAGTTTGTGTGCTTTATATATACACCAATCACATTGTACTTAACCAGACGAACAGAGTAGAAAGTAAAATGTATGCACAACCACTAAAGGAGAGGGACGCTATCTAATTTTTCTCTCTTTACACATGCATTGCGCTTTGATCCTCGCTGTTCAGTTTCTCGTCGTGCTCTGATGAAGGAATGTCGAAACGTGTGAGTACGTGTGGCTGATCGTAGATTTGCTTTATTGTGCGACTCGTTAAATACAACGGGATTGGTGTTTATATAATACTCGCCAGGTTGATTTTAAATTTGCTATCACCAAACGCGTAAAGATTGATTGTCTAATTGTCAAACTTGTGCGTTGTTTGTGCGTCTGTGCGCTACCATTCTGTTGTTGCAAAGCGTATACTTTTAATAAAACTTGATTTTCTGCGCTTTGAAAAATTAACTATTCAAAGTTCCAGATTTTATACTCGTGTTTAGTTCGGGCAAATAGAAATTGGCCTCGTTAAACAGTGTTTTGTGTACCTGTTTTAAAATGAATTTATGCCGCATTGCATGATTTATTTCTCAATTTAAGTTAAAAAATGTACTGCAAAATAATTTTTTGTCTGGGGTGTGGTTAACAACACTATTTTCCTATTGCATTTGCAAAGTTTTATTTCTCCCTATGTTTTTTGCATGTTATATTTTTCTGATAAAATATTTATGTTTATTCTGACAATTTGTGGCGACTCGTATGCATATATTAGGTTTATTATGGAAAACCACTTGTTAGGCAATAGTTTAAACTTATTTGGAATTTCTTTTTTTTGAGATTTCAAAAATTCGTTTACACAGCTCATGAAATATAATTTAAAGCTTTTATAATCTCCCCATATTCCATTATTGATATTTCAAACTTTACGCATCTAAAAGTCGGTATTAATGTGCATTTCCAATCTTGGTATACCCTTGTCTTCTCAAATGTTACAATTATCCTTCTCAATTAATTTGTAAGAAATTTTTGCGCTGTTGTTATTGCTTTTCTTCAACATATTTGCTATTTTCATAAAAAATATCACGTTTTTTATTTTACGACAATCAGCTGTTTCATAATCATCCAATATTGCAGAATTATTTTTCAATGAATTTTATTGATTATGACGAGTTCAAAATAATCACATAATTGTCTTCGGCTCCACTGTAGTTTCCATTGCGGGGCTTGTTTCAAACTATCACCAAAAGTATCACAATTTATTAAATTGCAATGAGTGGCATCATCATAAGCTTGATTGCCGACAATATTGGCGTCGATTTTTTTCAAAAATCTATGCTGTCAACTTGATCGATATCTCATTGATTATGATAATTATTGATATATCAATGACTAAGAGCAGCAACTTCTGCTTCTTCAACATTATAATCCAGATTTGTGCTTTGGTAACATATAACTTGTATTTTTATAAGATTAAGAATAACATATACATGATATAAGTTAAATATATAAAAGTAAAAATATTTTTACGTATAAAAATGCCGAAATGCGAAGTGAAATTATCAATTTATGTCTATTTTAGATTTATCAAATAAACTATGCAAAAAAATCGATAACATATTGCTATTTTTTACGTTTGATTTGATATGTTCATCACATGCATGAATTAATAAAAAATACCTTGGTTTTCTTTTAGGTATAGGTGTATATATAAAACATTTAACAATTTTAATGGAAATTTAATTAATATTTAATTTTTTGAAAACCTCTTTAAATTGAAGTTTACAAATTTTATAGTCCTCAACAAAACTTTTGTATAAGATTTAATATAGATTTTTGCAAAAAAATATGAAAGTATCGTGTATGTATGACAGAAAATTAATCAAATTTTATTTCCTGCTCAGAAAACAAAAAAACGGACTTCCTGAAGTAACTAAGTCACCCATAAGTTTTATAATTGATAACAAATGTATGATTGTTTAATTTTTACTCGTGTAAAATATCAATAAAAGCAGATATAATGCATATTTAACCACGATTCTTTCATCTGTATGCAAGAAATTTACAAAAGCGAGTGTTCATAAATGTACAAAATACTTTTTAAACAATGTAAACATTTCATATGATGTACGTCGGAGTACTCTTGGGTGGATGCTTTATGATTTCCAAAAAGAGTGTGAAATCCTTTAATTACAATGTAAGTACATTTATTAATTATATTAACCACACTGTGAAGAACGCAAAATAAAATCTAATTTTGGCCTGTGTTTGATCTGCCATTGCAAATTATCAAGTTGTGTCAGTATTACTCCTCAAAACGACTTTATATTTAATCAAGTGGTTTTGATCAACAGAACGTTGCCATCTCTTTACATACGTGTATAAAAGAAGTAGTAGCGTCAGCATTAGATAAAACCATCACATTGCTACGTCAGAATATACTTACTACATATATATATATATATATATATAGTATATATATATATATATATATATTAACAAACCTTCTCTAACATAAAATTCTGATGGAGCAGCTGACTCTCATACTACCTATATCGAACATATTCTAACTACAATAGCGGACATGCAGAGAACCGTGGCCGCATGTATGTACGGAGGGTGTGCCTCATATATAAATAAATAAATGATGCCTGCAGGTTCATCTGATAAGCAAAATACGATGCGAAAGGTTAACATTGGTCCGTTAGCACAAATACACAGCAAAACTATAAATCTTATATTTCAAAAGCAATCCCGACGCATGTTATATACACATAAACTGTGCTGCAATTAACCAGACAAAAATATTTGTCCAGACGGTATGTATTAAAAATTAGTGAAAAATTACGACGAACCACGTGCGAAATATGTTATTTAAAGTTGGTTAAACCAAAGCCAAACTTACTGGTTTCCTGTCATTTCACCACATATCACTATGCAATCCTGGTCCATAAGGCCACCCGGAACTTGATATGTGAAGGAGCAACCCTAAATAAATACACAAAATATAATAATTGATCGGTTATCAGTAACCGTTAAACAACAATAATTCCCATTTTGCCATAATTAATAATGTTACAGTTAATGAAAACTTCATTATTTAATCTTGAAATAGCAATAGGTGTGCCAAATTCGTATTGCCGCTCTAACAGAATATAGAAGTAATAAAGTCAATCAGCTTAACAATGATTTCGGCCTTATGCAAAACTATCTTCATAGGTAAATTGGATCAATATCCGAATTTGAATATATGTCAGTCAATAGGAAAAATGAGCTTATATATTAGTCTATGAAAGTAATGTTGGAGCTGTTTAATTTTGACGCTTTTTCAGTTTTTGGATGCGATTTTGTCGTTCTGTTTTAGTAAGAATGCGGATTGAGAGGACCATAACTAATATGGTTGGTCCAAATATCACCAAAAGTACAGGGGCATTAGCCAACTATTAAGACGCGAAAGAGAAGGCTGCGAAAAGTTAACATTCCATTGTTTCTACGTGTTTTAATGAGTGTGAACTTATCAGATTTTGCGTCTTATAAGAGTATTATTGCATAACTTCTATTTGTACGCTTTGTTACTTTGTGGAGGCGATTCTGTTGTTCTACCTCAGCAAATTCGGCGTATTGAAAAGAAGTTTATCTGTAGGTATGATCGAAATATCATCCAAATAGCAAGAACTATTTATTTAAATGAGCATTTGACAACTATTTCGATGCGAAAGTGGAACCTACGAAGAATAAATCTGCCTGTGTTTCTATGTGATTCAATGAGTACGAACTAATTAGATTCTGCGTGATATCCGTCTATAATTGTATCAATCATAGAACTGTTACATACTGTTTGTTGCGGGGGGCGTATTTATACGCAATTATGTATTAGATGTTTGCAAATAATATCAAACTAATTTAAATATGTCCAGAAGGACAAAACAAATTCAGCATGAATGGAAAGTATAATCTCATGTGTACATTCGTTTCGTGCTTTCTGGCGACTCATAAGTATGAGCCGGTATTACGCCCTCTACTGACAATATATTTGCTTGAGTAATGTGGGGAAATTTGACGTTTTAATCACCAATACGAATGTGTAAACCTTCAGTAGTGGAGAGAGCTTTCTTTAATGTCTTAGAAAATATGATTTCAAATCCAACTCACTATATATAATAAATATACCGATTCTGTAAATGGAACCAACACTATTTATGTTGTGTTAGAACCGTATATCAACACTATAGTCGCCGAATAGATATATGATGCCAAGACTATGGTTCCGATTCGATACATTTTGCCAACACAATGGATTTCAAGTAATGTCAAAGTGCACCAAAATTGATAATTACAAATACATTTGAACAACGGTTACTCCTACTGATAAGTCGCCATTACGCACTAAACGATTGCGCACATGTAAATATATTTTCTGTTCATACTGACTTTGGTTTATCCTTCTTGTCATAAATGAACCAACTTGTTACTAGGTGAGATACACTTAATACATCATTGCGTATACTTATATATATATATATATATATATATATATATATATATATATCAGCTCTCCGCAACAAAATGTATGAAACTGGTAAATTTTTAATAATAATAATGGTTACCGCGAAGAATGATAGGTGATACCGATTAGGGTCAGAGTGTGCGAAATTACTGGACAAACAATCGTTTATATATATATATATATATATATATATATATATAATAATATATATATATATATATATAGTGAGTTGGCAATAGGAAGGACAACACACGACGAAGAAAAATTCGTACACGCAATAATTATAAAAGAAAACGTTTGGTCAAAACTCAATCCATTAGTACACGAATAAACAGATCTCAAATGTCACTTTTTAATACAATAGGAATCACCCTGCATCTACAAGCATGCATTCAAACAGACATACACATAGGAATGAACATATTAACAGTCAATATACAACTAACAATCCTGAGAATCAGACGAGTTTTTATCTAATTGATCAAAAGAAAACACATAACGTACATTAAACGAACATTGATTGCGCGGGTGGTGATAACAATTATTATAATCAAGGTTGCAGTCTTGATATAAACACCTGACCCATTAATTACTTACATATGGCAGTATAAACTAAGAATTGTATAGTGTAGAACGTACATATTTGAATGAAAGTAATTTTTAAATTAAAATTCCAGTAGTATGCAGCCATTATCCACATTAACAATATACTCTGTTATTAAATGTGTTTTATTCCAAAACAAATATGTTATATATATATATACCATATATATATATATATATATATATATATATATATATAAAATATTACTTGCACCAGATCAATTAAAAAATCCGTTAGATTTTCGATAAAAAGCAAATAATACCGGAAGCATATAAAAATAATTTATTTTTGATTATGAAAAGCTATTATATATGCACTTTAATAATGGATATTGAGTATCTTGTACTACGTCATTCTAAACACAATCAGAAGTATATGAGACATTCAGCACCAACAATTAGGTCTACCACATGTAAATTTGAGATTCGTACTAACTGATCGCACATCTGTAGTAAACAGCTTTACGCCCTAAACCCACTATTTCTGTTGCAAAGCAATATCAGATAGCTTTACAGCGTAATTTCCTATACATATGTATATTATAACAGTTTCATTGTTAAACTAATATAAAGTGAATCTGTAAATGTTACAGATAGGCTAATTTTGAGCAAGATTAAGAATAAAAATTATTCATAAGCAATCCTACTAAAGAGAAACATTAGATTTTAGCCTAGCATGTAACCGTTTGCAGAAGTTTAAGCATATATATTGAGTGATAGTCGATCTATACTCTCTGTTACTTTGTTTTTTTTTGTTGTAGATTTTAGAAGGCAATAATCAAAACCAGATTTGCGGTGGTAAGGTTTAACAATTGGAACATCCGTAAAAATAGTTAAAACTTAAAGCTATGGATAGGTTGCACCAAATATGTGCAGTAATAATAATCAAGTTCAGGCCAAAATAAAAATAGAAATTAATGTCGTCAATCAAATAAGAATAAACTAAATAAAATTTTGAAATATTATATGTCGTCAACTAACCACAAATGTACAAAATAATGCAATGAAATAAGTAATAGCATAAATCTACCTATAGTGAGTTTTGATGTCTCAATATTTAGCATATGCTTTGGTAACCTGATTGAGGGTTGCATATTAGAAAATATATGACAAATACAGAAGCTAAAATGGACTACTTTACAAGAAAAATTGCTCATCTTGACGAAAATAGCATATATTTAATCGAAACATGGTCAGAATAAGTAACTAAATTGCTTAGATGTCCATTAAAACTATTACAAAATACAGTTATTGAAAAAAAAATTTTGTACCACACTTAACATTAAGAGGCGTTTTATCTTTTGAATAAAAGTATTAATGATCACATAAAGTTTTCCTAACCTTGTGGAAAATTATATTTAAATTATTTTCCAAAATATTAATTTGTCAAAGACAGCAAATTAAAAAATATTACCGCATATTTCAGTCAGGACATTTGTTAGTGAGTTTCAAACTCTACAAAATATTTAAAATATTGATATCTACATTTAATGAAAAATTGACTATAAAATAATGTAATTTAGCATTAAAATTGATTGTTTTTTCAGATATATTGTCAAATATATATTTATTAAAATATTAATGTCAGTTTTCAGCAGTAATCAAGTCATTTAAATTTGTCCAGAATCTGGAACGGTGAATTTTTACTATAGCAACTGTCATGTCAGAGCGTGACTTGTAAAATAAAGCGTTTTAAATAAAAATGCGAATTCAAAATTTACGTTTTACCTTCATTAGTTTTTCTACCGTCTAACCAGATATTTATACATTTGTCAATAGGAATTTTTTTTGAAGCAACATTCTTGGGCTTGAAACTTGTTATTGAAATAATTTATGTAATTCTGTTTCACTGACACCTACGCATCAGCCAAAATATCTCTTTCATTTCATGCAAACAGCGGTAATATTACTCTTTAAATTATTTTTAAATTTGTGATTGGCTCATGTTTCTTTTCTAATACGCACACGTCGGAAGTAAAAGTTGCTCTGGAATGCAGAAAATGAGCACACCTTTTGCGATTAAGAATGATTCCATTCCATGCTTTTTCTGACAGGAATCGCATTGTTCTATTCTATTACTCATTCTGTTCAAAGTCAATTTGTTATTCAAAATTGCAGAGCTTGAATTTAGGTTTTTATTCGCTTATTTCATTCGTTTGGGCCACACGTGAAGAATATGTAATCAATATTTATTACAATAAATTGTTTTAGACTGAAAATATAACATTATTCTTGGTACCGCCAAGGTTGAAAAATTTCTAAAAGCAACAATTATTTTATATGTAAAATTTTTCAGTAAGAGTCAACTCCATATTTTAATTTCCGAACAAGTGTTGCCTTTTGAATTTATATGTGTGATATAAATGCAATTGTGTATTGGGTATTGCCTGACGAGTAATAAATTAATTCAGATAACGCAAAAAAGATAAAAAGGCCGCGTTAATGGTATACTCACATTTATGCACGCTTTTCGCACTTAATAATGACTCTTCAGTAGGAGTCGGTACTAAGCCCTACGCTCACCATATGTGGTCGAGAAAAATGGGACAGTCAGACGGTAAAATCTATTATGCAAGTGTGTACACAAGCAGTAGGAAAGATGACTACATATGAAGTCTGAAAATGCGAATTAAAAGCCAACTCATTATTAATATAAAATACCGATTCTGCATTGTTAATCAAGAGAACGGATTTAAAAACACCGACACTGAACATTGTAACAAAACAATGAATTTCAAGTGCGAAACGCACATGTACATGAGATTATATCCTTCGTTCATGCCATCGTTTGCTTGTTATTCTGATTCTGTTTGAACTAGTATGGTAGTGCATGTGTATCTAATGCACAATTACATTATATTATATATTTATTATATATATATCAGGCAGCAAATTAAAATATGAAGATGATTTTTTGAAAGACCTTAAATTTAATTCGACTTCCGTTAATCCACATAGAAGCGGGCAAAAATATATTTAAGGTAAATAATACGGCATAAATTTTGTGAATTTTGTAAAAATATTTTAATGGGGATAGAATAAAAACTGTAAATTTAAAATTTTATTCAATTAAGAAAGAATTGAATGTAGATCAATTTAGAACTGAAATTCAATTCCAAAATTCGTCGCATTTCAGTGAAAACCTTGTAAGACCGAACTGTTTTAACATGTGTCGCGGTTAATAGTTCAAAAAAGCATTGATATAGATAAATTATATATTGCATTTATGAATATATATATATATATATATATATATACATATATTCACAGTACTCTTTCTATGTGCATAAATAAAAAGAAATTTTATCAGATACAAGAACTGCTCCTTTGTCATTTTCTTCTCAAATATCTACAAATGACCATTTCTTTATAAATAAACAGAAAGGCAAAACAAGATAGAAAGATGCAAACATGGAGAGAGAGAAAAATAAGGGAACAACTAATCACTTGCGAGTGTCATCTCCAGTTCAAGCTCAATGCTTGTACCGAATCAAATACCTAAATCATTTCTGCTAATATTTTTCTCATGTATCTACTAATTAACATCTCTTTATATATGTTAAGGAAAAAAATAGAAATGTAAACGTGGAGAGAGTGTGAAGTAAGGCAACATCGAATCAATTGCGGGTATCCTCTTCAGTTCAAGCTCAATGCCTTAACAAGCTTTTCCTGGTTCCATAAATCTGGCTAAAGTTTGTTTATCCATAAAACTTCGAATGTGACTATTACTTTCTGTTATTGCATTAATTCGTTATATTTCAAGCATTACGTTTGAACTGGAGGTGACGTACTCAATTGATTGTTTGTTCCCTTATTTCCCACTCTCTCCATATTTAAGTGTTTCTATCTTATTTTGCCTTTCTATTTACATATAATGAGTTGTTCACTTGATGAGACTTGATAAGAAAACGTGAAAGACGCGCTTTTTTAATCTGATAAATTTCTTTTTATTTTTGCACTTGGAAAGGTACTGTGAATTTTTTAAGGCTCGCATTCCAAAATCATATATATATATATATATATATATATATATATATATATATATATATATATATATATATATACTCTAAATATATTATCAAATTATCGTAATTTTATTCCATGTGATTGTGGTTTATGAAACTATAATTAAAATTACTTTTCCCAATGTCGCATTTTTCATAACATATCTTTACACTTTGATAAATATTTAAACCTGGAATTTTCACGGCTTTTTTTAGCCTAAAAGTACTTTAATAATGTGTCCATAAGAAGATTATTTTTTTATCAAACCTAACTTGTTTATAAATAATACTTTTTCATTAAAACGCAAATTTGAATCATAGAAGTTAATTCATTATTAGGAAATCTAAACGCGGAAACCAGTATTATTATGCATAATTTTGCATGAGTACATCGACACAAATTCACCAAAAAGAGATTAATTACTTTTAATCAAGGCTACGATCTTGATATAAACACCTGACCCATTATGTACAAACATTTGTCAGTATAAACAAAGTATTGCTTACATAATGGGCCAGGTGTTTGTACCAAAATTGCAACCTTGATAAAAAGTAATTGTTATCACCGCCCGCGCAACCTATCTTCATATAATTAAATAAACCAATTAGTGATTTCATTAATTTTTTGGAAATTTGAAACTAAGAACATACTATAAACGACAGTCTCCTGCACAGGAAATATCCGCGCGCTATTTTAAAATTGCAGTAAATATATGTAGTAAAAAAAAAATCTTCCTGGGTTGTTTTTATAACAAGTGTAAACATGCTCTTCTTCAAATTTCAGTAATGTTTGAACTTGGTAATTATTAAATATAGTTTAATTGTAATTGTCATTCCTTTTCACTGCTCCATAAATTGTACTTTAATTCGTTCACGGATTCTGCAGTTATCTGTGCACACTAGTGCGCTTAACAACACTATAACAATAACTTTACTCTCTAAAAGCGGAACTTTGACAGTAAGTAGATCCACATTTTGGAATTTTAAGGTCTATAGACATTACGCGTAACATTATTTGAGATAACATATGCATTCGTAATTTAAATTAAGACATGAAAACTGTATTGAAGACTAAATAAATTATAAAACAGGTAAACACATCACAGTTAAAAAAGTTTATTCTCTATTCACCAGAAATCTACTCGATTCTACTATATCCTACTTTATATACTTTATATAAGAAATTTTGTTTTAAATGACGGATAAAGTTTGATTAAATATATACATTAAAGCGCAACAAACAGGAAGCCAGAGACGCACAAGCTGAAGCACCCAACCACGCACACATATGCTAAAACAATTCACCAGTTTGAATTCGATTCTTGAAGGAACTTATTTTGCTTAGTTAGCGGTGGATTAGGCATGTTGTTAACAGAAGCGTCCGCAATGCGCTACACTTTTTCGTTTATATTACTTAGTAAACGCCTGGCAACACCTCCCCCCAATTTGTTATGTGACTTTTATTATTTATTGTTCAGCTATTGCGAAAACGATCTTCCCTTCACGAGCAGAGTTTGGTCTGAATTGCTCTTGAATTAGCTTCTTCAGTTATTGTCCAGTCCGGCCTATACAGTGCACTTGGTTTGTATTAATATTCAACGTTGAAATGTTTGATTGTAAAAAGGATATTCTATTCATTTATTTTTTAAACTATGTTTTTGTATAAAACAACATCAGTTTTGCAGTAGGCATCTAAGATGTCAATGTTTATAATTCTTTGAATAAATATTTTGGATTGTGGATTCTCCTTAAAATGTTCACAAGCATTTATCGAAATTTATTTGGGTACAGTTTCTTTGCTTTTTTCCTTCAACAAAATTTTCTGGGCATCCGATTTCTAATAAAACATTTTTAGTAGCGCCAGATCTTGATATTGAAATTTATCAGAAACAATTTTTTATTCCGTTGGATAATTTTCATGTTAAATATCCATTTTGATAAAGTGAGTCAAAGCTGTTGTAAAGTACGTACTTTCTAATCCTTGTCTACATTTGATATATTTCAATTTCTAGACTTCCATCTTTCAGTCAGTGTGGTTAACTGAGTTTTTAGCAATCGCTAGTATAATGAATATAATGTTCCATGTTATAAAATTCTTTAAGTATGTCGGACATAATAGTTTGGCTACAATTGCTTCTGCTAAATTATGCAAACCACTGTAGAATATCTCCACAATTTTACTAAGCATCATCCCAAATCTTCAAGTCAATTATACCATCGGTTCTTCTTTATGTCTAGATAAACTCTAGATAACGAACTACAGTTGACAGCTTTTAGACTGCTGTGTAGATTTATATATTCCCTCAGTTTGGGTCAGGTCATTGCCAGCTGATCGCTCCGAATCATTAAAATAGGGTATAGTTATCCCGCCGACCATCAACTCATATTTTTTTAACAATAATTGCATGAGTTTGAGCACTGATGAAGAAGACCATTAACATTTCCTGCCCGCCAGGCTACCGATGAAACTCAATTTGATTGCTGAAACCACAGGATGAATGAACGAGGAATTTCTTGTCGGATATTATTGTTCGCAATTTTAGTCATCTAATCACGCAGCACTGTATGCTAAATAATCAAAATACTTAATTGTGCAAACGTCTTCGGGAATCGAGAAGCAAGTAGGTTCCAATAATAAACCTGATTAATTCTTCCTCCTCGGCATAGGTATAAATGCAACTTCAGCTTAAATATGTACACATGAGATAATCCAAGAAATAGTTAAACAAGGAACGTGAAAACTATAATTAAATGCGCAAATTCAAAATCTTTTTTATTTAACTCACTATTAATGAACAAATTATGTGTTTATTAACAATCGAAGTACGAGAAAAATATACTTATCATATATCTAAAATTGGGGATCGTGAAGAATGTTATATTCCTAGCCACATTTCTCTTCTCGCTTTTTCTTAATCTTGGCCACGTCACAAACACATGTTGATCAAATATAAAAATATTGTGGCCAAATTAACCAAACTAAAGTGAAACATTTTTGTGCTTGAAACTATTATATAACAGAATCATAGAAGAATGATTGCCTACCGTATAGATGGGAGTATTCATCTTATGTTAAATCCAGTCAGATAGATTCAGAAACATCAGTAGAAGTTTGATTTTTTTTAAAACTATTTCTAGATAGAACGGTTAGGCGTTTTAACATTTACTTTCAAATTTATTATGCATTTTTCATTGAATTCTTTAACGTTCATTCATCGAAATTACGATATTCTTTATGTGTGTTCAAGTGTTTTCTTTTGTATTAAACTAGAATGATCACATAACTCTAGTCAAGTGAAGTTATTCGATGAATTGTGCATTTGCAATATATTCATACACAAAAAGACATGTTATTTAGAAATGTGTAGTACTATGAGGCCAGTCTGATGGGGATCGATTATAATATTTCATGTTATTTCTTTCATAACATAGGCACAGCCTAAGATTACGGTTAGATGAAATTACATTAGAAACTTGAAATACAAATTTTTTGCACTAATAAAGTTAAGCGAATGTTACATATTTACGGAAAAGTTAACTTTGCAACTCAAGCAAATAAATTATTTGAAGTGACAGAAATTTCTCTTGCCCAGTGGCCTAGAAATTAACCGATATATTTCATTGCTGTGTATAATCAGCCCTCGATGGATAGGTGTTTACTGCGCATTCTGAATATTGTCCCAATAATAACAAACCTATTACTAACGCCAGGACTGCTCTTGAAATAGTAATAAAGCCAAGCAATACCCAATATTCCGTTGTAAATCTGCCAAACATCGCACGCTTTCTCCAGGACAAAAGGAAAATCAATACATAATTCAATTAATCGAAGTTCAATAAACCCACTATTGCTACTGCCCAAAAATTAGATAACATTACAGATAATAAATATCCCATTAATAGGTATTGCCATCTAATATTTTTTGCGCATTCAAATAGTGAATAATTTGAAGTAGCAACATAATTATTTTTGTAGTTGTGTTGTTTAAATCTTGCAAAAATCATCATACAATTACTATCTGTCGCGGAAACTTCGTGTTGGAACTTATCATTAAAATCACCAGGGCACGTCTGAAAACTGGTTTACGATGATCAGACTACAATATATTTCATGTACGAAAAGAAAAAAAACTTTATCAGATACACGAGCCGTTTCTTCACATATTTTTATCGAGTATCTACAAATAAACATCTCTTTATAGATATGAAAAGGCCAAAAAAATATAAAATTAAACGTGGAGAGAGTGTGAAGTAAGGCAACAATCAATCAATTACGGGTATCATCTCCAGTTCGAGCTCAATACACTAACAAGCTTTGCCTGCATACATAAATCCGGCTAAAGTTTGTTTATCCATAAAACTTCGTTTGTGTTTAACACTTTCACTTATTGCATTTAGTCATCATCTTAAATACTACGTCTGGAGAACACACGTCTAAAATTTCAGCGAAGACCGGATATGATGGCAGACAATAGGAAATACTTTAGGAATTAAAATAAATATAAATAGATCTGTCTTGAATGAAGAAACAACATATGCCACAAGTAGTTTTTTTACTGTGGGTATGGTGTCAACCCTGAAGGTGGGACTGGAAATAAAGTCCCAAAAATTCTTTAAAAATCGGAAAATCTGGTTCAAACGTCATTTTCGGACAGCCAGATGATGGGCGACATCAAAATGAAGGGCCAAGTGAGAACCCATCAATGAAAGCAAAATAAAATCGGTGCACCCGGAAATGTGCAGAATGCAATAATTTATCGACCTATGAGTGATATCAGTTGTCCCGCAAAAGAAAATAGCGGAAGGATAACAAATAATGAACCAAGTTTGTGAGCTTGAGGTAAGTACCATACTCATAGTGGGTTACCAATCGCACGACATATGGTCATTCACACGCACTAATGCGCTCCGACTTCTTACGTTGATCATCAAGACAGAGTGGAAAACCGACTAACGATGATTAACCCACAATGCATATATAATAAGAGCAAATTACAAATGCAGTTCTCACCTCTGGTAGTCTCATATATCATAAACTTTATTGGAAATGCCGACTGCCAAACTTCTATTTATACATGAATGAACATAGTTTTTTACAAGTCTCCATACATTTAGAAGTTTCATAATAAAGAATCCACTGTCCTTGCAGTTAATGATTACAAATTTAACTATAGTTTACAGAATTCAGATAAATGAAATGGTTATTTTAAATAATCAGTTACAACTCATGGACAAACTACCATCGTTTTTACTTTCCGACACTTTTGGACCCCTTATTAGTTAGGACAGAAATCAAATTGGCAAAGATCTTACAAACATATACATACACACACACACACACATATATATATATATATATATATATATATGATATATATATATATGGAAATTGAAATCAGCAACGCGACTCTTACCTTAGCAGTCTGGGATGGGTTCCTCTTGACGGGTGTGTCAACTGTGAAGTTTTACACACCAATGATAACACTTTTACAATCTTTTATAGCGTAGCGGTACTAAAATATAATTAATGTCATTTGTTGACTAAGAGCATAATCCTATAGCATTTGAAATAACCTGTTTTACAATATGGCTAAATCTATCTAACGGAGTGACATTTTTTGTATTTACCAGAGTCCGTACAAGACAAATAAGGCTAACTGGCTTACAAGATCTAAGCATTTAGAAACGCGTATCGCAAGCCTAGTAGTCTCGAATACAGTGTAATTGAGGAGACTGTCCTCTAATATAATTGCACACACATATGTTCCTGTAAATTTCAGATTTCTTCACAATTGCAGAAGTAAATCACTATACAAATCATTTATTGCAAAGATGTATATTAAAATTGATTAATTTTAGTCTTTAAAAATAGGTTGAACACTACATTTTGTTATTTATCTAGTTGCAAGCATAACAGCAAAGTAGTCTTTCCTTTTGCATTTTGCGGTGTTTTTAACATGCTGTTTATCGTGACAAGACAGCAAATTTACTAATAATAATCAGTTCGCAATACATAGATCTATATAAATTTATATAAATTGGCAGAGTAAACTAATCATGTATCAGGAAATAAAATGCATATCATCAGCTCGAACGGTGGCCATTCTTGCTAATACTCATTAAAGCCCCATAAGTATAAAACTGTGTTCTCTTCTTGCCACAAATACATCTGTTTCAGTTTACTTGGACATCCTATTTAAAGGAGATGCAGTATCCAGTAAAACACAAGAGAACGTTCAAGTGGCATTAAAATGCAAATTTAATGCAGATAAACTACGAGTGTTATTTAAGATAATGACGCCCTCAGTCATTATTTACCAATTTATATGCGCAAGATCTCGATCTATTTATGCAGTATTATTCAACAGACAGTGAATTAAAACAAATCTTTGGTACATGTCTGAAATTGCGCAACATATCGTTGAGATCTCACACGTATGTTTTCCAGACGTAGAATTTAAGGTATTTAATAAAAGGAACAACAGAAATCATATAGCCGCATAGAACGATTAATGAATATTTAGACTGTAACCGGATTTATTTAAGCAGAAAAAGCAGGATCGGACATTGAGCTAGAACTGGAGGTGATGCACTCAACTGAATTTTCTTTCCTTGCTTCACATTCTCTCCACATTAACTTATTCTATTTAGTCTTGTCTTCCAATATATATATATATATATATATATATATATATATATATATATATATTCATATATAAACATATAATAATAATATTTACTGTAGCGTGTGAGTCGAAGTCAATGAACTTTATAACGATTTTTAAAGAGCGGGGTTAGTATTTTACCCGTAAGAAACTAAACACTTATATTGCAGCCAATTGTGTGAGTGCCAAACCTTTGAAAGGAATTAAGTTCTTCAAATCCTGTTTGCAATCAGATGTTGTGCGAGAAAGATTCCTCAAGCAGTGCATGAAAAATAAACAGAAACCGGCGAATAAACATTTAAGCCGCTTTTTGCTTAATTCCATCGAGATGAACCAAACAAAACTGCAAGATTCTGCTTGAATTATTCAATCGCTTGGTCACTTCTTTGTAAGTTTGAAAATCAGAGAATACAATGCTTATACATCGAGGATAGAAACGTTGATGAAAATTACAGCTGAAAAAGAAACTCAAGACTTCACAAGGGATCAGTAAAATTTTTCGTTACAATGAAAATTTCATTTAAATTCTGATAAGTTTTTTCTCAATTATTCAAAAGTGATCTCGTCAAAACATCAAAAAGAATTCCTCTACTTGGGAGTAAAATTCTGCACCATTATGAGAAACCTATGTGAACGCGACATTATTTCTACCACTTAGAAAGAGACACTGCTAAAAGTGCATTCAATGAGCAAGGACTGAAAGCTGAGACTGTTAGCGCTTTTTTACAATACAGAAAGAATTTCATAGACAGCCAGATCATCACTATGAAGCATATAGACCAACTATGAAAACTACAATCAGACACACTTGTACAACTTGCCACACCCGACAGAGGAGCAGGAGTTGTTATACATGAAGCCGACGCTTTTAGAGTGTCCATGAATAAGATCGCTAATGATCAATCGAAATTAAAACGAGAGAAAAAGTGAAAAATTATTCAACAATCTTTGAATAAAAAATAAATGCGTTTATGAAAAAAATGGAGAAGCAAGTCTCATCTACGATGGCTGATTCCAAAATTAGGCAAACCCCCATAGAAGAAAACCAAAAGACGAAACCGTTCGGAATAAGTACCGCAAGGTAGTATGACAATCGAAAAATTCATAATGCCTTGACAAACTCAGAAGCTAATCCGGTGCAACCTATTATGTCAATGATCAATGCACCGCAATATAAACCAGCTAAGTATCTCTGCAAACTAATACAACTATTAAAAAATATCATAAACAAGAACAACGTCAAGGACTCATTCAAGCTAGCAGGTGAGCTGAAGGGGAAAATATACTAAAACAAAATGGTTTCGCTTGATGTGTCATCCTTATTTAAGAAAATTCCACTGGAAAAAACAGCGACGATCTTGTGTGACCTGATTACAAATAAGTTTCCTATAGACATCAATGATCTCGAAGACCACACATTAGCATGTACAAAAACGTGCAATTTACATAATTATGTCGTTGATTAAATAGTTCATATTTTATGCTCCTTAAAAAAGTTAATTTTATTCACCAAGTTTTATGGTTCTAGTCACATTTGCCAATTGTTTTTTATTCAAATGTTATATTTCACATCTGATCTAATAATTATTTATGGATTCCTTTTTTTATTAAATTTGTTTCACGTAATGCTAGCCCTGGACAATTGAATTCATAAGAACAGATATTCTCTAGAGCGTAGGATACATTGCATGATGAATTTAATTTTGGGAAATTTTGGCGCATTGTTTTATTGGTTGTTTAGCCTCGTCCGTTTTTTATTTCGCAAATAATTCTTTCCTGAATTACCATTTTCTTTTCACAATACTAATACGTTAAATAAAACTAGGGTCTTAGAATAAGGGATTCTGTTATCACAACAAAACTAAATAAGGTGCTACATGCTATTAAACTCGATAATAATATATATTTTCAAAATCGTTATCAATGAATATGAACGTTTTACTGGAGTGCTGCCCTAAATTAACGTTTGTATAGAGAGAGGAAGATGGAATTTCAAAATAAAACATTCTGAATGCAAAAATTAACTAAGTAATACACATATAACACACAATTAAGTCCTTATTTTGAATAGTAGTTTATCGTACATAATAAATCGAATTTACTATAATCAAGGTTACGATCTTGATATAAACACCTGACTCATTAATTTATCAGTATAAACTAAGAATTGTATAGTGTAGAATAGGAAATTCATCCAGTAGACTGCTTTCGTCCTTATTGGTAGCTCATCACGTACTGGCCAGAATTTTCTGCGGACAGGGCTCGAACTAGGGCACGTTTGCCTTGGTATCTGGTGCTCTAACAAGTGAGAAACCCTGCGACAGGGTGGTTCAGTGGTAATTGTTGTCATTGCCCGCGCAATCAATGTTCGTTAAAATCGAATTTGTTCGATTAAATTTTAATGTCTGGAGTTAGCATTGCACAAATCAAAATTAGGTGCCCAAAACGATTTAGAAATACAAAAATAAATCATAAATATATAGCAGTTAGTTATTGCTGCTGCGGAGAGCTAATATATATATGCAATTGTACATTACGCGTTGCGCACCTAGTAACAAATTAGATCAAATATGACCAGAATAGCAAACCAAAGACAGCGTGAACGGAATTTATAATCTAAAGTACACATTTGTATCGTTCCTTCTGACGATTCATCAATAGGATTCCTTTATATTTAAACTAATTATTTACTATGTGAGCAAAAACTAATATGCAATTGCACATGTATTAGTAATCCGCAACAACATTATCTAACTGTTATATATTTAATTGAATGATGTCATGATGAACGCGAAATAGTATAATTATATCGATCAAGGCCAGAGTGTATTGATTCGCTGGAATAAACGGTGTTCAAAAATAGATTTAATTCACAATTTTGCTGCACTTTAGAATACCTTGCTATCCATTGTGTTTGGCAACCATAGTATTGGTATCAGGTACTTACATGAAATACATTGTTAGTACACCTTATTAGGTATTTAGTGAGTTGACTTTGTAGTCGCATTGTCAAAGACATTATATGAATTGATCTTAACTTCCGCAGAATTAGACAGTCTTATAGAAGATTGTGCCGTCCAATTTTACCACATTCTTGACTAAAATATATAGTGGTTAAAGGGCGTCATACCGGCTCCTACTGATGAGTCGCCAGTAAGCACGAAACGAATGTGCACAGGAATATACGTTCCGCTCATGCTGTTTTTGGTTTGTCCTTTTGGCCATATTTGAATTAATTTTTTACTAATTGTGAGACTCTTAATATACAATTGCCTAATGTATAAATAACAACAACTAAGATAATAAAGCGACAAAGCTTCATTCAACAATTGACAATATATGCTAATGTACTCTTCAAATTAGACGAATCATTCAAAACGTTGAATCGACATATTTAAAAGACCGTAGCCACTCGGATGCTTAATGGAAATTGATATATTATAACAACAAACTGCATACGAAAAGAAAATGTAAAGTTGAAGCCTCCTGAAATCGGACAGTATCATAGTTATATGTACACGTATTACCTGCTGAAGGCACTATGTAGATTGGACTGACCTTAATGTAAAATCAGAATCAAATGCTCAGAAGACGTAACGCAAATTGCAAAATGTAAATCGCTCCGCAATAACAAAAAATTCTCGTAAATATTCCACATAAAACAACGCTAACTCATATTAGTTTTTTGAGGAAAATAAAGCAAAGGAGTTGCATATTGGTAAAGGTATGTATTGCTACATACTCTCTCTCTATCTCTCTATGGTTAATTAAATAAAAGAACTTTAATAGAATTTAGATAATGTGTGTCTTTACATAACCTTTTCTGTTTATACCATATTTTCTAAAAATATATACACGTAACCCAAATGAAACATTTTGAGTTTTCTAAATTTGCTATATTAAGAGCCAGATATTTCGACCGAGTAAAGTTCTAGTAAATATAAAGCATCTATTTTACCTGCATCCAGTCAGAAAAATTTGAATTCAAACCCTGACTGTATTTTTTTCATATTATGCACTTGTGCATTGCTGTTTTTATATTTTGAATATTTGAAAGTGTCAGGTGGTTCCATTCAATAAAGCGATATTAAACTGTATAATCATTGACAGTTTGAGACTATTTTAATTTTTATTTAGCATATGAAATATATATATTATATATATATATATATATATATGTATATAATAGACGACATTTCAATGTTTTCAGCATGACCGAATACATACATGAATCGATGAAGAACTCTATCTCAATTCGAGACGTCTGAAAATTAGCTTCGGAAATCCGAACCAGCTGCAAGTCAACTCAAGTCCTATTTTATTATGAAGGCGAGAATTTTTATCTCGAACAACATAAATAACATTGGGAGGTGAACTTTTTTCTAGCAGACCTAGCAGATTATTAACTACTGTTGAATCTTAATTATTGGTACCAAAATTGTGATGTTTTTATCATTTTGGTAGCAACAAAATCTGTCATAAATGTTCCAATGATAATATGGTTATTATATTATTCAACTTTGTATTTAGGCATGGTTTTCGCCTTGCCAATTTACAAACTGTAATAAATTAGAGCAAATAATGTCATTCGAACACCACTCCATTATTAAAAGAGTATCAGTACACATAGCAAACATTGAGATAGTGTATGACTTTTACAGAATTGGAGTAAATTTCCGGAACTTTTTCTAATTTTACTTACTTGACCAATCCGTGCTACTAATTAAGATTGTCATCATACATGAAAATTTTACTATTGTTTCCGTCTAGAGAAAAACTAAGTACCGTTACGTAATTATTTTGACAACATTATTCGGAGCAATAAATCAGAATTTGCAGAAATTAAACTTTAAACTAATCAAATGTTCTAATTATTTGCTCTTTCAAAGTGGAAATATTCTTCAAGATTATTCTCTTCCAGCTTACTCATCGAAATTTTGTTCATTAAACTTCTATTTTAATACTTCAATTTCTTGACTTGATACCATAACCCAAATTCAGGGTGACTAAAATTCTTCAACACTTAAAAATGAAACTAAAGTACCTTTCCTTATTGTTGAGCGCATTTATGCTATTTTAAATTTATGTTAAATGACTTGGGTTCAATATAATTTGAAAACGTTTTCTGTTTTAACGTAAAATTCTTCACAATAAATTGAGTAAAATTGCTACATTTAAAAATTGTGTTTCGCCTAAAATTTTCTAATTAAGGTTTTTCGGCTTTTCTTTAAGGATAGATGTCAAAATGAAATTGTTAAAGAAACGAAGTAGTGTTTTTAACCACAAAAAATAGCAACCAGCCGGTAATCCTCATTTCTTACAATTTTAAAGCTTAAAACCGTACACGACTCTCTAACAAAAGTCTATTCCGACTCACTTCTTCAAAATCTGCGTTTAAATCCATAATGCGGAAGTTCAGGTCTCGCAGTTAAATCACACGAACACAAAGATTTTCGTAGAAATGAATTCGGAACTTTCACGGATAGTCAACACTTTGTTCAGAGTTCACTTATTTTCATACACAAACGTCAATATAGTCCCAAATTTTGGATAATAATCGTATGATAACTCCGTCGCTATAAAGCGAGACTCAATTAAATGTCATGTTCTAATTTGGAGCACTAGTAATAACGAAACAGATGACGAAACTAGTTTGTAGTTTTAGCGACAATAAACGCATGGTTGACCTTTCGTTTATTGCAATAGACCTAA
>JAQBSW010000002.1:300000-335000 GCA_029291075.1 Eudiplozoon nipponicum
TAGTGAACGGGGGGTGAAGTGGATATATTACCAGGTTTAGGCCTTGTTCGCTGCAAAATCTTTGACAGAAATCTAAATGCTCATAACAAGGACGTAACTGATCTAATGAATGAATTACCTTTTCTACGTTATGCAAACTTGAATTAAATAATTCTAATTACCTGTCCGCCAATTAATTAAAATCACCCATTCTTCCCATAAATATATATTTTTAATTTCGTCCTTCTTGACATACAGCACATGAATTATTTAACTGTTATATATTGAATTGAATGATTTCATGCTTACCGCGAAATGTGATAACTGATATCGATCAAGGCCAGAGTGTATGGATTTACTGGAGTAACAGGTGTTCATAAATTGTTGTAATTCTCAATTTCGGTGAACTATAGCATAAATTGATATGCATCATGTTGGTAACATGTTCCGACTCGGAAACCATAGTGTTAGTACCATGTACCTTTTCGGTACTATAATGTTGGTATCGGTTACTAACACAATAGCCATAGTGTTAGTATCCTTTACAGACTCGGTATATATATTATATAGTGTGAGTTAGCGTTGAAGTCGCATTGTCGTGGACTATATGATGTTAGCTTCACTATTGCAAGTTAACACAATCGTCTAGGAGATTTTACCGTTCTATTATCCCATATTCTTGACCAAAATATATTGTGGTTAAAGGGCGTAATACCCGCTCCTACTGATGAGTCGCCAGTAAGCACGAAACGAATGTGCATGAGATTATATATTCCGTTCATGCTGCCTTTGGTTTATCCTTCTGCTCACAACTGAACTAATTGTTACTAGTTTCGCAACACCTAATACATACTTGCATATATAATAGTTCTTAGGAACGAACAGTATTTAATTGTTATATATCCAGTAGACCTGTTTCGTCTTTATTGGAATCTAGTCACGTAATGTCCAGATTTTTCCGCAGACAAGACTCAAGCCCTTGCACATAGGCTTTGGATTCTATGACTCTATCCACAGCGCTACTTTGCCGCAAAAGAAGGAATTCAAACTGTAGGCCGATTCAGTTTTTATTGGACGTGGAGTGAAGTGAATATAGTTCCAGGATTAGGCCTTGTTCGTAACAAAATCTTCGACAGAAATCTAAAAGCTCATAACAAGGACGTAACTGATCTAATGAATGAATTTCCTTTTCTACATTATGCAATGCTTAGTTTATACATATATATACACACACTCTCACACACACACACACATATATACATATATATATATATATATATATATATTATGTTTATATCAAGATCGCAAACTTGAATTAAATAATTCTGATTACCTGTCCGCTAATTAATTAAAATCCCCATTCTTCCCACAAATATATATTTTTCATTTCCTTCTTCCTGACATACTGCACATGAATTATGGCTTACATTCTGATCTCATTTTTTTACTTCCTATCCAACATACTCACATTTAAATTAAATTCGTATTTGCTAACTTGACTTGATCAGTAATCGGATTTCGTTTAAGCAGACACACAAAATAAGAAAAATGAATACCAGTCGCATGAATTGAGATATTCCAACCATTATTAGAACGCGACACTGAATTCACTGGTGAGTGTCAAGCCACAATTCGCATATAACATATAAAATGCAGTTATTTGACTCTCACACAAATAATAATTGACTAGAAATATGGGCTGCCCAATTTCTGCAAACCCATAGAAAATTTCTACAGCTTTCACTATGAATGTATACGTTATGAAATTTAACAATCATTGTTTACGAAGGAGGTTATAAATGAAAACGATTATAAATTTTATAATGATAATTAGCACCAATCCCATATTGTATAACAAGCCGCGCAACACAGAACAACGGCAAGCAGTTTTATTTACTAAATCGTATCTACCTTCCTTGTTACATGGCCATCATCAAAGCAGAACACTAAACTTCCTCACGAAATGCATATATAAGATATGAAAATTTAGAAATACGGCCATAGTGTTAGCATCCTTTACGGATTCGGTATACATATATATATATATGTATATATATATATATATATATATATATATATATATATATATATATATTGTCGAGACTTTTTTTAATGTTAGCTTCAATACTATAGATTTACACATTCATCTAGGAGAATGTGACGTCCTATTATCCCACATTCTTAACCCAAATATATTGTGGTTAAAGGGCGTAATACCGGCTCCTACAGATGAGTCCCAATAAGCACGAAACGAATGTGCTTGAGATTATACTTTCCGTTCATGCTGTTTTTGGTTTATCCTTCTGGTTACAAATGAACTAATTTGTTACTAATTTCGCAACACCTAATACATACTTCCATATTTATTAGTTCTCCGAAACAAACAGTATCTAACTGTTATTTATCTGTGTACAGTATTATAGGTCCCTTTGCATTTATCGAAACGTAAACAAATCGAATGATAAAATTTAATATATTGGTTTTATCGATTTTGTATCACTATTTACTAATGGTCCTTTAAGAGAAAAATATGAGTTTCTATGCCACTATGTTCGGGATAATATTTCAGACTTAGACTGAACGAAACGTAGTTTGAAAGAACATTTTATTTCTTGTTTAGATATTCAAATCATTTTTAATAATTAATTATGTAGACAAAAGTTTTGTCTATGAATGGATTCATCTGTGAGTCTTATCATGACCAATATGTTTATGTGCATGTTGGAATGAATTAACTTTGATGTATTAAGTTAAGTGAAACTATACCACTGTTATGTTGATGATATATTTTTGGCCTGTGATAACGACGTTCATGCCGAATACATTCAATGAATGTCATCCGCATTTAAGATGTAAAAATAAAAACGAAATGAATGATACTCTATCTTTTCATGAAGTATTGCTAAAACTTATAACTGATGCCATAAAATGCAAATCGGTATTCGATAAGAAAATATCGACTTTTCAATGTTTACACTTCAACAGTTACTGCTCATTGAAATGGAAACATTGGTTAGGTAATATATTATGCAACAGAACATTGCATATTAGTTCGCTAGTCTGCTTGAAGATTAGGTTCTATAATGTGCGCAATACTCTTTGCATTAATGGATACTAACCAAATTTTATAGATAAGTATAGAACTAATATGAATGTTTGTAATGTGGTTAAGAAACCGTTGCTTATTGACTTACAATATGAAGGCGAAAAGGCAACCAAGCGCAAAAAATTATAGTACGTTCCGTTTTAGCCTTTGCATATTATGTTTCTGATAAATTTTGCTAACATCCATTGCGAAACTTCTTCTAGCTAGTGTAAAGAATCAAATTCTACTGAAATCTGCATCTAAATTCATTTGTATTTTGTATTTTTCCTGTTTACAATCATATGTAGGCAAATGCAAATGAAGATGGTATTCAGGTTTTTCAAAACTCACCCACTTGTTTGGTGCAAAATAGGATTGATGTTGCACGTATTGTCAATAAAAAAACGAATTTTGTCCTGTTAAAATTTAGACATACCAACAAACGGCTTTTCAATATAAATTAAAGCTATGTGCATTAGTATGATTCTTTCCTTGGAAGCGGTGTGAATAAAACGACGTTGTCAAGAGCTGTACAAAGAAAAAAACTTGTTTGTTTCCTGGTATTACCATGAAACATTCCGAGCACCACGAAATTGTGTTTTGTTGTATTTCTCCTTTTTTGAACATTTTAGACAGATATTTTCGTTTTGTGGACGTTTTTATTTAAACAACAATACTTTTTGGTTTATTCTCTCAGAAAATCAATTGATAAGATAGAACGAAAGCAATAACGATCCGTTTTAAATTTAATTTTTAAATTGTTGTCTGTTAAATTAGTGTTTTGTGTAGTTGACAAAAATTTATTCCACGAAACATAGTTGTTAAATGTGATAACACACAGCTCATGTCGATAAGTCTTTGGACAATTATTAATTGTTTTAAACAAACTTGTGTAGTATTAAGAATGCATTCATGTTGATTTACCTTCATTTCATGATACTGGTGGAATCATGGCTCCATAAGAATTGTAAAATCATGAAGTAAAAGAGTTAGGGTGCATATTTTTTGTTAATGACCGATCGCTGTTTAAACTTGGTGGAGGAATTCTTATTGTTTGTTAATCTGTATTGGCTATTAATAGAAACAATACTTTTTTTGTCAAAACAAATTGATACGATGGGTTAAATGCAGTTTATAGACGACCACGCATGGAAAATTATGCTTGTTTTACAAATGCCTTTGTCATGAATATAATGTGGTTGCATGTGATATGAATAGAATTAAAAATACTTATTGGAATTCAAACCACATACGATCAAGTAAATGTAATATACAAATGAAAAGATATGCATCAGAAAGTGTTCTACACATAAACATATACGAAATAACATGAATTAATAATAAATTTATATAACAATTAGCTAAAGCAGAATTTTAAATTCAGATAATCTTGTACGACATACTATGAATTAATGAATTATTCAACCAAATCATGCATTAATCGATCGTTAATAATAATACTTTTTGCCATAAAACACATCTTGCTCAATAATTGCAAGCTCAAGGTACAAATAATAAGCAGAATTATATATGAGTGAGTAAAAACAATGACTACCAATAGACTTATTTATTGAAAACTAATCAATATGTTATTTAACCATATATATATATATATATATATATATATATATATATATATATATATATATATATATATATATATATATATATAGTTTGACCCTAACTAGTCAGTTTTCTGTCGTGCTGTGGTGATGATCTCGGATGTTCGAAATAAGTGAGTAAGTATGACTGACATTAGGTTTGCTGGTAAATTACAATGGGATTAGTGTTTACTTCAAGTTCGCAAACTTGATTTAAAGAACTGTTACCACTATCCGCGTAATCAATGAATTAAAAAAATTATTATTAGTTGTATTTGAATATGTCAGAATAAACAGATGCAATTTGGAATCAAATTTAAAAACATTTGATAAAATATTAAAATTTATCAAAAAAGAGTTGTAACGTATGTGCCTCAAAGTTACAAATTATATATTTATAATATTAAGGGTTTGAAAAATTTTCTAATTTGTAAACATCTTTCATTTGAACCATTCGACATGTGTTTATAAGAGTTCAATAAAGAAGAAGAATGAAATAGGGAAAAGGTCTGAAATATCTGCGATTACCCACCACACGGTAGAACAACGCCCTGGAAGACATTATATTTTAATATATGTATAAGATTTCAAACAAATTACCCACCATGTTGAGAGAACTGCCTTCTGATAAATTGTCATTTAATCTGCTCTCTGATAATAGTGGAAAAAGGATATGATACTAAGTATATTTTGAATTTTAATTATGATAGTACGTTTGTACGATTAAACAAACGACCAAATTAAAATATTGATTGTTACAAACCAATTAAATTCTGATTTCTATTGATATAATTCAACATCTAACGCGTGTGATTTGCAAGGCTTGCGGTGAAGTGAACTCAACTTTTATGCTTTATTGCAAGTAGTCATTGTATAATACTCTTTGGTACACTGTGCATGTTTTTTGTCTCATTATAATTGATGGATAATATGGTGTTTGACTCCGAGGAAAGACTATATGCATATTTAGATAGTAATAGATCATCTTCGTTTTCCATTTACTAGCTTCATTGTTTAAGTAATGGGTTTATAATTAATAAAGTTAGACTGAAATTATTCTTTACTTTGATTGAACCGTTTTCTGGTATGAACTGATAGTGTTACAATTTGCGAATTCATCTTACTTATTAAGCTGTTATTAGCTTATTTAAATATGCATAAAATATATTTAAGCCATTTATATTCTCACGAAACTTCTATTCTCTTGTAGACGTATCTTCTAGTTCTGAAGAACTTTTTAATTAGCCTGAATTATAGTGTCCTCTTTTTCGGACTCATCATCAAAAGTATCACACAATCACACAAATTTAAAAATTGAAACATTAGTGTTTCTGTCTGCTTAATTTCAAGTGACTGTTTCATTTCTCGGATGATGTGTCCGGAATAGAGGACACGAAATGTCGGAGCCATTTAATAAGAGTTACAAATGAAAAAAGGCACAAATCGACAACAAGCAATGTATCAGTTGAGTAAAAACTGTCGGTTAAACAAATGTTGTTAGAGTTTGCATAGTGTTTGTTTTGTACATTAGATTATAACTATTACGTAAGTTTAGACATGATATTATGTATATCGTAAACTTAATTTAGAAAATAATTATATACGTGCAGACTATTAATGAAAAAAATCTAAACTCTGTTGAGACTAGAAACAAATTTATTAGAAAAAACGTATCCCACAACGTTTGTTGATGTAAACATGAAGCAAAATCAACAAAAAAGGCAAATGAACCCGTAAAAAACATTAGATTATGTATGTACGTAGACTTTTGAAAGAGGACGCACTATCCCAAATATTGCCTTCACGGATGTCTAATACATAATTTAAACTAGTAAGCGCAGGAATGGTAGCATGAACCTTGCCGGGTCTAATAGGACACAACCATCATCCCATTTCATGTGATGTCTCGAATTTTGGTTTTAGTGCTAAATATGTAGTGACGGAATGAGAGCAAGCATTCCAGGCGTGAAGGGCAAGTTTCGGCTGCTGAAGGAAACTTTGACTATTGGCATCTGGGCAGATAGTGCTCATCAGACTTGGTTGGCAGACTATCTAACAGAAGGAAAACTCCGAATACCAACCATTGCTACTAGGAATGTGCAACATAGTGTTCTTTTACAGTCCGCATAGAACCATGAACAAAACAAATTGTAATGATTACATTCTGCCTCGACCGTCACGCGGTATAAAAACGGACGACTCATGTGTTGAGACGCCGACGGCGAATAAGTGAAATCAGGCTACTGCAGACATCATCGTCTCCAATTCTGCCACATTTCCTTCTCTGCCCACTTCTAAATCTGACAATAACATTCGTTTAGATAATATGCTTATGGTGGGTGTTGATGATATCACGAAATCCAATATCAGATTGCCAAAAATCGAAAATAATTTAAGTGGACTAACATTCATCAAATCTAGGTCAGATTTTAACATCGGCGCATTTAATGTGCAAACATTAAAATAACATGGACAACAAGAAGCTCTTGCACGTAGGTTCGATAAATTAGAAATCGATGTATGATGCGTAACTGAAACCAGAATACAAGACCCTAGGTACATTACAGAACTGGTTGCACCATCCCTATCTACGCGTTATTGGCTTCGAACGTATGGAAACACGCAATTTTCTCAAGGCAGTATCTGAGGCATCGATAGTTTCCTTATCACACCAGCTAAAACTTGCTTAACTGAATTGATCCTCGTAAATAGCCGACTTTGTGAGGCACGTTTAAATACATCTACTAATATCAATGCTTTGCCTTTTCGTTGTATGTGTATATGCTTCTACCGAGTGCAACCCAAACAAAAGAAAGGAGGCTCAGTTCTCCAAACTTCAGACATAGTCTTGGTTATGGATGACATAAGTGTTCAAGTTTGGCGCTTAAGTATCGCAGAATTTCATTTAATTGGAAGATATACTTTACGCTCGACGCGCAAAGATAATGGTGAACGGCTTTTGGGTTGCTGCGCTAAGTATATATTATATTAATGTAGCACAAACGTCCAGCAGCAACCTGACAATACTGGACTCAAAGAGATCATGCAACAATTAGGTATAGATGGCGTGGTTGCATCCAGGATTGTCGCTCTTTTTGAAACACTTATGCGACTCGGACCATGCACTTATCCGTTTTCGATTTGCACTAAAATGTAAAATCTATGGATATACTCGAAATACGGCGTCAAATTCCACTAAGGTCGGCTCATAATAATATTCGTAGAAATGTAAGACACCAACTTAAGCGCATACTAAATGTCTATCTCGAATCCTTTCGAACAAGAAAGGCTGAAGAGAAGAAAGAAGCGTTCGGATCAGGTAATAGTCATTGTTCGTTACGGAATACCCGCGCAAGAGGTCCGAGAAAATTAAACGTTATCAAAAATATGACTTATAGTAACAACCATCTAATAACTGACATGCCTGTATCAACAGTTTTAATATTTAATCTCGAAGATCCATCACAATATGAATAAAGGTAATCGTATTCATGCGATTACCATCGTAATATAAGCCTGAATCAGCTCGTGTCTAGGTTATTTGTTTCGATTAACTTACGTCGTCTTAGCACTTCGCGTGAATCACATATATATGGGATAAAAAACCGGATTCCGATCAAGACGAGGCTGTATATATACTATTTTTCACCTTAAGGCAAGTTCTTGAACAGCGACATGTAAACTGCCATCTCACAATAGCCGACTTTCAAGACTTCTAGGACGCATTTGACTCTGTCGATCGCAATGTTCGATTCAATATTCTGTCGAAAAGTGGCACATTTACCAAATATGTAAATATCATACGCGCTGTCTACACAAACATTTTTTTGTTCGCAATTACGGTCTAGAACGAATTAACGCACAACTTATCTACTTGCACTGGTGTTCGTCAAGGCTCTCCTCTATCTTCCGTTTTGGTTTAATTTTATAATAGATACCATTATAAACAACACTCTTCCACACGTTCAGGATGCAGGTGTTGAACTTCTCCCAGGCGGTAGATTAGATTATGTTGACTATTCACACGATATCGTACTATTATTCGAAAATGGAGATTCTGCTCAGGCCAATTTAAATAGATTAGCTGACGTTGTTCTGTCTTTTGATATGAAATTCGCACCCTCTATATTTAAGATACTTTTACAGGATCACACACCGCTCACTCCAACTCTGCGTTTACATGGTGAAGATCCGAATATTGTTGACAGGTTTACATATCTTGGCAGCTCTATCAATTACTCAGGCAATATTTCTGACGAGGTTAGTATGGTAATCGCGAAACTAAAGTAGATTTCTTCAACCTCCGCCACTTATGGAGAAACGCGTGTATTTCATTTTGCCTTAAAGGTCGTGTTTATAATGCATCTGTACGCGCAGCTTTATAATATACTAGTAAGCCTTGGCCCTTTAGAATTGATGGTGATAAATGCTTACAGACATTCGACCATCGTTATTACAGAAGCATAACACAAGTTGTTTACCCACCACGAATAAAAACGCTGACGTTCGTAGATATATTTTTGGATCGGCCAACAATTACTCCTCGTTAGATAGACAAATACGGCTCCATCAACTAAATTGGCTCGGTCACATTTTACGTACGCCCTCAATTCTCACCCAGCGTCACACTGGTTTAAGGACCAAGGTGGGCGGATTTTATATGGCAGAAAATGTTAAAGTCAACTCCATCAAATTTGAGTAGTATAGGCCCACTTGTCTGCCAGGATGGGTCCGCGAGCGCATCATCGTTCTTGGTTGGAAACCCTGTGCGATATGGCATCGAGTCGAGCTCAGTGGCAATCTAGTTGCAGAATTCTAGGAGATTCATCTTCGTAATTTTCTTACCTTTGTAGGGCAGATTCAGCTGCGAATTTTTGATTTGCTTATGACGTGGTACAGTGGAAACCGCAAGGAAGCTGTATTGCTGATGTTGCCTTGCCTTAATTCAGAGTTGGACATAATTGTGTTTAATGATTTAGTTTGCTTCACTACTGTATGCCATCAAGATAAATGTACTCATAGTGACTAGATATTCTCTCTCCCATCAATCTCACAAATAATTTGTGTGCATAAATTATTATTTTTGTTGCTATTTAATTAAAAATTTCCCGTTTTTCCTATCTCTTGAGGCTATATGGCAGTGAAACATTAGTTATTACTGGCTTTTGTAAGACTGCACATGATGATGATGATAATAATGATGATGATAATAATGAGGAGAAGGATGGTGATGATGATGATGATGACGATGACGATGATAACGATGATGATGATGATGATGATATATACACAGCTAATGTTTTTTTATACAAGAAAACATCTGTTAAACATAAATGTAACGGATTAGACTCCAAGAAATCGAACAACCCATCATTGTATATTTATATAAATGCCATGGAAGCTCAGTGCCCTATGTAGGCGGGACTGGTTGATTACTAAAGAAGCAAATTCAAGAACATTGACACTGAACACAGTTGGCAAATGAGGGAATGCGTCCGAAAGTATGAATACGCTGTCTATACGAATTACACTCCAAATCAGTTTGATTTATTGTCGTTTTTCAACTAGAAAACGAAAATGAGTCAGGCGCAACGAAAGCTGTAGCCTGAAACATCCGTAATCCACAGGTAAATTTAAAAAATAATCGCACATTATTTGAATGTTAAGCTGGTGAATTGGTTGAATGTGTGTTCGTGTGTTCATGTCTCAGAATGTGCGTCTCGCGATACTTGTTTTTTTGGTGTGCAATATTTGCATTTATACAAAAAAGATCCCAATTTCCTTCAAATTAAATATACACTATGCATCAAATAGTTCTAGTGAAAAGAAAATGGTCTTTCTTAACGATGTTGCTCATGCCTGTTTTATAATATTTTTTTGCCTCAATAATACATTAATTTATCTATTCAAATTAAAGGTGTATTCATGTTTTTATGGATATATATGAATTTCAGTAATAATATGTTGGTAAACATATTTTATATCGACTACACGACGGGTTGCGTCGTCGGATACATGATAAAATTTTGACCCTTTTGAGTGAAGCTCGAAAGATATCATCCGGTATTCTCGTTGGAATTATCGACGAAATATCTAATTATGTTTCTATTTGCTAAAATGGACGCACAAGATTCTCAAGAATTTCTATCAAGTTATATAACAATTAAATAAAAGTCACGATAACTGTCGTTATTTAGTTATTTGAATTTGGTGGCCATGTGTTTTAAACTGAAAAATGTATTCGCTAATGGGTACCAGAATATTTTGAGAGAAAATTCGGACATATATTTTAAAGAAATCCATTTTGATTCCGAAATAAAGATTAGGCCATTTTGCAACATCCAGCCACATTTCATTTATAAACAAATTGTGTTCCAATATTTTGTACATTTTTTAAGAAGATTAATGTTTAGCTGAACTCAATTAATGATAAGAAGCCGTTTGTTAGAAAGCACACCTAATGGGAAACAGAACAAATTAACCATTATTTGCACTGAAACATTTTTTGAAATATGTTTACTCCGCATGACGATGGTTTAATTTTAAAAAAAATATTTATTTGACATCGAAATAGATTTATAACACAAAAATTGTCTTTCCTACTTTATCTATATTAGATGATATTTCGATCATCCCTACTGGTCGTCTTATTCACAATCCGCGCTATTTACAATCCAATATCTTCACTACAAAATGACCAAACAATAGTTATTTTGTTATAACATTATATATATATATATATATATATATATATATATATATATATATATAATTGTCACTATAAACTAAGTCATATAATTGAAGAAGCATTGATTGTGCGGGTTTTGGTAACAATTCTTTAAATCAAATTTGCGAGCTTCAAGCAAACACCAATCAAATCGTATTTAACCAGTCATCGAATAACTTAGAAATCTACCGTCGATCACAAGGTCTGGTGCGTTTCAAATGATTTTCATGGATGATCGAAAAGCGTCAGTTCGTGTGACTGACGGCGTACTATGTTGTTCCACGACTGGTTAAATAAAGTCGGATTAATGTTTCCTTCAAGCACGTAAACTTGATTTAAACAAGGAATTATAAACTTAGCGTTATATATTTTAGAAAATGTTATTCACTCATTAGAACGGTTTCGTCCTTATTTCGAATTTTTCACGTGCTGTCCATAATTTGCCACGTTAATTGCTCGAACGTGAGCACGTCCGCTTTAATATCTGTGACTCTTACAAATAAGTCATCCTGTCACACTCAGTTTCATCTAATTAGTTAGGGTCGCAGACGCAAAAAGCAGACGTGCCAAGGTTAGAGCTCTGAAAGTGGCAAATTCGGAAAAGTAAGTATAAAGTTCAAAATACAACAAACCCTTTATATTGGATAAATTGCCTTTTCTACAATTTACAACGCTTAGTGTATAATAGAAATATATATATATATATATATATATATATATATATATATATATAGAATGTAACTAGTTTTTCTATCAAGATTACAATCTTAATTTAAATAATTTTAATCTACGCCCACGCAATTAATAATGATTTAATTATACAGTTCTATCTGTTACTTCATAACCCGTCTGTAGTGAAGATTAAATAAGTTACAATTTGCTAAAAATTTTGGCACTTTACCATATGACTCCAAAACCATATTTTGTACTTTATTTCAAAAGAATTTCATATAAACGCCGGAAACAAAGATAAGTATTGAACTAAATAAAAGCTTTGTTCCTTTTAAAATTTCATAATCAATTTATGCACAATTTTGTGATAGAAATGACGAAACTCGTCTAGCATTATTAGTGTTTAAACCTGGGATTTGAAATGAAAGCAGTGGTTATTTGCATGCATAATCCAAGTGATTTAAATTGTAAGGCAATTGGTCATTGGTACCTTTTCAGTTTTGGTTAGAACTGACAGTAATTTTTCAAAATGTTTTCTTCTCTATCGACAGCTATGACATACATTTCAGTAACCCTTGTTAGTGCGACAGAGATTGCAACGGATAAGCAAAATTATGATTATCTATATAATTCATAATGACATTAAGTAATCTAGGAATTTGGATGAAGCCGTGGTCTGATAGATGCACTAACATCGAAACCGGTCTACTGGATCAATTGCCTTTTCTACACTGTAAAATTCTTAGTTCATACTAGCATATCTAAGTAATTTATTGGTCAGATGCTTATATCAAGACCGCACCCTTGATTATAATAATTGTTATCACCGCCCGTGCAACCAATGTTTGTTTAGCTCATGTATATGACTGGAAATTGCTGCCAGAATATGGCATAGGACTTAATAACACTATGATTTAAACCATCGTCCTGTGTCTTCTACATAATTTAAAATTTTTTTCAATATTTCTACAAGTCTTTATAAATAAAAATTGCAATAATAAATTAAATTGACGATGAAAATAAATGCTATATAATTTGACTTATCTGAGCAGTATTTTGGTTACGATAATTTAATTCAAATAATAACTAAATTAGCGGCCTTATAGAAGACTAGAGCTATATATATATATATATATATATATATATATATATATATATATATATATATATATATATATATAAGAGGTGAAGCATATATTCATTTTTATATTAGACAATAGTTTATTTTACTGTCAGGCGAATTTATTTAAGTATGACTGTGATACGTGTACTCACATTTGCACATAAAAAATTAATTAATGTGCATTTTAATGAGTAAACGTTATTTAGAAAAGTTTATAACGAAAATGTGTATCGCATCGACGTCAACTAGCACGTGATCGTTTCGTTAGAGATACAATTCATATTTCAATCCTAAGTCTGCAATAGAACTAATCAAATTTATAATCAGATTTGTTGACGAAGACAGTGCAATTGCAAATTTGGAACAGAAAACGGATGATAAGAAATAAAACATGTTAAAGAGTAATTTAAATCTGAATGGAAGTAGGCGTAAACAGGAAGTAATTACTCGAAGGCGTTTTGTGTGTTTAAAGTAGACTCTGTAAACATAGCAAAAAATAATTAGATTAAAACTAATAGGTAGACCTGAACAGGAGTGCATTCGAGTGAAATATAATGATTAGTCTCTCGCCGTAGCAATGGCGTCCCAACTCACATAAGCTGAAGTTTAAATTTTATTTCTGCCATTATTATAAATTTGTAATATTAATTAAGAAATAAATCATGCAGGAAAGTATAAATTTCTTATAAAGCAGATGTGCATAATACACGACAACCACGAAGCTGGAAGCATACAAAATGCGAAAGGCGCGTACATAAAAACGCACAAACAATTTTTATTTAGCTGAGGATTAATTGCGGCACACAACAACATCAGATGTGCGCAAGTATTTTTTGTATTTAGTTTTGAAAAGAATTTGGAAATCCGTCAGTTTTGGTTTAATTTCTATAAACTAAGTGCTGAGCTATCGTGGAGACGTTCTCTCCCATGTCAGGTGTGCGAATTTTCCAATATTCTCAAATTCGCTAACTTAGATATCGGTTATTCCGTTCTTCATAGCGCGCTGAACAGATATACCATTTGTATAAATAAACAACGTTGAACTGATCGATTGCAGGGTACTAAACATTTACATTTAAATTAAACAAGCATTTTTTGGAATGAACAATCTTTATTTATATATGGGAAAACTGACGTATAATGTCTTTAGCTTGAGTACAGATTCATTTCCTTTTTGACGTTCTTTTATGTTTCATGTTTGCTTAAAAGAAATTTATGGAGCACTCATTTTCTAAAGAAGTTGTTTTGAGCACAGCAAGTTCTTGAAATATAATTTTTTTAGAAAAGATTTTCTTTTTCTTGGCGGATGAATTGCGTATCAAACTTCTCTTGTGTGAATTTGGAACAACGCTGTGTTAATGAATGTGTTATCTGGTCCATGTCTGTCAAAAAGAAAATGGCTTTGTTAGCTGTTTTTTTATTTTTCTGCTTGGTAATAAATTTATACATCCAAATATGGTTTATTTCTCAATTAAAATTACAAATGCATAACATTAGCTGTTTTAAAAAATTTACATGAGTTTAATTGTACCGTGACTCCGTTGCCACGTCGAGAGATCAATGATTAGATTTCACTCAAATCTAACTATGGCGAAACTAGTGAAAGAAGATTTAGTTTATTATTTAGAAAAATGACCAATTTGCTCACAGATTTCACAAGATATGATGCTCAGCTTCGACAAATCACATACGGAAATTTGATGGAGATTACAAAAGAATGCCGTCACATCGTAGAATCTATTACTAAACAATGTGGACAGTCAGATCTCAGTGTCGGAAACTTGTGACAGTATTTTTCATCAGTGCGAGGTTGTTACTTCCAAGAGTACTGTTAAACGCCTGATTTTTAACGCTGTGGACAGAGCAAATAAGAAGCTACACAAAGATCTACGTGGTAATGGACAAAAAAACAGGCATTCCCAGAGTAAACCGACGCGCTCAGAAAAGCCGGAAGAATTCTTATCACTTGAAGTAAAATTTTTATATTGCCGACTGATAAGAACCCGACGACAGAGATGAGAACAAAGGGCGCATGGAGTAGTTCATAAAAGATGTTACATCAGGAATGTTAAAAGGCGAGTTTCGTTCACCTTTTAAAGCTGAACTACGTGTTGCCTATGAACAATTTTTAAGCGAGACACAAGCGATTCAATTATATGAAGAGGAAGCACATAGAATTCTCAAACAATTGAGATACAGCTCCGAAACTTGATTAAAGAAGTCAAGCAATGGCACATGTATCGTTCGTACGAATACCAGTTATAATTTTTATTAAATGAGCAATATTCACGCTGACAAAGAGAAATTAGGATCATGACACATAAATAAATATAAAAGGTAAAAAACCTATGATTTAATATGACATGCGATCAAAATTTGGTGTGAAGAAATTAACTAAAGATCCAATGACAAAATTTTAATTAAATCGATAAAATCATACGTCGCCTCAAACAAGCAAAGCCTGTAGGCACATACGCGCGGCCGGAATTTCCGGCCCGCCAAAAGTGTGCAAAGCTTTTGAAATGAGGACCTCGCCGTCGTTAAGACCCATCATATCAATGATCAACACTTCACAGCACAATCTCGCGAAATAACTAAAACAATTCCAAGATCAGTACAAATTTTTTACATCAAACAATTCTGTTCGTGACAAAGTTTACATTAAAATAGTAAAATCGTAGAATTTCAAAATTTTTAAATGTTTTATTTAGATATAAAAATCTATTAACAAGAATCTCTGCTGATGAAATCCTCGATTTCCTCTATACGCTCATCGATAATAAACACCTAACATTCCCCATTCCTACAAATCATGATTAAAATTTTCCTCAATAATTTCACTAAAATGGTCAACTCACATCCAGTGGTCAATATTAGACGCAAGTTAATGGAATCGCGATGAATTGTCTGTTAAGACGTCTACTATCGGATACTACGTGTTTTATTTGGAAACATCAAAAACAAGAACCACTTATTCAAAATTACTGTCATAATTATCTGAGATAAGTATGTATTAAGTGTTGCAAACCTAGTAGCAAATTAGTTCAGTTGTGACCAGAAGGATAAACCAAAGGCAGCATGAACGGTACATATATTATATAGTGTGAGTTAGCGTTGAAGTCGCATTGTCGAAGACCTTATATGATGTTAGCTTCACTATTGCAGGTTTAAACATTCGTCTAGGAGATTGTACTGTTCTATTATTCCACATGGTTCACCCAAATATATAGTGGTTAAAGGGCGTAATAACGGCTCCTACTGATGAGTCGCCAGTAAGCACGAAACTAATGTGCATGAGATTATACGTTCCGTTCATGTTGTCATTGCTTTATCCTTCTGGTCACAACTGAACTAATTTGTTACTAGGTTCGCAACACCCAATACATACTTGCATATATATTAGCTCTCCGCAACAAACAGTATTGATCTGAAGTATGTTCATGACGCATTCAAAATCATAAAAGATTTTAACGTGGACAATCACATTCGTTTTACTTGCAAATGCAAAATTCCTCAGTATAACGCTCTGACTTTTCTGGTTATATTGCTTTTAATACAGTAAGATGGCATTCTATAAAGTAAAATATAATGGTATCAGATATGGACAAAAACTGTCATGCATTACCACAGCGCTTTCCAAGTTCCAAAAGGGAAACTTTATGCGCAATTTAGGCTTCATATGTGTCTCATTCAAAATATTTCTTCAAATAATGCATAAAGATATTTGCTAATGGAAAAGTTTTATGCTGCCTCATAGGGACACTTCTAAATTTGTCATAATATTCATTTTTAATGCTAAATATGTGAAAGACATACATATAAACACCATCTCTATAGTGAACCTAATCGTCAATTTACTTCTTTAATTACCAAATGTCTTACAAGAAAACGTCGTAAATAATCGAAAGCTTAATATACCGGTGTATTTATGTGCATGGATAGCACATCCAAATTCGCTAAGCTATCACCACCAATTAGTGCACATTTAAAAACAATTTGAACCCGATGCTAGCAATAAGTCAATTTATTATAAAAGCTGTAAGAATATTTGCTTTTTCGATGATAATGCAACATAGAGATTATTTTTAGTTAAATACTGTTTGTTGCGAAGAACTTATATATATGCAAGTATGTATTAGGTGTTGCGAACCTAGTAACAAATTAGTTCAGTTGTGACCAGAAGGATAAACCAAAGGCAGCATGAACGGAAAGTATAATCTCATGCACATTCGTTTCGTGCTTACTGGCGACTCATCAGTAGGAGGCGGTATTACGCCCTTTAACCACCATATATTTGGTCGAAGAATGTGGAATAATAGGCCGGTACAAACTCCTAGACGAAAGTGTAAACCTGCAATAGTGAAGCTAACATCATATAAAGTCTACGACAACGCGACTTCAACGCTAACTCACACTATAAAATATATATACAGAGTCTGTAAAGGATACTAACACTATGGCTATTGTGTTATTAACTGATACCTTTTTTGAAATCAATGAGTACCGGATACTAACACTATGGTTTCCGAGTCGGTACATGATACCAACCTGATGGATATCAATTTATGCTAAAGTTCACCCAAATTGAGAATTACGACAATTTCCGAACACCAGTTACTCCAGTTAAACCATACACTCTGGCCTTCATCGATATCAGTTATCACATTTCGCGGTAAGCATGACATCATTCAATTCAATATATTACAGTTAAATACTGTTTGTTGCGAAGAACTAATATATGCAAGTATGTATTAGGTTTTGCGAACCTAGTAACAAATTAGTTCAGTTGTGACCAGAAGGATAAACCAAAGGCAGCATGAACGGATAGTATAATCTCATGCACATTCGTTTCGTGCTTACTGGCGACTCATCAGTAGGAGCCGGTATTACGCCCTTTAACCACTATATATTTGGTCAAAGAATTTGGAATAATAGGACGGTACAATCTCCTAGCTTCACTACTGCAGGATTACACATTCGTCTAGGAGATTGTACCGTCCTATTATTCCATATTCTTCGATCAAATATATAGTGGTTAAAGGGCGTAATACCGGCTCCTACTGATGAGTCGCCAGTAAGCACGAAACGAATGTGCATGAGATTATACTTTCCGTTCATGCTGCCTTTGGTTTATCCTTCTGGTCACAACTGAACTAATTTGTTACTAGGTTCGCAAAACCTAATACGTACTTGCGTATATATTAGTTCTTCGCAACAAACAGTATTTAACTGTAATATATTGAATTGAATGATGTCATGCTTACCGCGAAATGTGATAGCTGATATCGATGAGTGTATGGTTTAACTGGAGTAACAGGTGTTCGGAAATTGTTTTAATTCTCAATTTGGGTGAACTTTAGCATAAATTGATATCCATCAGGTTGGTATCGTGTACCGACTCGGAAACCATAGTGTTAGTATCCGGTACTCATTGATTTCAAAAAAGGTATCAGTTACTAACACAATAGCCATAGTGTTAGTATCCTTTACAGACTTGGTATATATATTGTAAAGTGTGAGTTACCGTTGAATTCGCATTGTCGTAGACTTTATATGATGTTAGCTTCACTATTGCAGGTTTGCACTTTCGCCTAGGAGATTGTACCGGCCTATTATTCCACATTCTTCGACCAAATATATAGTGGTTAAAGGGCGTAATACCGGCTCCTACTGATGAGTCGCCAGTAAGCACGAAACGAATGTGCATGAGATTATACTTTCCGTTCATGCTGCCTTTGGTTTATCCTTCTGGTCACAACTGAACTAATTTGTTACTAGGTTCGCAACACCTAATAGAGATTATTTATTTGTTGGAATGCTGGACATTAACAATAATTATTAATGATTTATCCAGTTTATGCATAATTATTCACTCGTGCTGAAAAAAATTAGTTTTAATTTGACCAGAAATGTAAAAGAAAGTCAACATGAACGTATCGTATAATCTCATGTTCTTTCATTTCGTGCATGTTGGCGACTCATCTGTAGGAGCCGGTACTGCCCCCTATATCCATTATATATTTTGGTGACGAAAATAAAAAATTGGACGGTACACATTCCTCACAATAATATATAGTGTGTATAGGTCGAAGTACAGGCTCCTACTGATGAGTGGCCAGCAAGCACGAAACGAATGTGCATATGAGATTATACGTTCCGTTCATGCTCTCTATGGTTTAACCTTTTGGTCACATTTTCCCTAATTTGTTACTATATGTGCAAACCCTAACATATAATTGCTGGATATTAGCTGATTTTTAAGAAATTTGGTTGAATTTTATTATCTTGATTTGTTAAAATCATTGTGGAGAATCTGATTAAATTTAACTTTATTAATATTTGAAAACGGTTCCGTCGTATTAACAGCTTCTGTGACTGTAGCATTTTTAAAAGATCTCTCAATTTTAATTTCCATATTCTTACTATGGGTAAGCCTTTCATTTGAATTTGACTTAAGTTGCATTTTTTACAAATTTACTACACGAGCAGGTACGATAAGATTAATATTATCAATAGAATGGTTTTAAATTCCCAGATCCACCAACTTTCAGTCATGCATAATTCTGACTGTTCTTATTTTTCTTTTACGTAAATTATAAGCTCTTCTAACCGTTTGAAATCATTGGTTTGCCGAACACAAATTAACATCGATCTTAATATCAGATTTTCAATAATAAGTTTAAATTTACGCTTATCTAGTCAACGAACAAAAGTGTTCATAATATTTACAAAGAGTGCGACATACAACATGTATTTAAATTTTAAGCATTTATGTGTATTACAATGATTTAAGCGTAGATGTGCAAACGGAATATTCAACACTTGCCTTGTGAATTTATTCTTTACTTTGGTAAATTTAATAAAGGTGTCAGCGTTGTTGATTTGATTAATTTTTACCTAAATAATATTTTTTAAATAAATGTTTGCAGTACTGGACATTACATAATTACATTATTTGTGTCGTGACAAATACAGGATTGTTCCCAGTTCCATTATTCAGTGGAAATTATTTAAGCCCCTTTTTCGGTTCTTTCTTTAGTACACAGCTCGTCACAATTTATGTAGACAATATAATGAAGCAAATGTAATATTTAATTGAAATCATTTCATTTAATTTTTTGATTAGGCAATCTCATTATAACTACTAGAGTTTCATTATAGAGGCACATGTTGTGAGTGTTTGTGCATTTTTATATAGCAGGTAAATATTGAGTTCAATAAATGGCATACGCATTTCTATTCATCTAAGTGACTGGGTGCTAATTTACAATTTACACGTGTGACATTATTTGTTTTATTCCTAGTATACGAAGCAAAATTATAAATGCTGAGCACTGTAAATAATAAGAGGGCAGATTACTAGGAATGCAACAGTAGTAAAATCAATCCAGAGTAAGTTTTCAGAAAGTTCGTGAAAACAAACTTTAAGTGATTTAGAAGTAAAATAAGATAAGGTCCGAAAATGAAGTTTATAAAATTGCTTTAAGAAATATTGAGCCCCATAAGGAATGGAAGTAATTTGGATAAAAGTCCATTAAACGTGTTAAAATTAGATAGATACAGTATGATAATAATTAAGGAATGAAGTTTACCAGTTAAGTACCGAAAATAATTTATTGGCAAGTAATAAATATATAGGCCTACCAATAAGATATTACAAATATAATATTCTAACCTTTTTAATAGATCTAATTTCCGAATTTGATTCGTGAAACCACCTGTTTCTTCCATTAGTGAACGTTGTGTACCAATTTGATCCTAACGATTTTTCCGCGGTTGTTTCATTTATAAAATCATACATTGATTTTATTTCAATAGATTCTCTATTCCGTCTAATGTTTTTTATGACCACATATCATTGGTTCTATAATCATCCCAATTAATTAGATGTCAATTTTCCACTGAATAGCGGGAAGGATATAATTATTAACGTTCCCATTTTTTCCCGTAGATCTGTGTTCACCTCTTCTTAACCTGATTGAGCGCATGACTTCACTAACCTAGATGAGGTTGTAGACTTTGCATGTGATTTAATGCAGTCCTGCTGTATATAATAATTCATTAATTAGATTGTATTAATGCTGTTTACTGCCCAGAATAAAATGTGGTCTTTACGCAATTCTTATTAATTATTTCAATTCAGTTGAACATACGTTTCTGCTTAGTTAGGTACTTGGTAATGGCAAGACCCGTTGATCCTCATTGGCTATATTAGATGTTATGTAGTCTAGATTAAGAATAAAAATAATTACGTCAGAGTTCAAAATTGTCTCTATTAATTTATTAATTTACTAAATTTTAATCAAATATTTGCAGTACTACGCATCAAACTTTCAGCCTTTAATTTTTATATTATTGTACCTATTAAATTTAACGCGTGATTTGACTTAACGTGACTACCCGATTCTTTGCAGTGCCCTTTCCTTTTGTTGGCTAATTTTCTTAATTTTCTTGACGGACCTTCACTTATTTTACTGTATGTCTTAATTTATATTCCTATTTCGCCAGCTTGTTGATGGCTTATCCTGGCACGAAGTTCATACTGTTGCATTTCTATTACTTCTCTTCTCCTTAACACCTGTATTCACCATTGATTCAATTATTTCGAGTGGTACGAATAGAACCATTAGTTTGTCCCAAAAAGAGTTTAAATTAGCATCCAGTTACTGAACTTTCAATTAAATGGATTTAAACTTATATGCAGTTATATTGAAACGAATACTCATTAGTTACACACACAAACTTGATGTGTGCCTATGTAATGAAATTTCAGTAGCTATTATGAAATTACGCAGTTCTATGTATAAATTATCAGTTTAAATAAACTTTTACGCTTGCTTTAATGGCTTACTTTATATTTTGTGATTGGTTATGGATCGATAAAATGATCCGAACATCGGTAATTTAAATTATTCGTTGAGATTCAAATCACAACATATACTTGCGATACCTTGTATCGCACAATATTTTAATTTTAAATAATTATCAGGACAACAATTTAAACAATAATTGATTGCGCGGGTGGTGGTAACAATTCTTTAAATCAAGTTTGCGAGCTTGAAGTAAACACCAATCCCATTGAATTTAACCAGTCGTCGAACAACATAACAAAACTAACCGCCAGCCGCAACGCACTGACGCGTTTCGACCTTCCATGATCATCATCAGAGTACGACAGCAAACTGACTATCGAGGATCAAACCGCATTGAATATATATGGAAATCAAATTTAGATATGCAGCTCTCAAAACTAGCAGTCTCGTTTACATTGAACTCTACTGGAAATTTCAGCTGCACAATTTCTATGCAGTCACGAACATTAGCTGTTTGCAGCTTTCGCCACATATACATATATAGGCAGTACAATTTAAACAATAATTGATTGCGCGGGTGGTGGTAACAATTCTTTAAATGAAGTTTACGAGCTTGAAGTAAACACCAATCCCATTGAATTAAACCAGTCGTCGAACAACGTAACAAAAATAACCGCCAGCCGCAACGCACTGACGCGTTTCGACCTTCCATGATCATCATCAGAGTACGACAGCAAACTGACTATCGAGGATCAAACCGCATTGAATATATATGGAAATCAAATTTAGATATGTAGCTCTCAAAACTAGCAGTCTCGCATACATTGAACTTGACTGGAAATGTCGGCTGCACAATTTCTATGCAGTCACGAACATTAACTGTTTGCAGCTTTCGCCACATATAAATATATAGGCAATACAATTTAAACAATAATTAATTGCGCGGGTGGTGGTAACAATTCTTTAAATCAAGTTTGCGAGCTTGAAGTAAAAACCAATCCCATTGTATTTAACTATTCGTCGAACAACATAACAAAACTACCGCCAGCCGCAACGCAGTGACGCGTTTCGACCTTCCATGATCATCATCAGAGTATGACGGCAAAGTGAAACGAATACTCATTAGTTACACATACAAACTTGATGTGTTCCTATGTAATGAAATTTCAGTAGCTATTATGAAATTACGCAGTTCTATGTATAAATTATCGGTTTAAATAGACTTTCACGCTTGCTTTAATGGCTTACTTTATATTTTGTGATTGGTTATGGACCGATAAAATGATCCGAATGTCAGTAATTTAAATTATTCGTTGAGATGAAAATCACAACTTATACATGCGATACCTTGTATCGCACAATTTTTTAATTTTAAATAATTATCAGTACTGTTTGTCAAAACATAACGATATGCTGTTCAAAGAAATTGAGATAATTGTTTAACTAACCCATGGAAATGAAATAAATAGACACAACAATATAAAGCGGCGCAATGATCAGTACGTTTAATCTAGAAAACATAAAATTGGAATGGCAGGAATTGAAGATTGCGTAATTCAGAATCTAAAACGAGCTTCAGAATAAAAGTAAAAAATAAACAAACACTAGTTGCGCGTTAAGGTCTACAAAGAATTAACACAACTTTATAACCAGCAGTGGTGTTCGTCAAAGCTATCAACTTTCCCCATTTTGTTTAATTTTGTAATCGATGCTATTATGACAAACACTCTCCATTACACATTCTGGATGCTGGAGTTGAAATTCTCCCGGACGATAAACTAGTCGATCTTGACTATGTGGATGATATCGTACTATTATTCGATAATAGTATTCCTGCTCAGGACTCCTTCAGTAAATTAGCAGACGTTGTTCTGTCTCTTGGTATGAAATTCGCACCTTCTAAACGTAAGATAATTTTACAGGATCACCCCCCATTCACCCCAACTCCACGGCTGCAGAATGGAGACCTCGACATAGTTGACAAGTTTCCATATATTGGGAGCTCAAACAAGAACTTAGGCAATATGTCTGATGAAGTGAGAATAAGAATCGCGAAAGCTAGAGTAGCTTTCTCGAACCTTTGGCATTTATAGAGAAACGCGATTATTTCACCGTTTTAATGGTCGTGTTGACAATGCATATGTACGCGCAGTTTTATTTTACGCTTGTGAAACTTGGCCTCTTAGATTTGGGGATTTTAAACGCTAACATGCTTTCGACCATCGTTGTTTGAGAAGCATAGCACGTGTTGATTACCAAAAAAAATAACCAACGTTGACATCCGCAGACGTATTTTTGGATCTGCCAACTAGGGCTCCTCGTTATAAAAACAAATAAAGCTCCATCAACATCGTTGGGTCGGTCACGTTTTGCGTATGCCTTGAATTCGATTTCCCAGCAGAGCATCCAGCACTAGATTAACGTAAGAAACAAGGTGGGCAGACGTTGACATGACAGAAACGGTTGAAGTCACTTACAAGTATATAACGCACACGTCTTCTTCGATGCGCTCCACGTGTACATCATAGTTCTTGGTTAGAAACCCTTCGCGATATGACATCGTATTGGGCTCAGTGGCGATCTTGTTGCAGATGTCTAGTAGAATCATCTTCTTAACTTTCTTTTCTTAGTAAGAAAAAGGTAGCTGCGAGGTTTGGTTTGTTTATGACGTGATACAGTGAAAGCCGCAAGGAATCTGTATTGGTTATGTTTCCTTTCTCTAATGCTGATTTGGCCATAAAGGTGTTGTGTAGAGATCTAGTTTGTCTCACTTATGTGAGTTATCTTGATAAATATACAAATTGTAACTAGGTAAACTTCCTCTCTCTCTATCGTAAATCTAACTAACAATTTGTGTAATTTATTATTTTTGTCGTTATATATGTATATATATATATATATATATATATATATATTCTCTTCTAATGGTTATATGGCAGTGAAACATTAGTCATTTTTGGCTTTTGCATGGCTGGGCTTGATGATGATGTTGATGATGATGATGATGATGATGATGATGATCTAATAATCCATTCTAACGAAATTTGTACTCGTTTAAGTATATGTTTAAAATTCATGTAATTAACGATCTTTTGAAAAAGGCCTTAGGAATTGAAAACCTAAATATCCAGAACAAATTTTTTGACTGGAACACAGCGGTCGTTGTGTGGAAATTAGGGATCCGGTAATTTTTAACTCTCTTGTGTTTTAAGTAATGGTCTAATTCGTTATAAAGAAATGCGAATGTTATTTAATAAAGTATTGTGATAATGAATATTTTCATAGCCTCATTTACAAAATATTCTACTTGAGGACTCTATATTTTGTTAATTCTTCAAAGCAATAAAGAAAATATACGCATGTTATTAGTAACACTACAAATGAGCAACACGTATAGTAACGTCGAAGATAGTTTAAAATAAAAAGAATTTCTCGATTTCTGGTATTGCATTTGTCACATCCAATTGATTGCTAATAACAGGAAATATTGCTTAGAGTATAATTTGACAACGCTTTTGTATTAACTGCAAGATGTCGAATCAACTATACTATCATACACACTAGGATAAGTGCAAGTAAAAAGACTTGTTGGTCTAATCATTATTTTGAAAAATTGATCTGTATATACATCAGACTTCTGCTGTCAGGTTTCCCTTTTTGAATAAGAATTTCTGTTATCCCAGTAAATATGTCTAAGATAGAAAACATTCTACTCATGTAATTTCATATTACGCTTAAACATAAATAATAAATAGCCCACATGCGTTAGTTATTCAGTAGTTTAAATGAAGTGATAGGCAAGGTAGAAAGTAATTTAGATAATAGTGTGAGACCGAATGCAGAAACACAAGAATATTAAAACTGTGAAAAATAAGAATATCTAGTAGATCAAATTACGGCGACTAGCAAAAAGAATTTAACTGGCTCAATAATGTAAAAGATTTGCTTCATTGTTTTCAAAACAATTGAACATAAATGCATTAAATACGAGGGTAAACGAAAACGTAAATTGTGAATGCTGATACAAAACGCTAGCTGTGAGAAAAGGATGAATGAGTTTCATAAAATTTACTTGTGTGAGTTTAAATAAAATTAAATATTCTTTTTTTCAATCAGCGAAGATATGAAATTAAATTAAAATATTCAGAATACATGATTTCAAATAGCAGATAACAGGGGACTAAGAATCAATTATAAGATTTCAGAACACCAAAACGTATTCACTTTGAAATCAACTAGAATTCTAGCACAGACCTCCATTTGTAGCATTTGGAATCCAAAATTAATCGACTACTGTATGCATATGAATGATGTTTCAATGACAACTTTCTGGTTTTCTTCTTCGGCTAGAACAGCCCACATTATCTAAGAGTGATTTTGAAAACTCAAACAAATTATGATCCTGGTCGGTTTTTACACAGATTGGAGAACAAACTTTGGCATGCTTTCGAATAGGATGCTCCTAGTAGTAAAGCAAATTTCTCCAATACCCGAAGCAAAACGTACAATGAAATTTACTGCTTGAGAGATGAACTGAAAAACAGCAGACTTTGTAGTAACGGCAAACAGAATCAATCATAAAAAGCGACGCAATTGTCATTTCAAAAGACGAATTTCAGCAAAATTAAACATTTCATATGTTACAGTAAGACCTATAGAATTCGAGCAAATTGTAGACAACAATAAAATAACTCTGAGAAAAAGGTTATACAAGGCGAACATTAAATAATCTCACGTGTAATCCCTGTCAAATTGCGATAAAGAGAAAACACCAGAACTAGATAAAAGAGCATCGATTAAATTTGTTGCATAAAATTCAATTTTTGCCTCTAGGCAAGGATGTATGTGAGAAGCCTGTAATCTCGCGTCAGTTTTGCAAAGATATATTACAGAGTTAAGCTGAGTGTTATTGTATCGGGAAACCGAAGCAGACGAATATAAATTCACAATTCGAATTACCTTAGAAGTGATGAAAAGCGGCCTACATGATCAGGGACAGAAGAATTTTTTTTAAATGGGAACTTGCAATCAAGAATTGAATTTCCAATAAAAGGTTTGTTCTAAATAATATTAAATATCTTATATTTAACAGTATGTGACTATGTATATATGCGTTTATTTTTGTTTATATTAATACAGCTAATTGTTATTCATTCATTTTGTCATCTATCTATGTATTTATTGATGTCTGGCATTTATGAGTTTGAACTCATATGGAGCATGCTATTGCGACCAAAATCAATATGTGCTTTAGACACTTTATCAGTATATCGCGACATAGCAACAATTCCAAATACCTAAAATGGTGCATTTAGCTCAAGTTTCAGGCTTTATTATTGCCAAATAGAACGAATAAACAATTTGAAATCCATTCGTATTTCACCCACCATGTTATGTGTGCAAATACTGGTACATCTAGCCATCATTATGCTTGGATTTCACAATTTTTCTCATCATATTTTACTTCTCTTTTATCTAAATTTTCGCGTGCGTGTGTGTGCTTGCTTATTTGTTTTATTTTCAGAACACTTCTTTGTTGACACTGAGTCATACCGATTGAAATCGATGTGGCAAACATATTTCACCTGTCCTCGTGTTAGCAAAAATTCTCAAGCACCTTCAAACTATGCCACATGCAAAACAATGGTCTGATTAGCAATCGGAAACTTATTAAAGTAACATGCATGTATGGAAATGCATGGCTATGAACTAGTTCTAATATTAGAAGTAGGGTTTGGAAAAGTTTATGACAGTAGCTATGAAGTGGTATGTGGATATTCGCAGGTATGTTTCTAGTTTTTCATTAGTTATGCCTATAAATTGTGGCAAGACTTATAAAGAAAACTTCCAAATAAGTCAGTTAAAATGTTCCGAGCGGCAGAAATTCCGGTTAAACTATCATATTCATATCCACTTTTCTTTATGTCGAGATCCAATTCAGATTTTTTTCTTCTGAATGGAACGATGCAGCATTTAAATAAGCAGGCAACTAAAATGCGTATTAAATATAAAGCTCAAAATATTTTAAATTTGTTAAAAGGTAACACTCATTCTTTGCAATGCGTAAATAAGTATTTTAGTTTGACTTCATTTTAGACAAAACGGCAAGAAGTTCATCTACCGTTAATTAAGGACAGTCTCGCTACAATTTTCAATTTTTCTAAGAACTTTATAATTGATCTGAAGTCCAATTAATCTGAATTAGATGCTTCAATTTTTTTGGAAACAATAAATCGAAATAATTCAGACTGGTGCATTACTGGAGAATCAAATTCAAGAGCTATTATACTAAAAATAACTAGCAAAAAGGATAAAGATTCCGCAGAAGCTGAGCATATTAAATAAACATTAGATGCGCGAGCGGTGATAACAATTAGTTTAAACAAATTTAATAATAATTGATTGTGCGGGTGGTGGTAACAATTCTTTAAATCAAGTTTGTGAGCTTGAAGTAAACACCAATCCCATTGTATTTAACCCGTCGTGTTTATTTCAAGCTCGCAAACTTGATTTAAAGAATAGTTTAATCAGAGTTGCAATCTTGATATAAACACCTGACCCATTATGTATACACATTTGTCAGTATAAACTAAGTATTGTATAGTGTAGAAAAGGAAATTAATCCAGTGGACCAGTTTTATCTTTATTGGGAACTCATCATGTACTGGCCAGAATTTGCCGTGGACAGGGCTCGAACCTGGGTATATCCGCTTTGCAATCTGGTGCTCTAACCACAGAGTCACTTCGTTTATACTGACAAACTTATGTACATAATAAGTCAGGTTTTAATATAAGTCATTCTTTGACCGTTATCGCTATATTGATAACTAGTGAAATTCGAAACAATCTTCAGTTTGTGTAACCAACGGTATTTTTTCTGTTATGTTGCATGTTAATAAATAGAATTATTATTTATTGCCAGTTCAAAATATTATTGACAGGATTCAATATCGAATTAAAAAAAACTTTTAAACATCTCTTATAAGATTTTAAGGACATCGAAATAAATTCTTCAAATAGATCTCTGTGAAATGAATTGATTTTGTAGAATTAAGAAATTTTATGGAATTGTAATTGCCATACAACATTGCAAATCCCATTGGTCGTTTTTTTCAGATAAGATGTGTTCCGCTTTAATCGCTTTTACTAATTTCCTTGCACAAATTGACATTTAATATTTACGAAATTAATTTAATACTTAGGATATTAAAAACCTAGTTATTCTCTTTTTTTCGTATTTACCAAATTCTTCATATTGTTATTTGAACTTTTAGTATATTATTACATGTGATTACAGCGTAGTGGAAACTAATCCTAAATATACAATAATAAAAGCTCGTTTTTTTCATTTATAACTGTAACAATAAAACAAATATGTTAAATGAAGCTTCGTTGCTGGTTTCCATGTAGTATGTACTTTGATTTGCACAGTCTAACCAAATAAATTACAGTTCATTATGATCGGAAGAGTGTTCGTAAAAATCCGATCTGACAACGCAAATACGGTTTCCTGAGGTAGGCTTCCATTTTAGCACATCTCGTTTTGATCTTTAAATATACATCTTCCAAGATTTTTTTATAATCCCATTTAATAAGTATTCTATACACCATAGAGATATCTATCTAGAGTTTCCACGAGCTGCTTTCGTGGGTTGTCGCTATACACTCTCAGCTTTGCAAAAATCCAAATGATCCCCATTTTCAAGTGTGCAGCGAGTTCGTCTCCGTAGTGGTTGTGTGCTGATTTTTCTCTTTCATCCGAAGGTTTCAACATCGTTCAAGCTAGCAAATTTAATTTAAATGACAGTTGTCACCACCTGCGTAGCGAAAGCCATATTAATATTTGCCTCATTCCATATAAACATTACAGTCAACATTTCCAGTCATGTACAAATTATGCAAGTCTCCTAATGATGAGAGCTGCGTAGCTAGTTTTGCTTTCCATGAATATGCATTGCAGTTTGATCCTCTTTTAATTAGGTATCCGTTGTGCTCCGATGATATTCGTTGGAGTTCGAAATGCGTCACTACCTGTGACTGACGGTAGATTTGCTATGTTGTGCAACTAATCAGGCACTACGGGATTTATGTTTTTCCCCGTGTGCTTACTTGATTAAAATAGTACTTTATAGCTCGTTCATCGGCTTTCATGTTTTTTTTGTAATTTGCTAACTCCCTTTCATGTATCCTATTCTTTTTTCTAGGCAATTTAATCGTGTAATTGTATTATTGCTTTCGACATAGGCTTTGGCATGATTTTTCAGAGCTACGCAATGTATCCCCCTTTCAGAATCACGTTGTAGTGACTGACGCAAAACTGATATGTTTACGTTAAACTAATGGCAATTTGCTGTCTGGCCAGAAAAAGAATATGTAAACTGCCATTAATTTCAATCACACGAGATTTATTTCATCAAAAACTCTTTGATTGCCTAGGTGGTGGTAAAAATTATCTAAAGCAAATTCGCGCGCTTGAAATAATCTCTAATCCCATATTATCTAACCATTCGCACAACTTAGTAAATACTATCAGTTGCGCGTATTGACGCCTTGCGAAATTGCATGGCTACGGTTAGAGAACGACGAAAAACTGACTAATGAGGATCACACCGTAATACGTATGAGGTAATGAAAATCGAAATTGCGACTCTCAACTACAATAATCCAGCATAGAATATATTTGATTTTAAAGTTCTCCTTCATAATTTTTGCGCAATCTCAAAGATTATAATTTTGCAAATAAAAAATCATTAGGCTCTTATTCCAAACGAGCATTAATATATGTAAAATAAAAGCTATTCACCGTTATTATTAAGCACAGTGATGAGGTAGCACACCTTACCAAGCCTATCCTATCAGTCTGTAACGGAAGGCACAAATTCTTCCGAAACGATGGTCACAAATTATTACACGAAATAATTATTATAAGATTAGCACGAAATTGTAAATCACTAACCCGTTTATGGAAATAAAATGAAAAAAAATTTTCATATAAGCGTAATCATGAAATTGAGCTAAAAATCATACAAATATTTTTGCTGCTCTAAAATGGAAATTATTTTGATTCTCTACATAATTCATCCTAATGTGTGACTTTTTATTATTTTACACTGTCGTTTTATTTAATGTTCGCTGAGTTGTCGAAGGGCCATTCAGTGCCTTATGTTCATTATTTTCCCTATTCTACATACTTTGGATTTTGAGCATAAATTTAAATGACTAGCATTCAATCGGCCAACTTTGATTTTATTGTTTCCTACTTTCAATTCATTTAGAATACCATTAATATGCTAAAAATATTTTAATTAAATAGCACAACTATTCACGTAATGGTGTCTATCTATTAATGACAGATCTCATCTAGATTAATATAAATTGTTGCTTAAATTGACACCAACGAGAGGCAAAACTGGGCAAACAGATGCGCAATAAATGTTGGAAATTTATTTTATGCATAATTCCGTGGTATTTGAGATGTCATATTTGGCTTTTAACCAAATGCTGTCGGCTCAAATATTTGTCACCAATTGCAGATTCCAGATTAGGACGAAATCGCAGTATTTTATAAACGTTTCTATGGCGAAAGTCGCAAAATGTGTCTGTGTAGAAACTGTGCAGCCGATATTTCTAGTCAAGAACAATTTATGCGAGTTTACCGGAGGTGAGAGCGGCATAACTTATTTGCTTTGCGGTTTGATCTTCGCTAGTCAGTTTGCAATCCTACTCTAATGATTAGTATAAATGTTCGAAACGCCAAGGTACTTGTGACGGACGGTAGTTTTTCTATGTTGTTCGACGACCGGTTAAATGCAATGGGATTGGTGCTTATTTCAAGCTAGCAAACTTGATTTAAAGAACTTTTTTCTATCAGTTCTGCCTGTGTCAAAAGAGCTACGAATTTAACAGTTAAATATTGTTTGTGGCTAAGAAATAATATGTATGCAAGTATGTACTAGATGTTGCGAACATAGTAACAAATTAGTTCAGTTGTGACCAGAAGGATGAACCAAAGGCAGCATGAACGGAAAGTATAATCTCATGCACATTCGTTTCGTGCTTACTGGCGACTCATCAGTAGGAGCCGGTATTACGCCCTTTAACCACTATATATTTGGTGAAGAATGTGGGATAATAGGACGGTAAAATCTGCTAGACGAATCTGCAAACCTGCAATAGTGAAGCTAACATCATATAAGTCTAAAACAATGCGACTTCAACGCTAACTCACACTATAATATATATATATATATATATATATATATATATATATATATATATATATATATACTGAGTCTGTAAAGGATACTAACACTATGGCTATTGTGTTAGTAACCGATACCAACATTATTGTACCGAAAATGTACATGGTACTAACACTATGGTTTCCGAGTCGGTACATGGTACCAACCTGATGGATATCAATTTATGCTATAGTTCACCGAAATTGAGAATTACAAAAATTTCTGAACACCTATTACACCAGTAAACCCATACACTCGGTATATATATTATATAGTGTGAGTTAGCGATGAAGTCGCATTGTCTTAGACTTTATATGATGTTAGCTTCGCTTTTGCAGGTTTACACAGTCGTCTAGGAGATTTTACCGTCCTATTATCCCACATTCCAATTCCAAATATATAGTGGTTAAAGGATTTAATACCGGCTCCTACTGATGAGTCGTCAGTAAGCACGAAACGAATGTGCATGAGATTATACTTTCCGTTCATGCTGTCTTTGGCTTATCCTTCAGGTTATAACTGAACTAATTTGTTACTAGGTTCGCAACACCTAATACATACTTGAGCAACGAATTTATTTAAATCACGTTTGCGAACTTGAGATAAACTCTAAACCATTTTCAGTATAGCAAAACGCATATATAAGTTAGGAAAATTAAGTTTTCTAACTTTTATCTCTAGTAGTCTCCCATACATTTTTCTGGACTTGGAATGTCGGCTTCATAATTTCTATACAGCCACTAATCAAACGTTATTCAGCTTTCGCCAATCGTATGTAAGTTAATCACGCAAACATTCTTTTTGTTTTTTCCATACATGTATTGCACTTTAATCGTCTTTTGTTCAAATCGTCATTGCTCCCCGGTTGTGATCTTTAGATGTCGAAATGTTTCAGTACATGCAATTGACGGTGGTTTTGCTATTCTGTGCGTCAATTCAAGTAAAATGTGTCGGCGTTTATCTCAAGAATGCAAAATTTCTTTAAAGAAATATCATCATCGCAACATAAAATCAATGATTGTCAAAGAGCAATGAATTTGCTTAAACCCCGAATATGTAAATAGAGTAAATAGTTTTCTTCCATTAGTTGCATATTTTTGTATAGTTGCGATCTGACAAAATAATTTTTGACATCTTTCATTACTTAGTTAAAGTTTTCTGCAGGAATACTTATCAGTTGTATATTTCGTGGCGCAAAGGATTTCTACAGTTATTCTGAATTATATGAGTTAAACAATTCCAAATTCGTTGAAAAAGAGAAATTTCGGCAAAATCTTGAGTGACATTCCAATATATTCACTATAGTATTGGTATTTTCGCATTTTAGCTGTCAAAGTAAACTCAAAAAATAAGCATATGCGGTCGCATATCGTTAAGTTACTGCCATTTCTTAAATTTAGTAGGCACGCAATTTTCCAATTTCGCTATTTCTATAAAAATAATTATTTGTCTTTACAAGTAAAACCGCGGCATATTTGTCATTAGCATTCTCTTATTTGCTATACTCATGCTAATCATTATCATTATCATACTAAGCATTGCTTTCTCTCCGGAATAATAGCCTGTAAATAGTACTTACATGAGCGATCTGGCATGCCAGCATGAATGCAAAATCACTGTCATTTCATTAAATTTATGAATGATGCAATGAATAATAAATTAGCTACCGAAAATTCTTCATGGTCCATGCATGAGTAGAATTTCACTAATGGAAATATTTATAAACAAAATAAAAACGTATTCTTAAACTAGCTAAATCCGTAAATACGGGCGCTGAACTGGCACAAACCAAAAGAGGCGACTAAACTCATATACACACGCAGACACACACACACACACACATATATATATATATATATATATATATATATATATATATATATATATATATATATATATATATATATATATTGACGGTGTAACTGAAAAAATAGCATAAGATAGTAAATGCAATTATGCAATTAGACTGGTTTCGTTCTTAATTAGCACTTTTCAGTTCTATGTATAATTGTTGTTAACAGAAGCTTCGACCCAGTAACATTTAGTTCAATCTTCAAACTGGTCCCTTATAAATACAAGTATGTATTAGGTGTTGCGAACCTAGTAACAATTAGTTCATTTGTGAGCAGAAGAATAAACCAAAGGCAGCATGAACGGAAAGTATAATCTCATGCCCATTCGTTTCGTGCTTACTGGCGACTCATCAGTAGGAGCCGGTATTACGCCCTTTAACCACTATATATATGGTAGAAGAATGTGGAATAATAGGACGGTACAATCTCCTAGACGAATGTGTAAACCTGCAATAGTGAAGCTAACATAATCTAAAGTCTACGACAATGCGACTTCAACGCTAACTCACACTATATAATATATATACAGAGTCTGTAAAGGATACTAACACTATGGCTATTGTGTTAGTAACTGATACCTTTTTGAAATCGATGAGTACCGGATACTAACACTATGGTTTCCGAGTCGGTACATGATACCAGCCTGATGGATATAAATTTATGCTAAAGTTCACCCAAATTGAGAATTACAACAATTTCCGAACACCCGTTACTCCACTTAAACCATACACTCTGGCCTTCATCGATATCAGTTATCACATTTCGCGGTAAGCATGACATCATTCAATTCAATATATTACAGTAAAATACTGTTTGTTGCGAAGAGCTAATATATATGCAAGTATGTATTAGGTTTTGAGAACCTAGTAACAAATTAGTTCAGTTGTGACCAGAAGGATAAACCAA